>RDPX01000001.1:13775898-13946383 GCA_003991215.1 Morbakka virulenta
TATATATAAATATATACATAAGGCAAAGCACGAAAAATAAGAACTGTGATTGCAACTAATAGTTTCACGATATTTCGATCATTAGGCAATAATGCTACAAATACCGTACAAGCTTTTATAAACAAATAAAGTAGGCGGCTCATCAAAATTAAAAATTACAGGTGGTAACGTATTTCAATGCGTTAATATTCTGAGAAAGGAAGTCCCATGTGGATACGGTTTAAAATTACTAAAGAGTGATTTACTTTCAAATTGGGTGAAAAGGTGTTCGGCTCTTTCATCAGGAAAGGAGGTCCCATGTGATTAGTCATTAGATATGAAGTTGCGGAGGAGGAATTTGTTTTCGTGTCGTCATTTTGAAATAAGTTCTGATCTTTTGTTGAGAAATTGTTTCTTGATGGTGTATGTTATAATGAACATTTTTTCAGTGAGACATAGGAGGCATATTTTTGTGCTGTTGTTGTAATGGGGGGGGGGTGATTTTTGGATAGACCAAGATATTTCGGGTGCTTTTCGGGTATTTTCCTTTACTTCCCATACGAAACTGGATAGTGTTGTGCTGTGTTTGTATTTACTGTTGGTGAATGATAATTTATGTTGAGAGTATCTGTGTTTTCATGGCCTTTCGGTTAATCCTATGTATGCTTTTTCGATGTTAGGTGTTGTTGGTGTTCCTGTGGGTGGTGCCAATGATACTGTGGCCTTGTAAATGACGTTTGGTGTAGTGTATTTTTCTGGAATAGGGCATTGACTTTTTGTTCCACAGTTACAGGATTGGTTTGTTGTTATTGTTTTGGGGCTGATGATGTTGTTATTGTGCTTTTTGATGATTTGTGACATTTTTCTGTGCAATTATAGCTTAATTAACAAGATATTTAACAGGAACACCTTATAATTAAGCTACAGCTACACAGAAAATATGTCTGTTTGAAGCAAATTAATGAAAAACCTACTGGACCTTGGAAGCTGAAATTTGGGGTGTGAATCTATCTTTACTCGGGGAAGGATATGAGATATAAAAGACTGAGCTCGGAGGTCATTCTGAGGCGTTAGGGGGCGTCCAATCCCATTTTCAAGGTGAAGAAGACCTCCAGTCAAAAATTTGAATAAAATTAAAATAATAAAAATTTCAAGATTATTATTAATTAATAAATTCCACAACAAAAATAAAACAATATTAAAACTTTTTTGAAATTAAGAAAGTTTATTTACTATAAAGTAATCTCCTTGACCGTAGAAGCCCTCGGTAGTATAGTGCTGAGTATCCCCGCCTGTTACGCGGGAGACCAGGGTTCAATTACCCGCCGGGGAAGACGTTCTTTTTTCCTTTTTTTTTATACCGTATTACTTCGAATAAACGCCCGGGGCGTTTATTAAATTTTTTGGATTTTAGGGGGGCGTTTATTCGAGGGGGGCGTTTAAAAGAGGGGGGCGTTTATTAAATAATTTCAAAAATCGACAAGAATTGAAAGGACCACAGAAATTTATTTCGTTGACTTTGTATATTTTTCTTTTTAATCGACAACTAAAATCTCATTTTCCACACTATTTACATCGATATCGACCTCATCCTCTTCAATTAAAGTAAATTGGTGAGCTGCTTCAACTACATCCTCATCAGATATGACAAAAGGATTTTCGTCCAGCTCCCCACTTTTCAATAATTCAGTTTGATCTTTGAGAAGGCTTGCTCCTGCTTCGCATTTCTTTCCTTNAAAGCACGAAAAATAAGAACTGTGATTGCAACTAATAGTTTCACGATATTTCGATCATTAGGCAATAATGCTACAAATACCGTACAAGCTTTTATAAACAAATAAAGTAGGCGGCTCATCAAAATTAAAAATTACAGGTGGTAACGTATTTCAATGCGTTAATATTCTGAGAAAGGAAGTCCCATGTGGATACGGTTTAAAATTACTAAAGAGTGATTTACTTTCAAATTGGGTGAAAGGAAATACGTATTTCAATGCGTTAATATTCTGGGAAAGGAGGTCCCATGTGATTAGTCATTAGATATGAAGTTGCGGAGGAGGAATTTGTTTTCGTGTCGTCATTTTGAAATAAGTTCTGATCTTTTGTTGAGAAATTGTTTCTTGATGGTGTATGTTATAATGAACATTTTTTCAGTGAGACATAGGAGGCATATTTTTGTGCTGTTGTTGTAATGGGGGGGGGGTGATTTTTGGATAGACCAAGATATTTCGGGTGCTTTTCGGGTATTTTCCTTTACTTCCCATACGAAACTGGATAGTGTTGTGCTGTGTTTGTATTTACTGTTGGTGAATGATAATTTATGTTGAGAGTATCTGTGTTTTCATGGCCTTTCGGTTAATCCTATGTATGCTTTTTCGATGTTAGGTGTTGTTGGTGTTCCTGTGGGTGGTGCCAATGATACTGTGGCCTTGTAAATGACGTTTGGTGTAGTGTATTTTTCTGGAATAGGGCATTGACTTTTTGTTCCACAGTTACAGGATTGGTTTGTTGTTATTGTTTTGGGGCTGATGATGTTGTTATTGTGCTTTTTGATGATTTGTGACATTTTTCTGTGCAATTATAGCTTAATTAACAAGATATTTAACAGGAACACCTTATAATTAAGCTACAGCTACACAGAAAATATGTCTGTTTGAAGCAAATTAATGAAAAACCTACTGGACCTTGGAAGCTGAAATTTGGGGTGTGAATCTATCTTTACTCGGGGAAGGATATGAGATATAAAAGACTGAGCTCGGAGGTCATTCTGAGGCGTTAGGGGGCGTCCAATCCCATTTTCAAGGTGAAGAAGACCTCCAGTCAAAAATTTGAATAAAATTAAAATAATAAAAATTTCAAGATTATTATTAATTAATAAATTCCACAACAAAAATAAAACAATATTAAAACTTTTTTGAAATTAAGAAAGTTTATTTACTATAAAGTAATCTCCTTGACCGTAGAAGCCCTCGGTAGTATAGTGCTGAGTATCCCCGCCTGTTACGCGGGAGACCAGGGTTCAATTACCCGCCGGGGAAGACGTTCTTTTTTCCTTTTTTTTTATAATCTTCTTTTTTTTTTTGCCATTGTATTGCCACATCATTTTTTATTTGAAGTTTTAACATAGTTTAAACTACGTATTATTTCTATACCACACCCCAAGTGTCAAGGTAGTTGCAGCTCTTTGAACTGAAATGGTCTACCACCACATTTCTAATCGAGCAATAGCTTACAATGATCTTGATAGGGCCTTTTTAGCCTACTAAATGGTGCTTTTTTACCCGAACAACGCTGGGTTATTCTGCTATTATTTTTAAAAAAATGTAGTACTTTAATTCTTATGGTTGCCTATCAAGTAGTATTAGGAAAATTAAAAAGGAAAAAGATATGCCATGCATTTGGGAAGAAATACAATAATAATAGACCCTCACTGCGCCAAAAACCCAACTCACGTCGTTCCATAAAAAGCTGAATCTTATCTCGCTCCAATATTCAAAATCTTTTCTTGGGTTCTTTTTTCAATTTATCGGTAAACCTGCTTCTTAAAAGATCGATTCTTCGTAAAATGTGGAATGTCTTAGTCTTTGCTATTAGTATCATGAATCCAAGTGCTTTACATTGTTGATTTCTTGCAATCATTTTTTTTTTATTTCAATTTGAATTTTTTCTATCTCTCTTAAAAAAATTTAAAAGTAATTCTTTATTATTTAGCTTTTACTCCCTTTCATCTTTCTTTGACAAATTTACTTTATCCTGAGGTCAAGCTGCATTAAATGCATCGAGTTTAAGATTTAGTAGTCAAGTTTGCTTAGACTTTGTACATTTTCACTATCTGATTTTTCACACATTTTTTGAAAGTTGATTAATTATAAGAAGTGGTAGACCAAAATTTACAAGTGTTTTAATTTTTTTTAGAAAGCAGTATTAGCTAAATTTATCTAGGAAGCATTTATTTCCGGATTTTTAATATCAAGGCACGTTATCACAAAGTACATCTATGTGAGTATATTATTTGATGCTTGCTTTTTCACGTTTTTATTAAAGAGTGAAACTTATTTAACAAACTAACATACATTTTAGGTTGTTGTCTAAAACAGATTCTCTAATAGATTAACAATGTTTTTCAGTAAAAAATACAAGGATCGTTTTATTTACCATGTCGTAGTGCTTATGGGTGACCTTTAAATAGGAAATGCTACTAGCAGCTCATAAATAATGGTAATACCAGCAGGTACCTTACTATCCTTAAAGGAAAAAGTATCAACAGTTGTTAAGCATTTTCATCTGCAATTCCCATCCAACATTCACTAGAATTTGTAACGTTCGTATTTTTCCCGCCTCTTTCCTTATTGCATTGATAAAAATGCTATGACATAAAACACTTGTATGCTCCAACAGGCACACATATGTACAGAACCATCCCTTGTCATTATAAACCATAGTAACAGAACCATAGTAACAGAACCATTAACATATAAACCATAGTAACAAGCATATTTGTTTTATTTTGTTTCCTTACAACCTAAAAATAATTTTTTTTTCTTTATAATCTACAGAACCTAGAAACCAAAAGTCGACCATTTTTTAACAGTGGTATAATAAATGAACCCATGGCTAATAATACACAAGCCTTGGTAAGTTGTTTTTCTTTTTCAATATCCTCCTTTCTTAAAATACACCTTAAAATCTTGAACATTAGCCCCACTAATATAAGTGGTTTAAGTATAAGCCGCTCTGTTATCAAAGGCACATATTCGTCAAAGATAAGCTCCCCAATTCTAATCTCATTTTATGTTGGGGGCTGATAATAGAGAAGAAGTCAATAGAAAATCGTAAAATTGGACAAATTTTCTTCCAGTATAGGTTTATAAATAAGAATAAGAATGAAGTGGGTAGATTTTCACTTCTTTGAAAATGCTATTTTTACAGCATCTCTCATTTTACAACTGGAATAATGAAAGCAGACTACATTTCCTTTAAATTTAAAGCTTGTGGAATATAAGTCAGTGCAAGCTGCTTGTGGACTGATATAGCCTCAATGATCAATTTCGAAAATACACTGTGTACTATAATTTTGAAATGCAAACATAAATTTAATTGGATGCATATTTTCCTAGGCCAACTTCTACGTACGGAAATAAACGTGTGAATAAACAACAGTCATGTCCATCAATGTGTTTCAGTCTTAATTCTTTTGTTTTCTTCTTTCACCTTAAGTAAGCTTGTAAGCCACCTGCTGTAGATAATTACTTTTCTTATTTTATTCCTCTTTTTCTACTCTTAAAATCTGTTTTTTTCATTCTTTCAATTCTATCTCCGATAACATTCACATGCACATAGTATGCCACTTAAGGTTCAGACAAGAAAAAAGAAAGAAAAACATATCACTGTTTTTTCCTAAACCGGTATTTTGGCGTTTGGAGCTTTGAGTTTTTCTTGCTCGAGCGAAAAAAATAATTTTGTAGGCTTTACTTTTACACATTTGTTATTATATCTTGTATCTACTTTGATAAAAGACCAACTGTTGCAGTACGAGATTATTCCCTTCTGCAAGTGCTTTGCAGAGGTTTTAATATGGTGCTATTTGACATAATCGGAAAAGACTGTCCAAGACTTCGAAAGAGGACCGTGGAGTCTAAAGGAAGAATAGAAAATGGTAGGGTAGAAACCTGTAAGAAAAAAAAATTTTCACCAAATTGTGCGAGTAGGGATTGGTGCTTTGCACATATCTTTCCGTTGTGATAAAACATGTCTTTACCTAAAGAGAGTATTTGAAGTACCATAAAGTTCTATGATATGACGTCTTTCAATTTTGTAAAAGTGTTGGACGTTCGGGTTGGAATACACAGTGACAAAGGTTAAAAGTTAGGATGCTTTACAGTAACGTCCAAAGCAAAGCAAAAATATGTTAGGTCTAGCTTTTCAGGCTTTCAGTCATTATTGTGGCAAATTAGGCTCTTGAAGGAAACAACTTATTGAAAAACAAAGCGAGTTATTCGGTGGAACTTTTCGAATGCATAAAAATATCTTGACTTTGCAACAGCATTCCACTGTTGGGCTTTAGATATCAAGACAGCAGAAAGAAACTGAAATGGTAGCACAATTATCAAGAGACGCTAAGCAAACGCCAAGAGTTGCAAGGTACTAAGAATAAAGCCAAGAGTTATATAGAAAGTCAAAATTGGGTTTGGATGGAGAAGACTCTTTTTGTGTCAAGAAATGAAGAAGTAAAAAAGTTTTTCTTTGTCTAACTGTAGTAGGCAAAATGCAAGGAGTAACCGAGCAAACCAAATGCACTTTAAAGTTTTGGAATTAAGAATTGTTGGTACAAAACAGGTCGGAAGGAACTCCTACACTGTATAAGACCTTGATTGAGTCAATCGTTTTATACCAATATGATACCTAGACAAAGTAAAAGAATTACAATATATAAATCTGAGAAAGATTTCAAAAATTAAGTATCAAGATAGAGCAAGAAACGAGTGAATAGATAGAATATCGCTGATCAAGCAATACATTAGGAGATGGTCTGAGGAAACAAGGATGAAAGTAGACGGATAACAAAGTTTGTTTGGATAGTCAACTCAGAAACTATGCATGAAATGCTTTCCGCTGTTAAATTGCTTGTTAAATTTGTTAAATTTTTCCCGTTTTGGAAAGTGCTTTAAGATTTTCTTGATTAAAATATTGCATTTTTCAAAGTTCAGTACATGTTATCAATATTTGCATGTGTGTGTGTCTGTGTGTGAGTATATGTCCGAATTGAATCGAAGACCAGGGAATGTAGAAAACTAAATTTTGAGGTTTATGCCTTATAGCCCTGGCTATAGGCTATGGTATTTTGTTTTTAGTCCACTGGGGTGGTTAACAAGGTCCAAATAGTGGCCACTGTTCCCTTCAGCAACGATAGACTTACACGTAAAAGGTGAATTTAACAAAGGAATGCAGGAAACTCAACTTTGATCTCCTGGTACTTTATGGTCCTATGTTGAGTGTAGGCTATTTGTTTGATAATATGTCAAGTTGACTCAAAGGGGAGTAATTTTGAGAAAGTTTATCATGAAAAGGTATGATTTACAGTCGAAAAGTGAAGATGAACAGATAAAGTAGGAAGCTCAAATTTGGTGTCACGGTATTGTAAAATCTGTACTAATCATAGAATGTAATATTTTGTTTAAAGAATGCTGGGGAATGTCAGGAATTTAAAGGTGTGACTTAGGCTCTGCATCAAAAATGAGGATTAAAATCTAAACATTTATTTAACAAGAGTTATTTAGTGACACCAAAAGTATGTAAGCAAATCAAACCATATCATGATTTTAAGTTAATGCATTCATCATGAGAGTAATGACTTAATTTTACTTTAAAGCCTAACATAGACTGCTATTAAAAATTCTTGATTTTATGGACTCAGTGGAAACCATTGATGTACGATATTTTTCATGTTGTGAGCCGTGAGCTTTTTCTGACTTACGTTTCGAGAGATATTTCTCCTATCATCAGGCTAGCGATGGGAAAAGTATCTCTCGAAACGTAGCTCAGAAAAAGCTTACAACTCACGGCATGATAAATATCTTACATCAATAGAGTGTTATGTTTTAACGTGACCTCTTCAGTTGACATCAGTGCCAAAAAGGGAGTCATTTGTGGTCTATTTTGAAAATGAAAACCTGGGATCTAAAAATGAATTCAACAAGGTTGTTTGGCACCAAGTAAATTATGACGGTCAATCAAGTTAGGTTTTTCATTTTGATTTTTAATATTTATCCCAAGAGCAATGATTCAGTATAACTTTCACCACTCACCTTAATGTTTCCAGTAACACTGCGTACTCTTTCACTTGTCATGTAATGGAATGAAAACACAAACATTTTAATTTTTATAGTGTTTTACATAATGCTTTTCATACCTACTTCCATCTTCTGATGATCTCTTGATAGAGTTCAAAAAATCACAAGAGAAATGTCTCAGTGTACCTAAATTAACTAATAGCATGTCCTAAGTAGAGTGACAAAAATATCAAACTTTGAAAGATAGAAGTGTTACTCTCCAATATATCATTAAAGTATCCGGAAGTAATTTTATTCCCCCTAACGTCAAGTAGCAATCTTTTAAACACCATAGGTGTAAAGCAGTGGGGAACTCTGTTATTCTCTCTGAAAAAATAAAGATATCACAAAGGTGCTTATCATTGCTTGGCCAAGGCAACTGGCCCTAATTTTCAATTAAACATACAGAACCACATTTATCATCGGGCATTTAAAACATTGTTTATGGCCTTAAAAAATAAAGAAACCATATTAACTTTTGTACAAAATGATATCCAGTTTAGATCACGTTTATAACATTGCTTTACCTGCATCTGATAAGCCAGAAGATAGGGAAAGGAGTTCTTTGTGATACTCTTAACTGGCCATATTTGTCCAATCCTAAATAAAGCTGACTGCACAAAAACGCTGATTGCTGCAGTTGCAAGCACCCTGTGGTGATGTAAACATAAACATACCTTTTGGAGTGAGCAATGTAGCTTTCTGCCGTCTTTACCATATTTAACAAAATCCTAGTTTTGTCTTGCTCCAAGTCAAGTCCTACATTTTTGTCTCCCTTTTTCAACTCAATTTGCTCACCGTCAGAGCCTTAAAAGTCACTTTAAGTTTTCTATTTTGAGAAAAGCCCAATTTGCATATATCTTACTTTGTAATCTCCTTTCATCGTATCATTAAAAGACTTTTAGTAGGAGTCTGAGAGAATAAGATAAATGTATGGGGCGTTATCACTAAAGTCATCTAGCAATAGCTGATTTCTCCTATACAAGTTTGAAGTTTGAAGAAGATATTCCTCTTTTCTGTGTCTTGTTGCTTCCTGTAAATGCTTTCTTGAAATAGATAAAAGTACTTTGATTGATAATAGAATGAAATGCCTTGATGATGTATTGGAATGGCATGGTAATAGAACTTTTCATATTTGTGGGTTTTTTTATCTCTAGTAACACTATTACAGTTTGAATGCACAAAAGATGTATTTCCTTCTTACTGGTTCGTGATTCTCCTTGCCAATTACGAATTAACATATTTCAAAATTTGATTTTTGGTCTTTACTATTGGAGACTGTCACTTGAGATGATATCGCAGCTCAACTTCGAGACTACTTAGTCTTCAAAGGGAACAATAGGCATAAGGTACACTATTACGATTCACAACTGATAGGTGTATTTTTTAAAATTAATAAAATAATATTCTTATGAATTTTGATGGCCTTTCAACGCAGGAGGAGAGAGTGGCTAAAATAATCCAAAGAAATGGTCCATACACTTAGTAGGGACCAACAAATTGCTTTCAAATTCTTTGAAAAGTTGGTGCTTGGAAAGAGGAAGAATATGTACACTTTGTTGTTAATATCATGGAATCCATCCGATTTGTGAAATAATCTTATTATTAAAACAACGAAATAAAACAAATCAAGTTTTGTTGTTATTTTATTCTAATTTATAGCAGAGTGACTCTCTGTGAAAACATTAATTGTTGGAAGTTGAAAATTAAAGGCAGGCACTTTTCTAATAACTTCAGCTTTTAAAGAGAGTTTATTAAAACCAAATCAAAGGTAGGGACAGAAATGTTCAATATAACTGGCCATAGCTTGTAATAATACTGGTCCAATACTATTACTAATACTGGTGCTTCGTACGCTTGGTTAATGGTATACGTATTGAGGTGATGCATGGTATATTACCCTGCAAACTGATTAGTGGTAGTGTCTTGTTAAGTTACATGGGAAGAACGCCTTCTTCACCAAAGAAAAAGATACGTTTATTTCTATCCCAGACCATACATGACTACCAAGTAAACACCATACTAAAAGATATTGATAACAGAAAAAGTAATGCTTGGCATTACTGGCAACAATCGTTTTATTGAATTCATTGTCCTTGAAGTCTGTGGGGATTTATAATGAAAGAAAGTTAAATAGGGTCAACGCAGAAGTTACCGATTAATTGAGTGTCAAAAAAGAGGACATAAATATGGATTTGATGAACTATTAGAGAAAAGAGTGGGTCAAAGTTTCAAACATGTAAACACAAAGACTAAAGCAAAGTTACACAATGCTGCAAAAGGAACCCAATCCTTAAACGTATTCAGAGGTGTAATGAAACAAAATGAAACTTAACGAAAAAATGAATTACCGTTGGTTAATTATAATTAACCAACGGTAATTCAATAACTATTCAATAATTACTGAACTGCGCTTGCCTGAATTTTTAGGAAATACTTCGGCATAGCTAGTTTCCAGATATTCTTGAATTTTATCATCGCCAATTTTCATCCAGTTTTTCCTGCCTTAAAATCTTCATCAAAGTAAAATGGTTTTCTTGGAATTTTCACATCGTTTTATGATAATTGTCAGATTTCAGTTCATTTAGCATGAATATTTTGGTTAATTATAATTATAATTATAATTATACTTAACCTACGGCATTATAATTAACCAACAACAATTCAATAATTATTCAATAATTTGGCCATATTTCTGCCGTTGGTTAATTAATTGTTGGTTAGTTAATTATAATTAACCAACGGCAGAAATATGCCCAGAATAAACTGATACGAAATCGGTAATAAGGCAAGCACCTATAGATCTTGGTGGTGAGACAAAGAACGAAAATGAAATAGGTCGAAACACATTGGTGAAATAGAGAAGTAGAAGGAGGTACTAAAGGTAACAAAAGGATGCATTTTAAACCTAGCAATCCAACATCGATGAGACAAGTATACATTATTAAGGAGAATGCAAAAATTAAAAGCAACAGAGAGGAGGAAATGCAAAAAATATTGGAAAAAAACTAGTAAGAAATGAAAAAATGACAATATGTGATGTATATAAAAACGAGGACCACAACAAAAGCTCAAAGCACGCACAGGAAAGAAAAGTCATAAAACTATTGGAAATGAACAAGAAATGAAGAGACGCCTACAGAAGAAAAACCTACACCAGGATCTTAAGATTCATCAATCCCTCGAATGACCTTTGTATGCGACCTTTTCTTTTTGATGACAGAGTCCAAAATCTGATCATCTTTCCAAAGTTCTAAATACTCTTCTAAATGTTCCAAGCGTTTGGGAAGAAATAGATTTAAAAACCAACTCACCAAAAAATCAACTTATTATTATCGAGAAAATCGACTTCTCGGTTCCATTTTATATGACTGCGATAAAAAGTGACGAAAAAAAGCAGTGAACTTTGAACCACGAAAGAAAACAAGGTGTGACTTACACCTATGAATAGATACAAATGTTTCAAAAGCAACTTAAACCCTTTTTTATTAGTTGCAGTGTGGGAAACCAATTTGCTAAATAGAAGCTCATTCTCAGTTTGCCAAGCATTTGACTAAATTCATGTCTATCAAACTAACTAAATTTAAGTCTTACAATGAGATGAATTGTCAACAAGACCTAACCCTACTGTTGCCTTAACCTCTAAGTAAAACAATCTAATCAGAAGATCGAAAAAGTGGAAAACATAAAACTCAGCAATGCTTCGAACATAAGTCAAAAAGAGATATAAAATAGAAAGTATTTGTACGTTTCTATCAGGATATTCTGTGGGTAAATCAATACGTTTTACAAGATCAGGGGCAAACATAAATTTCAAGTAATTCCTGGTTTGTCAGTACTATTGGAATTCGATACTCAAAAGCATTGTTTGTGTATCAGACCACCAACATGCCGACTAGGTCTTTTGTTCATTAAAGAGACACTAATCGAGACTCTTCAGACATTGTCTATCAACGAATTGATAAAAGAATAGTGATGAGTTAATACTATCATTAGTGCTTTCATCGAGAAATCATCTTTAGAAGGTTTTTCAACCAGAGCTGAAATTTGCCTTCTTAATATGAAACAGACTTAATTCCAGCAGCAGTCTATCTGCCATCTCACATCTCTGAAACTCTTTTGTGGAAATGCTGTATCTACCGAGAGGTAGTACTTTTGTACCTTATTAGCGACTTACCCTCTGGGAAAGGAAAAATAAACATTGGTCCCCCAGTTCTCTGCAGTCTCTCATTTATAACTCCAATAAACTGGTAATGCACACCAGCGGCCACATCATGGTACCTCATTTGATCTGATAAGATAAACTGACTGAGGAGATCATCAGTTATCAGGGATGATGATTCCCAGATGCTACCATTCTATGGGCATGAATGCTTGAATAGTGAGAGAGGCAGAGGAACCAATCAAATCTGGTCAAAGATTCTACAGGCATGACAGGAAGATGTAACATACATTTAGGGCACTCTCTTAACAACGTGAGACTTGGGGGGAGTCACTTTGAAAGGAGTAGTCATCTGACCATGTATATCACATCCAATGATACACCACGGATACCAGAGAAAGTAGAGGAAAATGCAACCATGGCAAACCATGTACTCCTAAGACGGACCCAGTTTAAAGGCACATGGAATAGACAAATTTTCCATTGGTTAGTGTGGCATCTGGTGACGATGAAAACTAAGACCTACACGCGAAATTTACAGTGTGATACTGTTGTTTCAAAGAACAGAGGTAGATTTCTATAAATAGATACTTTATGGAGAAAGGAAGAATCATCCAGAAAAACTGCACAGTGATGTGCTCGAGAAAAGCAACATCAATTTGATATTGATTTACAAATGAAGAGCAATATAGCAATATCAATGCTCTGATTCAAAACAGTTTTTAAACAAGGAAAGAATTTTAATGTTTTTAACATCAAAATTCTACAGGTATATTCTAAAACCCAGAACCAAACAATACGTAAGTTAAAGACTTTTACCAGCACATTCAAAATCGCATTAAATACACAAAAAACAGATTAAATCCTTTGTATTATGCAATATCGAAATGCAAGTTGAAAATGAATTTTTGTAATATTGTAAAGAACCATAGTCTTAGAAGCAAGAATTTAAGAAAAAATCAGCAACATTTAGTATAAACAGCCCCCGGGAAATTATATTAAAACCTATAAAAACCTTTCCAGTCCTAAATATGAACTCAGACTATAACACTGCAATGAAAGTTGAAAACAGAGCAAAGTACAACACTAAAATTAATAATAGATGTCGTATGATAAAAATTAAAGAAACACGACAAGCAGATGATAAAATTAACACCTAATAAAGATTTCAGAGAAATTTGACGGAGTAAAACACTCAAAGATGATAACATGTTTATCAGAAATCTGAGTAAATGACAAAAATTCACAAATAGTAACAAAGCTATACAAAGGACAGAGAGCAGTGGTGAGAATAGACCAGATAAAGAAAGAAGAAAGACAGGATTGTGTTTTATCACCAATTTTTTCATATTTTTGGAGAAAGAATATTCAGAGAGATTGACGAAAGGAAATGCACTATAACAGGAACAGTAAATATCAACAATTTTAGTTATGTCGATTATAAAGCATTATTTGCAGAGACCAGTGAAGGTCGTTAAGAAATTGCAACAGTAGTAAGTGGAAAAGGGAATTCTTAGGAAATGAAGGATTACAGTAACAAAACAAAAATAATGGTTGTCAGGAAAAATGATTTAGTTCATTTTGATTGAAAAAACCCAATGCTACAGGTCCGGAATATAATTTTTCTCGGGCATAAGGTAACAAAGAACACAAAAGTGAGACAGAAATCAATAGAAGAATAGAAACTAAATAGTTGGCGTTTGCAAACATGTTACAAATGTAAACAACTAGGATCAATAATATCAAATTGAGATCAATAATTTCTAAATGTTATGTGTGGTCAGCACTTTTATAGAGTGCAAAAACATGGGATCCAAGAAAAGCAACTATACAAAATATCGAGACATTTGAGAAGTGGATGTACAAACGAATGTTGAAGTTACCATGCACAGAAAACAAAACCAATAAAGAAGTACGAAAACTTACCAATTTGGTACGGCAACGTGTCAAGAAGATACTGAAGAAAAAATATAAATATTTTGAACATTTGATAATAAGAAGTGGTTTACGAAGACCGCTGTTAAAGGGATAAATCGATGGAAAAATAAAATAGGGGGATGCAAGGGCTGTGTGGATGAAAAACATTAAGGAATGTACAAATATGAACTCTGTAGCATATGTAAAAGGACACAATATCGAGAAGAATTGCAATATGTGGTACTCAACATGTTTAAGGAAGAAGGCATCTAAATAAAAAGAGAGATTTTTTTATATTTTGAAAATAATAAAAGAATAAATATATTTAATGCCTGTTGTTGCAAAACTCCAACAAAGTGTAAGACACTTTGTTGGAGTTTTGAACCAAAACCAAACTCTTGGGTAAAAATACAAGCCTTGATAATTTCACCATGACAAGCTATAGCGAAGACTCAAAGATTACTAGCATCTGTAGACAACCATTTAATAGTAGAAATGTTGTCACGTTGAATCTGATGAGATAAGTAATTGTTGTGGGCTATAGTTACATCACACATAGGTAGAAACCAGGGTGAAAATTAGACTTGCTTTAATATAGGCATTTAGGTACAAACGCATCTATACCAACTTGAATCCCGTGCATGACTTTAAAAGAAAATTTCTAGCCAGAAAGTGAAAAAAATCATTTTTAATGGATACTAATAAAGAGATCATGAAATAGCTTCAAACAACCCTCCATATAGTTGGAAGAATTTCAGTAAGACGAGAATTAGCGAGAAGAACCTGTCTGAAGTGGAAAAGAAACAAAGACCCCTACATAGTAAAGGTTACCATGAATAAAGTCAGAAGAGGCCAAAAAAAGATCAGATTTGTACAAGACAAAGGTCAAGCAAAGAAGAAGCTGGTTAGCATTATCAGGAATACGAGTGGAAAAGTCGACCATTTTAGTCAAATAGGGAGGTAATAAAGAATTGTAAGACTCCACTCCAGATTTATTAATGAGTGAGAATTCAACAATTGAGTAAAATGAGTATTATTACACACTAATATATCAAATCATTATACACTAATATATTAAAAGATGAATGAGACTGAATAACAGCGTTAATATAAAAAACAAATAGCACAAAAACAGAACATTCATGAGAAGATGGAGATCGATTAAGATAGAAAATACAAATAGAAGAGTAAATTAACTCAATATGTAAGCAGTTGAAGCAATGATGAGTTTTTTTACAATGAAACAAACTTTTAATAGAGGCATAATCTCAAACAAATATATTTAGGTCTTACGTATGACAATCAATTCCTTGCAAACTAGGGATATCGATAAGAAACCTAGAGGTAGAGCTTCACTTTTGAGATTAATTTCAAAGAGAGCATGAATATCTAAGATATTCTTTTGGAAAAATTCGATAGTAATCAAGTTGAAGAGAACATCCCAAAAATTGGTATAGGCTGTTGGTAAAGCCATTATAGTTTTATTTAGGTAAATATGACTTACTTGAATATATTTTACTGTTTTTTGTTGTTATGAAATAAAATAATCAGAAGGGAAAAGCTATATATAGTAAGCAGGAACTCAATAAATGAATATAGAGGGCTGTTAGCTTAATAATAGACTTAATGAGTTTTGTTGCTGTGATTTTTTTTGCAGACACATCGCAGATAGCAGTATGCCTAATCTTAAAAAGAGTAGTATGGGTTCCTGGTAATAAAAGTATTTTCCTATTGGTTTAAATAAATAACAACCAGCTAATTACGGGTATAGATATACTGTTTAGAGGGAGTCAGGCAATGATTGTGCTTGAACATCTCCATTGTAAAAACTTTTAAGATTTTATTAAAAAGAATTAAGGAATTAAAATACTGCTCTTAACAGGAAAGCATTCATAGGCTAATGAAACATTTTCGGAAATAAGTCTTTGAAGTTTACTTTGAACTTTCTTACAGCACCTGTCCGACAAAAACTAAATACTCACAAAATTATTTGCTTTTAATCCATCCGATTAATACCCTGACATTTTAGTAATTACGTAAAATATACGAATACCTGTAGTGCAAAACCACGATACAGCTTTCTGAAATCAAAATCGCAGCGTGGAAAAGGGCGTAACAAAATAAAGTACAACCGCACTGGTCATGATGACTCATAAGCAAAAGGCAGGTGTTGGGCGTGTTCCTAGTTCTTGCAGAGAAACCAGCAAATATTGACATGAAAGTGAAGAAATTAGCAATAAGTATTTTATGCAATACAAAAAGTAAAATCCCACTGAACTGAAGCTACGCTACTGGTGATGTCCCTAGGACTAAGTAGATATACTTTTATTTCATTTCTTAAGTTGCAACGAATTTTCAAAGTCAATATCAACAAACGTTGAATTGAAATAATAGGAATTCGATGTAAACAATTTTAGTTAAATTTGGTCTCCATATTCTATCAGGTTGGCCCAAAAAAGAATATTAAGTCATTTCAAAGTAGACCAGTAAGGCTTATTTTCTAATATCCAATAATTTCCAATAATTTCCAATAACTTCCAATAAGTCACATTACTACATTTGTTTCAGAATAAAAGGGCGCTGTTATAAACACAGTAATTTAGCATCGCAAAAAATTTTTTTATAACCTTTAATGGACGTTTTCATCATCATCATCATCATCATCATCATCATCATATTCGGTTTAAGGTCCATTTTACATACCAGCATGTGTTGGACGATTTCTTGAAATTGACTTCCAAGTTATATTATCCTTCACCAGGTCTCTGCTAACACCTTTTTCTTTCAGATCCATCCTTATCACTTCCTCCCATGTTTTCTTTGGTCTTCCTCTGCCAGTGGTTCCTGTCACCTTGATTGTTCTGCATCTACTTGCCCAAGCACTCTTGTCCATTCTCTCCACATGACTATGTTTTACATGGTTATATGGAGCCACATGACATGGTTTACATGTCCAAAATACAAATATGGTTGTTTACAAATTTAAGTGGCATTACGATGCAAGGACGTAATGTCCTACCCCTTAAAGGTGATAAGCAGAGGAAAGCAACAAGTACCTGCTATTTAGAGACAAAAAATGTGTGCCTATCAAATTCAGCAACCTGGAAATGCGAGACAATTCGATAAATTGGTTGTTTTAGATCCCACTTATTTTTCTTGAAAAAATAACATTTGACTTATTACCTTATTCTTGCATCTTGTTACAAACGAATGTCAGCAAAAAATCACTCGACAAAAAAAAGTTAACTCAAAGCTATAATCATAAAATTTTTATATTTTTCTTTTGTATTAACAACAAATGGAGAGCTTCACAAGTTTTGTTATAGGACTTCCTTTTAAAAATGCTTATAATTAGCAATTATATTTACTAATCAATAGTTTTTACAGTTCGTTTAGGAGATAATTTTTTACTGATGTGAGGTTTAGATGTTCTTCACAGCAGATGGCACGAAGACTGTTAGTGCTGAAACTACCAGTAAGGTGTCCATTGTCAAAATGTTCATGTTTATTTGACAAGAAGAGGTATCTGGAGGGCAAAATCATATGATTTTTGTTAATCCATATAAAAACCTGAACGTTAATCCTTTTACATTTTAAAACCCACTAAAGCCCAACGTTCTAATATTGGGACACCCGTTAAAAATGTCCATTATTTTACTCAAGGTATTTTTTGCATATTTTTCATATTCCATTCCATTTTATATAAATCGACTATTATTTATATACTGATTTTTTGTACACTTACAAAGACAAATCTGCTGACTGACAGGTTCTACGTGATGTCTGACAGATTCATGGTATAACCAAATAAATGACCGATATAATCAATCAGAGAATAATATCTGGTAGATAGTGCTCGCTTTGCAGAATTGTTCATGGCTCCCCTTGCAACCGTCCAAATTATGATAGAATTCAGTTGGTCGGCGTGCTACATGTCAATGTCAACCGGATTGTTTTATTATGCCTTTAGAGCCATCGACAAGCTTTATTGTTTTCTCTGCCTCTTCAACCATTCCAATATTTATGCACTGAGAGGAATGACATCTTCTACTCACCAGCTCTGACAACTGATGATCTCCAGTAGTATAGTAGTGGAGGGTTCTGTAATATTTTTCAAACAGATTTTCTTCAAAAAAAGTTCCAAACCTCAATTTTTTGACAAAAATTTCCTCAGTTACAATACTACTTAAATTGTAATTAAATGTAATTAAATTTCTTTAATTAATTATTATGAAAAACAATTTGTAAAAGTAATTTGATTAAAAAACAATTTATAAAATTTTATTTCTTTAAATTTTGTGATAATAATTTATGAAAATATCTTAAAATTAGTAAAATGTGTAGTAAAGTTTGTAGGAAATTTTGATGTATACTATTTATGAAAAGTATTTATCATAACTATTTAAGATTACTCTTTATGATTATCATTAGTGACTATTTTTGTTTTCTTATAATAGTACAGACTGAAAAATACTTGATGTTTTATCTCTTAATAATAACAATCATATCATTTAAACATATAAACAATAACATTTTTTAAGCTATTATAACTTAAATCTGTAAATAGCTATCCATTATTATTACTCGTTATATGTTACTCATCTCATATTACTTACCTTTTAAATTTAGTTGATTTTTTGATGTGAATAAGTATAACCTTTTACTCTATTTTCATGTATATATTTTTTATCATCAAAACAGATTAATGATGTTTTATTTATTTCCTAACTCCCAAGCTGATAATTTTCACTTCTAATAGTGTTCATAGTATGATAAATTTGTTTCTTTTCTAATAACACATTCTATAGTCTACATGCTTAATATTCTTTTTAATAATGCTATTTTATATCTTTAGCAGTTTTTCTACAATTTTACCATCTTTAATATATGAGTACATTTTACTTCTTAAACCTACACCTTCAATAACTGGAATACCAGCAGCGTCATCCTTAAATTTATCAATAATCTAAAAAATCTTGATATACATCCTCAGTTTTCATTTCATTTGTTAAGCTATCAGTATCTGTAAATAGTGGCTTAGCTGTATCGCTAATTTTTGTCTTTGATATGGAGTGGTATAAATCAAAAGTCATACAATAATGTTTTACTAAGGTCTGAGATCCTACATACAAAAGTCTGTCTAACTTCAGTGTTTCTTTCATCTTACGCAGAGAAACCAGATTCTGATTAAAAATTTTAGATGATACCGAAGTGGGTTTACACACAAGTTTCATTAATTTATTTTTATCATTAATAAGTCAAATTTTCCATTGTTTTACCAAATAGACTGTTTTTCATTATTTTGTCCTTTTCAAAACTACTTTTAGCTTAAGTTCTTTTTTAAGTATTGAAATCAATATATTGTTTAAGCCAAGGGGATTGATTAAAGTCTAATATTATATGAAACATAATTATTGTCAATCCAAGGTCAGTGTATAGTTCATATTTTTTCTAATCTAACACTTAATTTGTTTTGCAATTTAAAGTAGGAATTAGTTTCTAAACAAAACCTTATATATTATGCTTATCTGCTATTCTCTTTCATTCACTTTAACCTTCTCAGGTGCTAAGGGTAATCACTACGCAAATCATGTGACTCTTTTGGATACTCTAAATCAACCTCTAGATCAAACTTTTTTGTTTATTATTATTTTATTTGTTTGTTTTTTGTTTTGTTTTTTTGTTGTATTATACTTTTTATTTTCTTTACCATATCCCTAAATTATTTATGGGCTATTGCCTCTGATACCCTTCTCAATAAATTGACACGTGTCAATGTCTGTCCTCAACTCCAATGTAAGTCATCCTTAGCATAGCATCCCAACTCAAACCAAGACTAGGGAAAGAATGACATTGATTAATACTGCATCCATGTTTTTCTAAAGTTTTTAAACATATCAGCAAGCAAAAGAATGTTTGATTTTTAATACAGATTATGGTACTCACCCAAATTTTTTGCAGGTGAAAATTTCTTCTGAACATTTAGAGCATGCTTATAATCTTCATTCTTTGTATGTTCATCATTTAATGCGCTGTAAAATTATTTTTTGTTTGGTAATTCAGTTTCATCAAACCTATCATAAACACCAAAATAATGAGAAAGGATATATACACTTTCTCATTATCAGTTCCAGTTTTTCATTTTCATAAACTTCTAGTCTGTACTGGTTTGCTATACAAGTTTTTAGCCTTATCCACTATCTGTATATTTTTGATAGTTCATCAGTAACTGAATCATTATTATTACGTGAACATCCTTGTACTTTCTCTGTTATTGCTTCAAAATCAGTTTAGATAAGGAATGGAACTTTTAATTGATTATAATAGTTGGTAAACTTTTTAAAATATTATTATTCTTATTGGTCATCCTAATAACTTTTAATCTGAATCCAGTAATTTTTATAATCTAGTAAAGCTCTCCCTGTCTTCCTGAACTAAAGCCTTGCAAGCAATACATACAGAAATGTTTCTTATATTTTTATTTAAATTGTACAATAGATTGTTAAAATCTTTTTATTAACAAATAATGTTGTTTTTCATATTCTGTAATCAAAAAAATTTTCATGTGGTTTTTGTATTTTTCTTTTGAAACATTAATTGAATATACTTCTTTGTTTTCATAACAAAAACACATTAAAATAAAGAACATTCTGCTTTTCAATTTTATTAAATTATTTGGTAGTAACTGGAAATTCTATTTCACTCTAATTAAGATTTTGTACAAATTGTTTATCGCCTTTTGTGATTGTTTGAGCATTTTTTCATAGGATTTAAATATCTTTTGTGATACTTAAGAAAGCATTTTTCATCCTCATTTTTGAAATTGATTAAACATTTCTTACTTTGCAATTCATTTGGTAATTTAATAAGAGCTTTTGCTTAATGATTTATATTTGTCAATGTTCAAGAAATTATTATCAATTAATCAACAACCTAAGCGAATTTTTCTGAAAGCCATTGAGAAATTTTGTTTAAAATATCTTTTTGTGTCAAATTTATTAATGTATCTATTTCTGTTTGGTTTACTATTGTTTGTACTTTACTATTAAGATATTTTGTGTTATAAATAATACCATCATCTATAGTTTTACAGAATGCAACTTGTACAGCTTTAGCAAATTTAATACCTTTGTTTGATTCAAGTATTTTTCTATTATAATTAAAAGTCATTCCAATTTTTTGCAATTGTATCAATGGAACATCAATATTTCTAATAGTTATTTTATAAGTCAAATCATGATTTATTTCTCTTATAATAGTCCTAGGTATTGATGTTGGAGGTCTTTGTGTTATTTCTTGGTGCTGAAATTTATTTATCTGTAAATTCTAATAATGGTAAAATAATATCATTTCTGTAATTTTGTATCATTTGCTTAACACTCGTGCTAGGTGCTGGCACCGGTTTATTCTGATTTAGTATCATTTCAATTATTATTTTTTTCATTAGCTTTATTCAAATTTATAGGGTACCTCTCCATCTTTATTAGATATAAAATAATATCTCTTTAAAACACTTTTAAATTTTATAGAGGCTTATGTGAGCAAAATTATACTAAATATTAGTATTTGTCATGCTCATTCAGTTTATGACCTCTGTAGTTGTTAGGAATCAGGCGATATTATACAAATTATTAAAAAAGAGATCAATCCCCAAAAAATTTAATATTGCTGATTTTCATCTGTATTATTTTTTAAAATATAGGTAAAAAAAGACATAATACCGATTCATTTATGAATGTTTTGATGGAATTCTTCTGAAAAAGTCGTTCACCATGTTACTAGTAAAAAGAAAAATAAGAGAGTATCTAATTCACAACTTGTTACAACAAAGGAGGACAAGGAAAAATCAGCTGAAAACAGGGATTATAGTTTTATTAAAATTGACAATTATTATCATGGAAACCCCCCCCCCCCCCAAAAAAAAATAACAATATATGTTATTACAATAAATTGACTTATTATAATAGCATATACAGTATAGGACAACATCTTAGCTCCAACCCAGGACTAGTGAGAACGTGAAAATTTTAATAAAGTTTGTAAAAAAGCAAAGAGTGAAAAAATTAATTGCTTTATAAATTTGAGTATGTTAAAAAAGAGGATATACCTGATGATTACATTAAATCATCACATAATAGGAAAAATAAATCATCTACTGAAGTAAGAATAAAAAACCAAAAGCAATGAATTTAAAAAAGACAAAACAAGTAATATGTGTCCAAATTGTGACAAGACTTGAATAATACATCATTTAGTAAATAAATATCTAGAAACAATTATAATTTTGGTTATTATTAAACAGTAAAGCAAACATACAATATATTAATTAAATCTATTACATATTAGATAGTTTTAAAGTATTATGTTGAATTAATATTTTTTTTAAACACTTTTATTCGTTGTTGTCCAATGCTGTTCAATTTTACAAGATCAACAAAACTAACTTCATCTTATTCATAAAAAGGCATTTCATCAATGATTTTAGCACATTTATCACATATTAATTTCTCTATCTAACCTGGGTAACATCCCATCCTTGTTATTAATACATCTGTAGCTGGTAAACTAAGATAAAAATTTTTACAAACGTCTTCTTGATTCAGTATTTATTTGATATTAGATTAAGTTTGTATTTTTTGAAACACTTTTTACTTATTTTTTTAACTGTCCAATGAAATCCAACTATTGAATTTATCAGGATATCCTTTCCACTTTACCAAAGCTTGTTCCTTCTTATAATCTTTTCAAATAACTTTAGCAATTCTGAATACCTCTTGTTTAGCTCTTAATGGTTCCTCTTCATAGAAACTACCCTTGATTTTCTCATCATTAAGATCCTTTATGTTATAAGTGATGGGATTTGTCTGTTTCATCTTATCTATTATTAATAATTGTTCACCCCAGCTTTCAAAGTATGATTTATTAAAGGTCTTCCTTTTAAATTTACTTATTCTAACTTCAACACCAACATTAAATTTATGTTTCTATTTTACTAATTCCATATTACCGTATAGATTAAAATCTATACAGTAAAATCCTTTTTCAGAGATGCTTCTATAGCTTTCATTTTAATAGTATTTTTTTGTCATTATACTTCTTTATCAAATTAGATGGTTTATGAAGATACTATATATAAATTTAAATAGTGAGCTGCTTTCACATCTTGGCTTTAATTGTACAATTAAATCTTTCATCAACCACAGCCTTATCTTCATTAAAAGTAATATACATTTCAATATTATTTTCATTCAACCAATTTCGGAATACTTTATTATAAAATTCTGATCCATTATCAAACCTTAATTTGATTGGTATTCGCCAATCCTTCATTATAAAGAAAATGTTCCAACTATACTTTTACCAGTCTTACTTTTGATAGATGCACTCCAAGCATATCTTCAAAATCTACCAATAATATTTAAGATAAATTTATAACCTTTATTCCATTCATAAAACTGATGCATATCAACAATGCATATCAATAAACTTCATCAACATGATTCACAATAATATGCTTTCGAGTAAATTTTCTTTTAACAGGTTTATGAAGTTCGTTTGCTAATTCTATTTGTAATTTACTCAAAGGCTTCTTGCCTTTTTTGGAATACTAAGACCAAGAAATAATTTAGTTTTATTTTTCCTTTTATAGCTGTTTTCCCCCAGGGTCTCTTGTTAAAAGGAATTTCAGATATGCTTTTTATCATTCTGCCTTATGTTTATCATTTAAATTCTTTGATAAACTGTGATCAATATCATGGCGTTGACAAACCTCATCCCATTTATTAATGCGATCGCGATGAGATGCATTATTTAACGACGGTCTTTCTTCAAGCTTAGTTCCGGGACCAAAATAGTTCTATTTTATGTTTTAAACTAGTTGTTTGTATATGTAATTCACCTAATTTTGAAAGATGCTTTTCATATCAACCATAACACTTCTCTTATTCTGTACGAATTGGGCTTTTTTTAATCCACAAACCTGGCATTTAGACAAAAGCATCAATTCATCATTCTTACACGTCCTATAATATTCATATGAATTACCTCTTTGCTTTTTACAACTTAGACAATATGTCATATATAATACAGTTAGATTGTTTTCATAACGTTTTCCTAATCTGTTTGAAAGAATGCTAAGAAAGCATTCCTAGGTTTTCTTTTGGATTTAGAACCACATCAGCAATTTTTTAAGAATATTTAGTTTAAACGTATTAATCTCATCATCAAATAGTGGGATTTAATGAGACTGTTATTTCCTTTTCAATTGGGATGCTATTGGCCTCTCAGAAACAAGAAAGAAGGAAAGTAAAATTCAAAAACTAAATGGCACCGAACACAAAACCTTCTCCTCTGGAAACAATATATCCAGATCCAATGGTATTGGATTTCTGATAAATAAGTCTCACATTCAACATATCACTGACTATCAACCGATATCTGACAGACTAGCAGTGTTAACAATGAGAACAAAATTTTCAAAAATTAAATTTAGTTAATGGTACTTTCTCACATCAACATATCCTGGTGAAGATAGCAGCATCTTATATGATCAAATTAAAGCAATAATTAAGAATGTATCAAAGAGAGATCATCTCTATGTTATGGGCGACTTTAACTACAAAGTAGGAAATCTACACAACAACTACTCTAAAGCGATTGGTAAGTCCACTATTAGTGAAGCTAATGAAAGAGGTGAACACCTATCAGAATTCTGTAGAAGAAACAACCTGTTTCTAACAAATACTAAATTTTGTAAAAGAACACTTCATACTTGGATTCCGCCTAATGGTGGGACCAGAATTAAAATTGACTTCATTCTCACAAGAAAGATGCCTTATCGTCAATCTATTCTTGACAGCACAGTTCTCAATGTGCCGGACATATCTGATCACAGAATGGTACGAACTAAAATAAGAATATGTTTTACCTGGCCAAAGCACAAGCCAAATGCAAGAAGATACAACCTTGAAACACTGATCACTACCGCCAGGATACCATTTCATCTTAAACTTACAAGAAGATTACAAGCGAAGTACCAGAATCAGAAGATATTTTTATTGAAATTACAAGTGGAATATTCAGAACAGCAAAAGAAACATTGTCACCTCAACAACCCCAACTTGATCAATAGATGTCAACAAATACGAAAGAAGCAATTAAAGAGAAACATAAAGAAAGGAAAAAGCATCTGCTGAATATGAAACCGCCAAAACAAAAGCCAAAACAATGGTCCAACAAGACCGTCTGACACACGTTCAAGAAGAAATTATTAAAGTAAGAGCGCGTTCAACTAACAAGCAGTTTTATGCTGCCCTAAAAAGACTTAAAAGCAAACAAGACATATCAGTTGAGGACTTAAAGACAAAATGGTAACATTATAACCGATAAGGACAAAATCTTAGAAGGCTGGGCTGAATTTTATGAAGAATTGTATCATGGCACCCCATCTGATAATGATACTGATGAGTCCCAGGATGATCCAGTGCCAACAATACTAAAAAGTGCTGGATTAGACTGTATATATTCTGAATATATAAAGGTAGGTGTTGAGTCCCTTGTAAAAGCTCTCCTACACCTGTACAACCAGATACTAAAAACAGAAAAAATCCCAGAAAGATTCAAACAAGCATTGATTGTGGTTATTTATAAGAAAAATAGTAGGGTGGAGCGTGAAAATTATCGTCCAATCAGCCTATTGAGTCATATTTACAAAGTGTTTATGGGCATAATTGCGACTCGTGTTAAGGGAGACCTGTATGCCTTTTTTCCCTCGTCAGAGGCAGCATATCAACAGGGAAGAGGAACAATAGAACAAGTTATTGCCTTGGAGCAAATTATTAAAAGGTCAATAGAGTTCATTAGTCCTGTGCATATTGCACTCATTGACTTCAAAAAGGACTTCGATAGCATAAAACTGGAAAAACTGTGGAACATCCGTGAAACAAAAAATATAAATAGAGGATACATCAACATCTTAAAACTAACGTATGTCAGTTATTCCACTGCACAAATAAAAACTGACATTGGAATCACCAGGCCAGTTAAAATTCTGAAAGGAGTCAGGCATGGGGATATTCTTTTACTATTGCTCTTCTGTGTTGTGATAGCTACGGTAATATGGAAATATGGAGTCAGAGTGTATTTAAGGGTTCACTATCGATGGCAGACTAATTTCAAATCTCTCTTATGCAGACGACATTGTACTTACAAATAACTCTGGGGAAGGACTTCAAAAAATTTTTCACTACTTGGTCAAAATACTCAGCTGAAGTTGGAGTTTCTCATCAACATTTTAAAAACAAAATATATGTCAACTGATCCACACAGCAATCTTGATCTCAGAATAAATGGCAGTACCATAAAATAATTACACAATTTTGTATATCTTGGGCATAAACTCTCTTCCACTAATGATGGAGTAACATCTGTTAATGACAGAATAAGTCTAGGATGGGCGGCCTTTCAGAAAAACAAATTGTTATTGACTTCAAAAAGAGTACCATATCACATCAAAGCCCGCATTTATGAAATTTACTTACTCCCAGTTGTACTTTATGGTCTGGAGTGCATTAGCTGGACAACTTCCTTGTTGCTGAAAATAGAAACTTTTCAAAATCATATAATGAGATTCTTGACTGGCAGCAGACTCACAAATCATATTCCAATTAAGAAACTCCTCAGGATCACAACACTGAAACCAATCAGTAATAAAGAGCAAGGTATACAACTCTTTGGGCACATCAGAAGGTCCGAAACAGGATTATCTAAGATATGTCTAGAAGGGATGGTAGAAGGAAAGAGAAAACGAGGACGGCCGTGCAAACTCTGGCGTGACAACATTTACGTTTGGTCACAGTGACTTTTAGACCAACGTAGTATTGTAACGAAAGACCGGAATCAATGAAAAATACATTTACAAATTACTGCAAAATCTGGGTTAACTGGAGACAGGCTCACATGATTTATTTCCTGCTTCAAATAGGACTGAAGTGTTTTTATTGAACTTAATTTTCCTCATAATAATTCTAACCTCTATTTTGTCCATATCTCTATTCTTGCAGAACTTGTTGTTTTATTAATATTGTACTTAATTTGTACAATAGTTTTTCCTTCATACATATCTCTATTTTCTTTTTACCCGTTTTTATTCTGATTATTATTGCTTTATTATCATTACCTTTTTAAGTTTTGAACCGTTTGAATGAATAAAAAAGATATTACCATATGTATTCAGTTTTGTTATAATACTATTAATTTGTTGAATATATTTTTCACACATCAGTTTTTTGACCTCTTTACTCTTATCAGTCTTTAACTTCTTCAGTCTTATTAGTCTTTTTACTCTTTTCCAACTCTTTATAAATTTTTATGAGCTTGTTATTTTTATCTGTTACCTCTTTACAGCCCCTGCCATTTCCTTTATAGTATCTTCTTTTCTTTTCTTATCCTTGCAAGGCTGAATTTCATTAGGCTCTGTATTTAATACTTTCTGAAGTTAATTTCTGCCCTTTTTAATCAGACGAATTGACAGTAAAATAAGAGAATCAAGTGTCTTAAGATCTCAATAACGAATCTGCTTTTGTTTAATACATTCTTTCATCGAGCATGGTTTTAGTTTTCTATTTAAACCACAAGTACATTTTTCATCATCATCATAATAATCGTCATCGTTCTCGTCGTGGTTATTATTATTAAAACCACTACCATTTATCAATGTTTAGCTTTTCAAATCATACCTCTTTGATTAGGAAAGGTAACATCATATACACTAAAATGAGAACAATTTAGTCGTGTCTCTATTAGTATGGTAAAATGATTGAGATTAATAAATATAATAATTTTTTGGGACGAAAAATTTGGTATGAAAAATCAATAATAGGTCTTTTGGTTTTTCTCACAAATGAAATAATTAAATATCAGAGTTTTTTGACAATATTTTTAAATTTCATCAACTGGAATAATTTTTTAGTTGCTGCATTTAATGACTTCATAACCAAGTCCTTTCATAATGCCAAAAAGCCTTTAATATACAACGCAGTACTAAATTAGTCTTTCCATCAGCGTTTGAGCTAGCTATCAACATTCTAAAATAAACATTCAGTACAATTTTTCGATATAATTGCAATTGTTTTTTTTATTACTTACAATATCATAGTTATAAAACCTCATATATGATACCAGTATATTTTCAAAGTATATTTTACCAGTTTATTATACTTGTATATTAAATTGTTAAAACCCACTTATCTCAATAGTTGAGTGTTAAAATGCACTTATGTATCTAACCATATATTAAAAATGGATATCAGTAATCTTAAAAAGAGGGTAGAAAAAACCTTCAAATTAAAAATATGAAAGGTAGGATCAGAAATAAAGTTAGAAATTATGAAGATGTGGTTGAAGATCAAAGATATAAAAATGAAATCAACTAAACCAATAACTAATGCTTAACATGAGGTTAAGGAAATTATTGACAAGAGACAAGATCAACTAATTGATGAATTAAAGAAGGGTTAAAAAGAATTATTCAAAACACTTGATCTGAATAGTAGGTTTAAACAAGATTAAAAGGCTGAAAAAAATATAAGTTAAATGACAAATAAACTCAAATATTTAGAGAAAATGGTCTTGATCCATTGACAAATACAGAAACTAATTGGGATAAAGGTTTAATAAAACTAAAAGTTTAAATGATAAAAGACGTGTTAATGATATAGCTATGAGAGAAAAAGCTACTAATGATCAGCTTGTTTTGGGAAAATATTTAAAATTGATAGATTTTTTAGTAGTAAAAAGATAAAGGACAATAAAAAGTAACTAGCTAATAGTATTAGTGATATTAAAAATCTACTTTTGATGGTGAAGGTGTTCAGTACAATCAAGGAATTAGAAAATACAAGCAACCCAAACGAAATACTTTCAAAATTGATAGAAAAGGTAATTATGATCAAATTCTTATTAACTGTATAAAATTGATAAATGAATATCTTACTGAAGTTTACAAAAATGGTAAACTGAAATACAAGGATAAAGCCTATATATCAACAATTAATCTTCTTACACAAAATTCTAAAAAGGTATTCTTTAACATCTACACAGATATTTAGTAACTTTAAAATGTTACGTGGTATCTCTCTCTTGGTGCCATATCCATTTCAAACGTTGGCGATCATGGTTCTCCACAGATTCCTATCTCTCGTCATATGTAGCAGATCTCCAGGTTTCACCTTTTCCATCTCACTTGCTGATATACACTTTTCAATATGGCACTTTGGACTTCCCAAATATGTTAATCTCTGTCGTTCTCTTCTTTTTGCCTTCAATATGACCTGTAATAGTGAGATTTTCTAGTCCTAGCTTTCTCATGATGTGTCCGATAAACCTCATCTGCCTTTCACGGATTGTTTTTATTAGACACCTTTCTGCTCAAGCTTTCCTTAAAACTGCCTCATTTGTTTGATGGTATACCAACGACATTCTCATCATTCTCCTGTAAATTCACATTTCAACAGCTTTTAGTCTCTTTTGCATTGATGATAATATTTTCCAGCACTCACAAACACCTAACAGAGTAAATGTTACATAACCTTTTTAGTACCCTCCTTTTTGCAGCCATTGACATTTTACGATGTTCCAATCTTCTGTAATTTTTCAAATCTATCTTTTGCAATCCCTATCCTACTTTTGATTTCCAGATCACACATTCCATTCTCCATTATATAGCTTCTTAAGTAATTGAACTTGTCAACTTGCCGTATGGAGTCCCTTCCAATATAGAACTTGCATCTGGGACTTTGGTTCTCACTTATCACCATGCATACTGTTTTCTTACGATTTATTTACAGCCCTTTCCTTCTACTTTGGTCAACTATTTCATCTAGTAGCCTTTATAGACCTTGTTCTGAGCCAGCAAACAGTGTTGAGTTATCTCCAAATCGTATATTGTTGAAATTATGACCTCCTACAGAAAAACCTTCCAAATCTTCCATGCCTCAAAAAATCTTCTCGCCATAAAGGTTGAATAAAATCAGGTGAAAACACATATCCCTGTCTTATTCCTCTTTTAATCTTGAATTAATCACTCATCTAGTTATCCACTCTCATACAAGCAGTTTGATCCCAGTATAGATTTCGTTTAAAGCATGAATCCTTCTTATCCAGGTTTAATCCCTTTAGGCAATTGAATAACTTTTCATATTGCACCCTATCAATGCTTTGGTGTAATCGATAAAACAAACTTACATATCTCTTTACATGATATACCGAAATATAAATCTTCTGGTAAGAATAAATTGACTGGAGGCAATATTATTTAATACAACAATACAAATCTAATAAAACGTTTAAATCTAATCTAATAAACATTTACTCATTGCCAGTAGACACTCTGTAATACTACCCCATAACCTGTTAACAAATCATTAATGATTATTTTTCATAAATTAATAAAATTGAATGAAATGTTCAAGCAGTAACATTATTTATATGTTCAACGATATTTAATATAACTTGCTAGTATGTGGATATTTCATTACTTTTAACATCAACTTCAAGCCAAAGAGGTAGTAAATCTTACGATTTTGTTGTGAGATTCAATTCAGTTTTGTTCTGGAGAATACAAACAATATCATGTAGCTCTTAATTCAATCAATATGTCATACTTTGGGATAATGTGTAGCAAGCTTTTAACAATCATCTTTTACAATGTAGTCATGATTCTGGAACATTATGGACAACTATCTCTCTTTCTAATAGTAATTACAGTTATATTGATTTTAATATTGCCATTCAATCAGCTTTGACAGGAATCGCACTATCGTTCGTCCATACTCGTCTCTGTATTTATACAACTCTTAAAACAGACTTCCAACTCGATCTTACTAATGGAGGATTTGCTAGTCTCATAGGATATAATAAAGGCTTTATAACAACATCAATGTATTTACATAACTTCCTCAATATCACGAGAGATGCAGATGGTATAATGGTTCATACATCTCTGATAAATGAATGATCACAGAATAGTGTTCTATCATATGTGTTATAAAAATTTAGCATTGAAGGATTACCTTTAACATTTCTATTTCACAAAGAGAGTAAACATTTTTTATTTAATAAACTGAACACATATCGTATTTGCATCCTTCTTATATATATATATATATATATATATATATATATATATATATATATACATGAAACTAGTAGTAATTGCTAAATTTGTCTAGTTATTTTGTATACTATACTGGATTTATAAACGCTCTGGAAACATTGAGCACTCTTAGTGAACATTAGTATACTTTACTAATATTACTATATATATATATATATGTATATATATATAAGAGATATAAAAAGTTGGAAAGAATAAAAAAACTACACTCTCCATTTCGACAAGCCTGTTTCGTGATTTTACTCACTCGTCAGGAAATGTACAAATAAAAATATTCCAGTAGCGCTTTATGTATCATATTTACAACTGGTGTTGGTACGCTTAAGTGTTCATTAACAAAAGCTTTTTTCTATGCCGGCAAGAAGATACAAGTACGTTTCTTTTGTTTAAAGTGGCTAATTGTTGGCGGTAAATTATTAGGAATTTTTCTTTGATGCAGAGATTGCATCTTTTGTTTGCGTTATTGTAGGGTTAGTTGAAAGGATTCTCCAAGACATTGTATGGTCTATATTTCCGTCTTTTAATGTCCAAATGTACTTGCTGAGTTCCGTCGAGATTCTGTATTTTTTGTTGAAAAGATGCGATGTGACTCCTGTACCTGGTTTTGAATTCGTTTTCTGTGAGTCCTATGTATGTTTCAGTGGTGTTGTTGTCTTTGCGTATTACGATTGCTTGGTAGACAACCGATTTTTGTAGGCAGTTGCCGTTAAGTGGGCATGTGTTGTTTTGTCGGCAGTTGCATGCTTTTTTGNCTGTACCTGGTTTTGAATTCGTTTTCTGTGAGTCCTATGTATGTTTCAGTGGTGTTGTTGTCTTTGCGTATTACGATTGCTTGGTAGACAACCGATTTTTGTAGGCAGTTGCCGTTAAGTGGGCATGTGTTGTTTTGTCGGCAGTTGCATGCTTTTTTGTTCTTAGTACTGTTTGTAGCGGTGTCGTTTGGCTTTTGTGAGTTAAGAATGCGCTTGTTGTGGATGTCGATAATTTGTTTTGTGTTGTTCATACAGCTGTAACTAATTTTGATGTTGTTTCCGTTAAAGATTTTGCGTAGTATGTGGTCTTTAGGGAAGTGTTTGGCGATAAGGGTGATGACTCTGTGTCCGATACTGGTGCTGACATTTTTGCTGTATGGCGGGTTGTACCAAAGTATATTGTTTTGTTTTCTGTTTCTACGTCTGGTATTTGGGGTCGGTTCGTACTGCAGTTTGTATTTGTATCAACTGTCGCCTAGTGCTTTTTGGTATGGAGGTGCTGTATGTTTGAAAGATGCTTTGTAGGATGAAAGTAATGAGAGTCGTCTGTTGATGCCGTCTGTAATGTTTTTAGTAGTTACTGGTGGGTGGTTGCTTTCTCAATCAACGTACTGTAGTGTAGTGTCATGTTTCATAAAGGGTTTGTAGGTTCCATTGTGTAGGTTGAAGCTAACGTCGAGGAAGTTGATGGTCTGTTTGTTTGCCTCTATTGTAATGCGTAGTCTGTTGTTGTGAAATGTACGGCATATTTCTTTTTTAATAATTTCTGTCTGTGTTGGGGTTGCGCTCGTAGTGGCAAGTCCGTCATCCCGGTATAGTCCTATGTTGATGTCCAGGTGTTGTAGTTGTGAAAGTAGGAAGCTTCCGACTAGCTCACATGTTTCGGCGCCGTCGTAACTTCCCATGGTAACGTCAAATGTGTTGTCTCCCTTCTTTTGCCATGGTTGTCCGTTGTATGTTAGGGTTGAGCTTTTGGCGTGGGTGATGATATGCTTTTCTTCATCTGTGATGTTGTCGTAAGTCGAGGCAAATTTAAAGCCTTTGTCGAATAGACTCTGGNTCATCTGTGATGTTGTCGTAAGTCGAGGCAAATTTAAAGCCTTTGTCGAATAGACTCTGGCTAATTGATGGGTAAAATTCAATGACGTCGAAGATAATAAAGTTGTGATCTGGTTTGTTTTTAATCGTTTTGAACCAAGTAATGACAGATGAAGTGTTTTTCCATTGGTTGAGGTTGGTTACGGTAATGATTTTGTTGTTGATCCTGTCGAGAATACTTTTGCTAATTTTTCCTATTTCGCTTTTGGTTGGGTTGATTAGTCTGCAGGTGGGGCGATTGATAAAATTTGGTTTGTGGTCTTTTAGTGTGATGAAAGCTTCTTTGTTGGCTGTGGTGTCTACTCTGTCCTCGATTCCAAGTCTTGAAGCAATGTGTTTATTTTCGTTATGGATGTCTTGTGTGGTGCAGGTTGCGCTTTCTTGTAGGACTTGGTTATATTTTGTTTCAGTAGGTTGTTGTATGTTGATGGTTCCAGTTTGTAAAAGTTCGTTGTTTTGTCTGCGGCGATTAATAGCTTGCTTTCGCGTTTTATCCGTGTGGTGTCGTCTTTAAGTCTACTTAAAAATGAATTGTTTATTTCCTTAAATTTAAAGGTTTGGATCATCCTAAGTAAGTCCTTTTCGAATTACTTGAGTTCTTCAATCGGGGGTGGGTTTTTTGTCGACCTAAACCCATATGAATTTCCCTGTGGTGAGGTCTTTTCCGGGTTTAGAAAGAAATAAGCTTTCCAGCGCATCCTACGAAGAAACTGCTCTGATTTTTCGATAAGCCGTTGTAGGTATTCGTTTTGTGATGGTAGAGGAATATTCTAAGTTGAGTAGTCCATATTAAATCTTTCCATACTGGGTTGCCGTAGAGTGCTCAACAAGTATAACTTTGGAGCGAATTATGGTACTTTCGATTCGGTTAACCGTATTAGAGTGGTCGATGCATAAATGCAGAGCGTAATAAAAGAGATATAATAAGTTGAAACGAATAAAAAAATTTTTGTAGACAGTTGCTGTTAAGTGGGCATGTGTTGTTTTGTCGGCAGTTGCTGACAAGTGAGTAAAATCACGAAACAGGCTTGTCGAAATGGAGAGTGTAGTTTTTTTATTCTTTCCAACTTTTTATATCTCTTTTNTACTGGGTTGCCGTAGAGTGCTCAACAAGTATAACTTTGGAGCGAATTATGGTACTTTCGATTCGGTTAACCGTATTAGAGTGGTCGATGCATAAATGCAGAGCGTAATAAAAGAGATATAATAAGTTGAAACGAATAAAAAAATTTTTGTAGACAGTTGCTGTTAAGTGGGCATGTGTTGTTTTGTCGGCAGTTGCTGACAAGTGAGTAAAATCACGAAACAGGCTTGTCGAAATGGAGAGTGTAGTTTTTTTATTCTTTCCAACTTTTTATATCTCTTATATATATATATATATATATATATATATATATATATATATATATATATATATATATATATATATATATTAACAACCAGCCTGCTAATTTAAATAATCTTTCTGTCAGTCCTACACTTTTGAATAGAGAAGGTAATTAATATCTTTTATCTAACATAATTATTTATGGCATTTATATTTTCAAATAATCTTGAAAGATATAAATACATTAGATACCAACTCAGCATACCAATTGCTCAACCTGGAAAACGTATAAACTAAAACAAAGCAGCTTATCCGACTGATGTGGATTCAACCAATTAAACAAGAGCTCTTAACTGACTTGATAAGTTTATTGAAAATTATTTTTTAATAGACAAGTATGATGGTAGTGGTAATTATACGTCGAATGATAATATCAGCACACTAAATTGTTCTTATGGAATGATTAAACCAATTAATGTGAAATACAATGGTCAAATAGTTTCAGATGTGAATGATTGCAATCTTATTGTAAATCTTAAAACTTAGTTGAATATTCAAGAACCTACACTAAAATTGTTGGTGGTTCTCAAAATTGTTCCGGTTAATAACACCCAGACTGTTATATTACCATTAAATAGATTAGGATTTTTCAGTCAGTTGGAATAAAAAAAATCTACTAAATGACAAAATAACTCTAGAATTCAAACTAGAAAATTATGACAATGTTATCCTCCGTGATAGCAATGTGAATAAGAAAGATAGATATATTCTTAATTGAATGGTACTTTGGGTTCAAAAACTACAAATTACCGCAAATTAGGAGGCAAAGCATTTATCAACCTTGTTGCAGAGTTATAGTTTATAGTGTCTGAAAGAAATGATTGTTAATTCTGATAGTACAACTGCAAGACAAGGAACATTTACAACATTTAGATCAGCTCCATAACATTTCTACAGTACTTTTAACATTTCTGGAAATGGAGTGAAAATTTTAGCATCACAACTTGAAATATGTGATGGTATATTTTATCCTACTGAAAAACGAAATCTGACAAAGAAGTCAGTAAAACTTAAAGGATATTTTTAGAATATCAACCTGGTATTAATCAATATTAGTTGGATCTGTATATTAGTTTTGAAGAGTTTTAGCCTATGTAAGTTATATTGTATTTTGATTTGAGTAAGCAGGAGGCTGGCTGAAGAACAGTAATTCTAAACTTGAGTTTAGATAAGTTTTATAAGGTTCCATTCACAATTTATGCGCTTGTTCTCCATGAGAAAGATATCTATGTTGATAATAAAAAATGGTAGAGTAGTCTTACGAAAATAGTGTTTTTAATCATAAATCATATATATTTTATTTAACATATCAATATATGACAGAAAACATTGGTTATAAAGTATCTTTAACAGATTATCAAAAACCAATTTGATAGAGCGCTTTATAAAAAAATTCCCTTTGAGATTATCAAGTAGTGACTCAGATGGCAGACCACTGTTCTCCAGTTTAACAGCTTTGGTTACTAAAGTACTACCCACTATGACAAAAACAGCATCACAATTAATACCAGGGCTAACTTCAGGTATATTAAGTAGTCTAGGTAATTTTGGAATGTAGAAGAACCTTGGGAGTAGTCAGAACGGTAGTCTCCTGATAAAACAAGAAAAAATCAATCAATTGATTGATTTTATCTTGTTTTAAGAACTAAGAAATAGAAAGAATAACTTATGAATGCTCTTAAAACAGGTATTTGATTGGTGATTATCAAACAGAAGAGCAAAGAAGTGGTTTTCTCGGAACGTGATTAGCATCAGTTGGTGTTCGATCCTTTTAAAATCTTTAATGGGAGGTGGTCTTCTAAATAGAAGACCAAAACAGCTGCTGAATTACAAAACAGACCTTATTCTGATATGTTAGTACCATATAAACCACCTTCTTATGTTTGTATAGGTATTTCAAAAAAGAAAAAGAATAGACCTCAAATGAAAAAACAAATAGCATCAGGTCTCTTACTTGAAAAGAACTAAAACCTGCATTTGATAAAAAGAATTGAGAACTATTGATTTATAGAAATGGATAAAGTACGTACAGATTAATAATTTTAATACTTTATATTCCAGAGATAAGATTATTAATTAAACTAGAAAGGGGTTTTACATTATCAACTTGGATGATTTCAAAACACCTGGTACTGGGTAGAATTGTATATTAAATCATCTGTGGTTAAAAATTTTTGTTTTTTTGATCTTCATTTTCCTGATAATATTATTAAATTAAGAACAAAGTCAAAATTAACTAAGTTTATAATAGTATCCAGTATGAAGACATGATGAGTGTGTTTTGTGCTTACTATTTCTTGAATTGTATCCATCAAATGAGTATGGTTAAGAGCTATTATGGTATCATTAAAGTATTTGATATGAAAGACATCGTTTATAATGAATCATTAATCAAAAAATATTTTAAAATAATGTAACCTAATAATATTTTAATGCGAGTGTTTGATGATGAGAAAAGTAAAAGTAAGAAAAGTACTACATACTCTGATATTATCCATTTACAACATAATGGGTTGAGTATGAAGAGCCATTGTATTGTTAATGTTGCTGATCCTGTAATGGGTTAAGATGCTGTTATATTATCATATGCAGAAAGTAAATATTAAAATCAGCATTCCAGAGATGTAGTCAGGTTCTGGTATTAATATGAACAATAGTTTGGTCTTTTTGGTCTTTAAGCTAAAACAAAATTTGAGTCATAAGCAGTTTCAAAAGCTTACCTTAACATATGTTCATATGAAAAATTAAATGATAGCTTAATACGAGAATATTATATCAAATATGCTACTTCAATATACAGATTGAACCGTATTAGTTCTAAATAAGTTAAATATAATGGAAATACAAGACAAGTATCTAATTATATGATCAACCATTACCTGAAAATATTGCTGAGTAAACAAATTTAGCTAACCAACCATTTGCCCAAAAGCAAATCGAACTAATAATAGGTATTATCTTGAATTTAATGGCAGTCAGCAAATGATTTCAGATATTAATTTAATGTTTCTAGTAATAATAAAACTCTAACACCACTTAAAGATATTGTTAATGTTTTCATTGTTTATTAATTAGACTCTTATAATGGCACATACATAAGCCACAGCGCTCTGTTTGGTCATAATAACCAAGAGTGGGATGAATTATTAGTTTTATCACAAACTGGTGATTTGATTTTTGGTGTTGCTAAAAATAATCGTATTGTAATTTGATCAAATATTTTTAATAATAGACAACAAATTCATACTTACAAAAGAAGCAAATGCTGACTAACTTCAAAAATGGTGTTGTTTATTCATTCACTGAAATGTACCAGCAAGAGCAAACTAATCTATTGTATGGTGTAATGCGAAGAAACTATGTTATTTTACAGAAAGATCATCACTTGGTCAGATAAATTGACATTTGGCAATGAAAATCCCAAAGGATCAGCAGGATTGAAGGGTAGTATAGTATTGTTCTGTACAGAGAAAAAGTTATTTTAGATATTGATATTAAGCTGCATCATTATGTTTTCTATGAAAATTGGTATAAAATTGAGCATTATGAAATTAGATTTTATTAAATTATGTACACTTTAATATATCATTAAATCTTCAATTTTATAAAAATATTTAAAAAAAGATACATTTCATATCTTAAATATTCTGAACTTTATGGACTCAGAGGAAGCCATAGATGTCAGAGCCTGACGATGGGAGAAGTGTCTTTCGAAACGTAGCTCGGAAAAAGCTTAAGACTCATGACATGATAAAGCTCTTGCATCTATACATTTCATGTAATAAAGGAACATCGTCCCAATGTTAAAGATCAAATATTGAAATCACCTATGATTTCTCAATTGCTAGCAAACCATCTATTAGACAAATTAATAACAATTAATGATATCCTTAAAGAATATGATCAAAAGATGGGTTTGATAGGCCCAGGTGATAGTTGTTGTACGCAATTGTTGGAAAGACAATTTGAATATATACGATGTTGTCACCTACATGGTGCACTTGACGATGCTTATGGAAGGTGTTATAACAAGTATAAGAAGGGTAGAGGCTATTGTTATGTTATACCTGATCAATATAACACATCAATTATTTTTCAGTCTGTACAATACATAGGAAACATAAATAATCATAATGAGCTTTGTCAAGGGATAGTAAAGGAAATAATTGTTTAATTGTTTTAATAATATTTATTTAATAAATAGTAACAAATAATAAATACTAAACTAGATAAATTATTTTCATAGTATTTACTTAAACAACAATTGATAAATTTCAATTAAATAAGTTGTTTTTCATAAAAATTAATAAAAGAAATTAAATTAAATTATAAGTATTATAGTAATTAAGGAAATGTTTGTTAAAAAATTTGAACTTTGGAACTTTTAGGAAAAAAAGTTTTGAAAAAACGTTACAGAAAGCTTCTTATCTCCTCACTCAGTTTAGCTTACCAGGCCAAGGTACATTGGTTTGCCCGCTGGTCTGAATTACCAGCTAGTGGGAGCCATGGGTGATACTGTATAGAAATGGAGGACCCGTGCTCCTTCCTTCTCTTTACTCAGGAAGTAAGGGGCTCAGAAATAATATTTTGCGTTTGCGACTTCAGTGGTTCTCACATGGCCTGAATGACTCTTTCTAACAGAAGTGACATATCTCAAGAATTTACTTACAGCTTCACAATGTGGTAGCGTGACTTTCGTCATTGGGTATTGACTGCTAGGGGAAAGTAGGGTGGAATTTTTGAGGGAGAACTGAAAATTGATATGGAATAAAAAGATATTGGGTCAGAAAAGATTAGTGGTAATTTGGATTAACTTTTCAGTATATATATAAGTATATCCTGCATAAAGGTTATGGCAAACAATAACATATTGATTCAAACAAGAGATACCAATGAAAAACATGTAATATTACAAAATATTTAGAAAGCTAGAAAATAAAGTGAGATAAATTTTTAAAATTTTAAACTATTTTGAATTCACTTATATATCAAGTCTATTCTCCGGTCCTTCATGGAAGCAAATGCATCAATAATTTCTTCATGAAATTCTTTATTTTAAGAAAGATTCGAAAGACTTTTCTTAATAGAAAAAAGTGACAGCGATGCCAAGCAATTTTTTCTCATCTTGTTTCGGTAGGCACTCTTGATTCGTTTTAATGCTGAGAAAGAACGCTCTACCGAGGCTAAAGTTGTAGGAATCGTTACAATCAATTCACATAGTTTAACCACCTGCAACTGACATGAGCTATAAAAAGCTCTAAGCTCTGTCTCGAGCTTTACATGGTTAAAGTGGCAACCATGAATATTTAACAGTGAAGAAAAAGTAGCTCTCGGAAATTCTCTGCAATGTTACTCGAGTCTTTCTGAATTAAGAAGTTTGACAAAGGAAAGAGATTGCAAATGAACTGAACCTTATTGCAATTCCCTGCAGAATATTATCAATGATTTCAAATAATAGCCTTCTGAAGCTTTGTTCTACAAACTTTTCCAATGCTACGCTCTTTCGAGAACCCTCCGATTCAAGCTCAACATTATTGATCACAGACTGCCGCCAAATTTGATGAAAAGACTCATCAGTCCTCAGTCTAGCAATAATACCCTCTACCTCCTTAACCTTTGCATTACAGTACGGGATGTCAAATCTCTGTTTGTAGAATAGTAAATAATATTTCTATGTTAGGAAAAATACTTTGGAGAACTTCAAGCAAACATAAACACTCAGCACTCTTCGATTTCGAGACATATCCACTTGCAGCATCAACAGTGTCATCATCCAATGGCTGCATATTATAACTAATGTCTTCAAAAAATGCTAGAAGATTACTTAAAATAGAGTGACCATCCCGACCAAACGAACATTCGAGCTCCAACCAGTTTCGGACGCAGATGGAACACTACGTTGCACAAATTGATGTAAGTTGAAAGAGCGTTTTGGAGAGCGAGAAAAGATTGAGGAAGGCCGAGTTAAAGTGGAGAAAAATGGTTTGCAGGAGTTTTTCTTGCGAACATTTTCAGAACAAACAAGATTAAGCTTATGAACATAGCAATGAACAAACGAGGCTTCGAGGTATTTTTCCCTGACTCTTGCACTAACTCCTGATATTTCACCAGACATAACAGAGGCACCGTCTTATGTCTGGGCAACAAGTTTGTACCCGACTTTTTACTCCTCAAGCTTTGATAAAGCAAGGTGAGCTATTTCTACTGCACTCCTCTTCGTGCTGCTTTCAATAACTTCAGCAATAGTTCACAAACTTGGAAATTATTGAAAAAAAACTTGAAAAACAACAGATAGTTGTTCCTTCTTCGATACGTCTGGGCTTTCATCAAGCTCAATTGCTACAAAATCCTCTTCGTTGAACTCGGAAATTATCTCCTTGGTCATACGCTGTCCAATGCAAAATATTAGATCATTTTGCACTTGAGGGGACATGCCAGTAAAGACAGTAGCATTTGAAAACTGACTTCTTAAAATGTCAACGTATTGTTTTATCACTTTTTGAAACTCATAATTATCTCTTTTCCTAGACTATTCGTTCTCCTCGTGGCCCCGGAAAGAAGTTCTTGCTTGCTAAGAATATAAACAGCGTCGATCAATCTTCGCATTGTCTCACTATTTTTCTTCACTTTCTCAATGAAAATCTTAATAGAGCGTTGTCTATGGCAGTACATCACAAAATCAATTCTACCATATGTTTTGGGGTAAATCATTGCACAAATGTACGCCTGTGAGAGGCCATGTTTTCTCGATGAATTGCTCAAATTGTTCAGAATTTTATAGCCAATTTTGTTCCATACTCCTTTCCCCGGAATAAACAACAAACAAAAATTAAATCTGTTATTATTGTATGACCCACAAAGCCATTCAATTCGTTCACACGATTCTGTCATAAAATGGCGTACAAACCCTCCTTTACAAGGCTTGACTATGTCAAGGCACGGTTTTGGTCTCCCAGCTTCAATTATTCTCTGTCTTTCAGCAAACGAAAAACTTGAAAATGATTTACCAAGTAACATTGAAATAACATCATCACCAACAGACTCGGCCATAATATTGTAAAGTAGATATCAACAAATTAACAGGCTAAATAATATTCACTCAAAGAGTTACTACTTTGTTTGAAGAGGCCTGGTTCATCACACACCCATTTTGAATGTAAACGTGCGCATTCACCAGCTATTGAATTTCCGGAACTCCAGCTGTTATGCTTCAAATTCCGAAAAACAATTTCATAATCATACAACACTTTTTTCAATCAAACTTTCAATCAAGGGGCAAGATTGGAAAAATATCTTGTTTAGGAAATAATTTCAAAATGTCAGACATTTATTGCCGGAATGTGAACAGTAAATGATTTTTAGCATTACTACTTTAACAAATGAACCTTCTAAATTACCTTCAGTCAATCAATTAGAAAATGTTAAATAGAGACAAACGGTTATTACTGAAAGCAACCAAAATTCGCTATGCAATGTTTTCTTTTTAATTGACCAATACAATACTGAGCAGAATTCAATACATAGAATATGCATTAGTTATTATTATCTCGAACTGACATGCTGTTTAGCAAACGGCCTTAGTATGAAATTCACAAAAAAAACAAAGGACAAGCCCCTGCCCCTTTGCACGACTTTGCTGTATACAAGATGTCAAACTTTCCATGAATCGTCAGGAGGTTAACCCAAAGCCCAGGTCACTTTTTTCTTCAGTTTCTTATTTGCTGCGAAACTGACTTTGTACGAAGAAAGCATCATTTATATCGGTGCAAGTGTGAGAAGCAAATTTCAATTCCCATTGTTATCCGACACAAAGATATTTCATAACGAGATCTGTCAAAACCTTGATCGAGGATGAGGCTGAAAGTTATATAGCTTATTTTTTCCATTGTTTCAGCGAATTAAAAATAAATTTATCTTGGAAATCAAGCAATTTGATTGGTTAAAACTAGGCGGAAGAGATTCACTGCTTATTTTGTGACGTGGGATGACTCAAACAAAAGATTAATCCAATCCAAGGACTACGGCTTTGCATTTGATTACAATCCAATCGGTGTCGATTGGTATTCAGAAGAGAAACACGTTTTTGATAAGAAAAACCCAAGCATAAAGATCTAGCGTCGTAAAATGACGGGAAAGTTTCACGGCCTTACTTTATGCTCAAATCCCTGATTAAACAAAACTTAATAATTTGAAAAATATATAATAATTATTTAATATATTAAAATATATTATAAAAATTATTTCCACCAAAATCTCAAAGTATTCACTGAATATTTTGCATAACCTGACGCTACGTCACTGAAGCTTCACTCTTGCTCATGATCCTGCATGGTATCTTAATTATTCCATAAGATTATGGAACATTTACTTTCAGATATCAGCTCAGCTTGTTACATTCTGTTAAAGACAAACTGTTTCACACAATGTGTCACTCATTTTTCACAACATATTTATGTTCACGCAGTTTTTGTTTCTGATTAAATTATACCTTTCAATCTTTTTTTTTCAAATGAATAACTTGTGGAACTTTAGCATTTGAGTACTTTTTTCCATTATTTTACCCTAAATGTTTTTAGTCTAACGTCAACTCTTATCTCTTGCATAGACTATGTTTATGTCTTTCCCATAGCAGTTTAGTAAACGTAGTGACATTTTATTCTGTGTTGTTCTTAATCATTCACGAAAGTTTAGGAGTCTCGTGCACTAACGTCTTTTCCTCACAATGCAACAGACTTGAATAATCTCAAATAACAAGAGTTTATTAACTCTCAAAGGTTTTGCTTCTCTTCTGATTAACGATGATAGAGTTACTTACCTTCGTCTAGTTTTAGATAAAGTTTTAAAATGTTTTTATTCTTCTTCCTGGATAACTTTTGCAACTAATTGGAAGTTCTAACAATTGAAAATTTACTAGTGCCATTTCTACCTCTTATCTTTAAGGGACAATTATTTTAATATCTAATAATCTTGAAAATTGTTAACGTCATGGGCTCAGTGGAGGCCAAAAATGTATAATCTCTATCATGTCAAGAGTTATAAGCTTTTTACTGGGGTATATTTTGAAAACTGGTGTAGCTCTTTTATACATTAATAGTGCTGACCTACACAGTGACAGATTTCGAGTTGGTCTGAAAGGTGTAGCGATTGCTGTCTTGCGTTTTTTGTGTTTCTTGTAGGAAATGGGTGGTTTCTTTAATTATTTCTCTTGTTGCTTTGGTTTCTTTGTCAATATTCTCTTTATTTTCCAAGTAAGTGAAACTTTGATTCACCAATGTAGGGGACAGAACAGCACTTACAATGTAGCTTGAAAACTATTTTTCCTCGCGTTGAGTGGGACTAAGTCCTTGGAAGAATTTGTGAAGAAGAATTTGTGAAGAAGAAGGAGTGGACATTGTGTTATTGAAGAGTTTGCTAAGGTTTTCACTGATATTCTTCACATAGGGTAAAGGTATTCGTTTCAGACCTTCCTTTTCGTCTTTTTCCTTATTGAGCCCAGTGCCCTTATGTAAGACTCTTGGCATTCTTAGCATTATATCAATGGGATAAGAAAATCCTCTGAAGGAATCTTTTCTCTTTCCTAAAGTCGTTTGGGTTACAAATGATGTTTCTGTCCCTTCCAGACCACGCGATTAANGCGTTGAGTGGGACTAAGTCCTTGGTTTTGACAGTTTCTTTCTGTTTAAGTTGGAATTTGTGAAGAAGAAGGAGTGGACATTGTGTTATTGAAGAGTTTGCTAAGGTTTTCACTGACATTCTTCACATAGGGTAAAGGTATTCGTTTCAGACCTTCCTTTTCGTCTTTTTCCTTATTGAGCCCAGTGCCCTTATGTAAGACTCTTGGCATTCTTAGCATTATATCAATGGGATAAGAAAATCCTCTGAAGGAATCTTTTCTCTTTCCTAAAGTCGTTTGGGTTTCAAATGATGTTTCTGTCCCTTCCAGACAAAGCGATTAACACACTCTTATGTGCTGATACTGGATAGTTCAATGCAGTATTGTGGTACTGGTCAGTATTAGTTGCTTTCTTGTAGAGGTTAACTGAAATGGTACAAGCTGCTTCTTTCTTTACCAGAACATTAAGGAAATGTATTCGTATCTCTTCTACATTCTCCATGATGGATACGAAGTTTGAGTTGATGTGTTAAAAAAAAGCTTTGTGGGCGATTTCTTTTAATGATTGCAAGACATCGTCAACGCATCTTTCCCAGACTGTTGGCCCTTGTTCTGCGGTTAGTATGTTTGTGACTTCAAATCCCTCCATAAATAATTTGGCAATTACAGAAGATGAAGGAGAACCCAAAGCTACGCCGCTGGTATGTGTGTATCATTGTTGAAGAAGAAACATGTGTTCTTAAGAAGTGCTTGTGGTTGACTTAGGACGCCTGCAAAATATTCATGTGACAATGTTTTTAAAAATTATTAAAAAAACCATTAGACCTTTAACTAAAACACATATCCATTCCTACGTAATTATTCCGCTCTTGCTGTTTACACATTTCAAAAATTATCTTTGTACTTTATTTCTTTTTAGATTATCTGATTTTGTTTACTTTACTTTTAATTCATTTTATTATATTTTAGTTTAAGTTTTTATTACAAACTATTTCAATATCTTTTTTATTTCTACTTTTACATTTTTATTTATTAAACTCTGCAAAATTCTCCCCTATGTTATTATTATTATTACTATTTGAAAAATGTTTTCATCCAGCTGATGTTATTGACGTTATATCTTCTTACCAGGTGAGTCACAACTAATGACCTTAGGCTAATTAGGTTAATTCTTCCACTTATCACATTTCTGTACTCTTTTTATTATTTATTAACAAGGTGGTTTTCTGGATATCCACAATATTGTGCTCAATCTTTAGCTTTTGAGTCTATTTCCGAAACCCTTTACTAACCCTTTACTAACACTCCTCCTATGACAACAGGTTTCACTTTCACATTTTGCAAGGCCCAGAGCCTTCCTTCTTCTATTCTTAAATCTTGGTACTTCTCTACCCCTTCTTTTTCTTTTTCTTTTATTCTTTTGTCAGCTGCTACAGAGGTATCAATGATAGTACATATATTTTCTTTTTTGTCAATTAATACAGTATCTGGCCTCTTTGCCTCAATCACATCGCATTGTATATTGATGTCTCACAAAATTTTTGTTATCATTTTCTATCGTCCCTTCCGGGGAATGTTGATACCATTTCTCTCTTTGTGCTCTAAACCTTTTTTCCTGCATAAGTACAAATGAATCCTTTTAGAAACTTTGTCGCGTCTTCTTTTTATTCTCTTTCCGCTAGCTTCTCACACTCGCTTATAAAGTACTGAAAACTCTCATCTCTTTTTCCACACATTCTACATATAGGACTGTGTACAGTTTTATCAATTTTATATTTAATGTAGTTTGTCCTAATTGCCTGTTCCTGTGCTGCACATATCACAGCCACAGTTTCTATTTCCAAGTCGCTTTTTGCTAGCCAATTCTATGTCTTCTCTTTATCTACTATATCGGCAGTTTCTCTCAGAAACTGGTCATACACATTTTTTCCAACCATCATTGATTACACTCGTCCAACTTTTGAAGTGAGGAAGGAAAGTGTTTTTTAAACACTTTCTTTCCTCTGCTTAGCTCTGTTTAATTTATATACGATTGACCTACCAACTACCCAAAGCAAAAGTATGTTTACGCCGATCGCTTTTCTTAACAGTGATATTGAATAATAACTCTCTCCCACAACTTAGATCAAATCAGCTGATATTTTTCTAATTGGCCTGAAATTAAACACCACTAAAACTGTCTCCAGTGCTTTCCATCTCGCCAACCTTCATGCGAACTACAAGCTCCAAGTACGAAAAGATGGCCAACTGATTCAGTTTGATCCAACGCCAAAATACCTTGACGTGCCTCTAAATGGAACACTGTCCTACAAGTAGCATCTGACAAATACAACTGCCATTGCACTTTGCTACTCGGTAGCTGAATATTGCTTCCCTGTTTGGTCCCATTCTAGTCACTGCAATACGTTAGATTCGTCTCTTAATGAATGCCTGCAGCTCTTCAGAAATGTATCAAATCCACACCAACAGACATATTACTAGTTCTCTGCGGCATCGAACCCACAGACATTCGTAGAAGTTAAAGTTGTATCGCTTTATACAAACTTGTAACAGACGAATCACGTATCTTGCATAACACACCTGCAGCTGTGCGAGTAAGATCAAGAAGTCCTTTGGCACAACGTTCCCATGCTCTCCTTCAAAAGGATGGATAAGAAAGTAACACCACAAAACTGGCGCCAGGCAGGCTGGATCGACAGATGGAATAACGTGACACATCATTTACGTCAATTCATACCCACCTCAACGTCAAAGCCTCAAGGTCTTAAACGAAGAAAGTGGGTTCAACTCAATCGCCTTCGCTCGGTCTTTGCCCGTTACGCCTTCTGTATGCATAAGATCGTTCTCAGCAATAACCCATAATGTGTTTGTGGCGATGTACAAACTCCTTAACACTTTCTTGGATGCTCGGTGATAGGGATCACAGGACACTTCACAAGAGTTAATGAAGAGTTCCGTAACTGGCTTGACAATAATGTCCTTGATATATAGTTTCTCTGTCTTCATACGCATGTATTTATAACTCAATGTCTCTCCACTCAATTATTTCCGTCCCATATCTAAAACTTGCTACTGCACAGGTGTTTATCGCTGTTATCTAATTTTACTTGTTCAATTTGGATTTCAAAATTAATCTCAGTTTCCTCCTATACTCTATTATTATCTTGTCTTTCATTTCATCCTCTTTGATCTTGTCTAGCTCATATATTCTTATACATGTATACACCTTCCTCTTTAATCTCGTTCCTTTCCTCCATAATCAGAAAATCTATACAATTTTACCTGGTAATCTTACCCCTCTTCATAATCAACACACCACATTTTCTTGATTCCAAATTCTATGCTTATATCCTCACTAAATTTATTGATCGTTTTCACCAACAAGTCAATTTTGTCCTCATTTTTGCCATCGAGTTGTAAGTCCTCCATAAAAAGTAGGTGATTTAGGGACACTTGTTCGCTATGCCATTCACATCTTGCGTTTACTTTTCTGAGAATAAGTCACATTGGTATCATACATAGTTTAAATAACAATGGTGAAAGGCTGTCACCTTGAAAGATACCTCGTTTCGCCTCTACATCTCCCATTTCTTCTCCATAAAACGTAAGGGACAGCTTCCACTTTTCATTTCTTTTCTCCAGAGATTCTTTGACCTTTTTATCTATTCCAAACAGTTCCATGCACTCCTTTATCCAGCTATGGGGGACAAAATCACAGGTCTTTGTTTAATCAATCCACGCCATAGCTAGATTTGTGTGCCTTTTCCTACACTCTTTTTTCAATTAATAATTAATCTTTGGTGCCACTACTATTGCATCTGAAAACCTTTTGTTCTTCGGGCAAGAACATTTTTCTTTCCAAATACCCACCCATTTCCTCTGATATTACTCCAGTCATCAGCTTATGCACAATTGGGAGGCATGTAATTGGGTGATAATTATCAACAACTCTTCTTTGAAATATTTTTTTGGCATAGGATGGTGTAGCCATATGTCATCCAATCGGGGAAATAGTGTTCTTCGATTAATATCTTGTTCAACTGTTCAGCAATTCTGCCGTGCAAGTTTCTATGGTTCCTAATCCAAAACTCTTGCACCTTGTTTCCAGTTAGGCATCTTTCTGCATTTCTTCTTCACCATTTCTTACCTAATGGTGTTGGCATCTTGTGAGTGCTGCTCACTATTCAGTTCTTCTTTTATTTCCTTCAGTCAACTCGTTTCGTTGTTATCCTCTTTTTCAACACTCTAGATGTCTCACCAAAACGTCCCTCTCTCCGCGGCATTAGGTACCTCACCCGTTCTAATACCACCTCCATATACCTCAGCATAAACTTTCTTCTAATCACTATTAAATAATCTGTTTTGTCGAAACAGTTTGATTCTTTGGTCATATCCCTTATTTTTTACTTTAAGCAATGTTTCTCTGTTTCAATTCTCCCATTACAATGTTTAACCCTTTTCGTTTGACTATTTAATGTTCTTCTAGCTTCCTCAGTTTAATTGTCCTCTATGTACCTAGTTGTTCCTTCGATTTTCTATCGAGTAAACATACACCATACCTCAGTAGTCTACTATCATTTTCAAATCCTTTTCTTCCGACAAGGCTTCTTCTTTTGCCTCCTTTTAAAAGTCTTTAACCCTAATTTACTTGTAACCATACACTTGCAGCTCTTACTAAGTTATTCGCTTCAGTGATGTTTCCGGTCTTTATATACATGGTAGCTTCATTAACCTTATCGGTTTGTTTGTTAAGGAATTTCTTATCGACCTTTTTGAAGGATATGCTATCACAATCTTTCCCATCTCTCAGAATTTCTTTGAGCTTATCTATAATTTTTTTTGTTCCTGATTTTTGTCGTTTTCCTCTACTTCTCCTATATCCATCTTATTTGTTTGGGTAATTGTCCCATTTCGTAAATCAATTTTATTCCCACCCATATCTTTGGCTCTCTCTTCATTAAACTCATCATGAAATCTCGTTTCATTTGTTTGGGGTTCATTTTCAATTCCCCTTTTGATAATTTCTAGTTATAAATCCGATAACTATCCATTTAATCTATTAGCCCTTGCTTGATCACACACGCGTTGCTCAGTTGATTCAAACAAACCTTTATCTTCCCACTTGTGCAACATGCTTTATCTTTACCCTCTGACAGGTTTACCATCTTCGTTGAAGGGTTGAATTTAAGTTTGTACTATCACCAGTATTTTTATTGAGACAATATCTCAATTAATAAACTGTGTCCTTTTTTTAATTTAATGATTTGTAGTTCATTATATTGTTATTACCGGTTTACAAATATTTGACTCATGAAGTTTCAAGTGGCATTGAAACTTTCTAATGAATATTGATATCGATCTCATTTGTGGTAGTTAAATGTCTACTTCCATAACTCAAGAAACTCAGTGAAAGAGAGATTTCTATAAACATTTCTGTTATTGTCCGAGCAAGCGAATACATGTACTACAGATGAAATTCAATGAGAGACGACACATTAGGTGTTAAAAAGTCCATCATTATTTGGTACTTTTCTGTTGAGTGTGTGTGACAGAGTAGACGGAATATTAAGGGTTCAAAATCGATCATGGTTTGGGAGTTTTCTGTTTAGTCCATGTGAATTGAGTAGACAGCATATTAATGGTTTAGATACACTAGAAATTTTTCATTTAATGTACCTAGATGTATAGCATAGACAACTTAATAAAGTGAAACAAACCATCAGTATGTTAAGAAGTGAATCACAATAGAAGGAATGTTTCGATGAAAGAGGTAAAAAATCGATCATGATGTGGAAATTTGTGATAACACACGGACTTGACTAAACAACAAGGACGAACATGTCAACTTTAAACTGGCAAAAACAATGCAAAATTTTGGCTTTTCACTGATATTTTTATTCAAAGTACCTGTGCATGTCAAGTGTTTTCAAGAGATTACAACCCAAATTATTTACAATTTGAAGGAAGTGGGATGGAATGCTTTTACTTTTTAACATTTGATGTTTAAAATATATTTGCACTAATGTGCTTGCTCGGAAACGTTCCACAACTCAGCATAGGCATCTGTTTCCTGACTATTGGGTAGTTATTGGTTTTACTAACATTGAAAATGCCTGATAGGCTTTACCTGGGTGATCCAGCGTAGGTAATAAAACCAAACTATCATAATTTACTCAAAGAAGGATGTGATGACAATCTTTATGAAATTCTGGTTCAATGGCATTGTTGTTTCCTAATCTTAACACTTCGTTTTACGAATAAATATTTGATACCATTCACAACATAGAATTGTTGAGCTACACTTCGAAAAATGATGAACTATGTATGTGCAGACTATTACTAACCAACAAATCAATTTTACATAAAGGTAAACCTGAACTAAATGACACTTTTAAAACAAATGTAGAATNATAGGCATCTGTTTCCTGACTATTGGGTAGTTATTGGTTTTACTAACATTGAAAATGCCTGATAGGCTTTACCTGGGTGATCCAGCGTAGGTAATAAAACCAAACTATCATAATTTACTCAAAGAAGGATGTGATGACAATCTTTATGAAATTCTGGTTCAATGGCATTGTTGTTTCCTAATCTTAACACTTCGTTTTACGAATAAATATTTGATACCATTCACAACATAGAATTGTTGAGCTACACTTCGAAAAATGATGAACTATGTATGTGCAGACTATTACTAACCAACAAATCAATTTTACATATCCACAAAGAGTTTTTTTTAAATGGACTATTTTAACGAATGTCTTTTTAAAGGTATTAACGATATTAACAAATCCGGAGACCAAATTCTTGATGGCCGACGTAATAATAATAATAATCATACACTGGAACTTGGAAAACACCGATAAAATCATCTTTTTCTTAAAGGGTTCTGTTTTAATGTAGAATTTTGAAACCTTGAAATTAAATCTTTTCCTTCTAGGATGTTATTCACATAACGCATAACGTAACAGATTTCAAATATCAAAACGTGATAAAACGTATCATGTCTCTGACATTTAAGTAATTATTCCAGTACATGCATATTTTTCCTTTGTTGTGACCATCACTCCAAATTTACAGTCATATTTACAAAGCCAGAATTGCTGGAAGTAAATAGTTTTTGAGATTTTTAGTTGAGACAGTAGCCATTAAATAACCAGTACATCAGCTTTGTTGTGAAACAACTAATACAAGGAACTGCTACAGATAAACTGCTTTTGATAAGAAAAGAATGAAAAAATTTTCATAGCAATCGAATCATGAATAGCCTTTCGTCCATACTAAACGAGTAGAAAACCTCTCATGGTCACCTTTGATGAGCCTCATCTGGGCAACATTAGACATTGCAAATGTTGTATGTTGCCTAGTAGAGGCTCATCACTTAACAATTCAAGGTTAATATTAAACTGATTTAAAGAAAACAAATACTTGAGTGATTTTTTGGAGTATTCCAACTAACTGTAATACTAAAAAAACACAATATTTTGATGCAGAAAATGCAATTCTACAATTTTTATTTTATTTTCCTTTCCATTTATTCCTTTCGCTCTCTTTTCTCCCTTTGGCTCTCTTTTCTCCCTTTCTAAATCTTTCACTCTTTCTTAATCTCCCTTCATCTCTTCCTGATTTTTACACCACATATTAGTTAAGTAGCTTAGGGATTTATATTTAGAAAGTTCTTTTCTAAGAGCTACTACTAAGGGCAACACATCTGTACGTCTCCTATTAGAATGTGAGCAAGGGTGCCCGTAGTTGTTACCATGTCCAATCTTTTATTTATCTGGATGTTAACGATATTTAACTTGATATAACCAAAGAGATTTTTGCTTTACCAGTTTCATAATAATGATTTTAAATACCTTTTCTGTCATCAATCAATCTGCGTCTGAAAGAGAGATATGAATATTTCCAAGACAAAATTTGTATTCAAGACCACTGAATACAAGACAGCAAATGTAGATATACAGGTAGGTTCAAATACTTTCTTATTTCAAATTCCAAACGAATAGGTCAAAGTTGTGACCTTTACAATGTTCTTGTGTTTTGATATTGTTTTATCCGCATCACTGCATATATTGCTTAACCACAAGTAATACTGAAAGACCGGCACTTATAACATACAAAAATAATGTTATACTTAACAAATGGGAATAGAAAATAAAGAAGCTCTCTTACCTGATTAATCCATTTTGATAGCTATTAGAAAATGAAATGCAAAAAATGCCCCTGTATATAGCTTATACTGATGTTGTTGAGTCATTCAGGGATTAAAATTGAGTAAGAGACAAAATATAGAATTTTTGTTTCTTACTTCATTTGAACATACTAACATTTCTGCATCAAGGTAAAATTCGGTACTAAACCACAAAAAACTTCCGAAACAAAACAGAGAGATCCGATTATCTGAAATAAAGGCACTACCTTTCAATTTGTTTAACAAAACTTTTAATGACATTGGTTGATAAAGTCAGGGGAAGCAACCTGCTCATCATTTTTGCAAAGAAATTCCTTTAATAGTTGCAAAATTTGTGTAAGGAAAAAACCTAAATAGACCACTTATGTAGAAAAATGTTGAAGCAATAACTCTTAGATGATATGTCTAATATCATTTTGCTATATGAAACTAACATATTTTCTCCACTTTGCTAAGTTAATGAACAGTAGTAGTTTGGTATACATAATCATTCATGAATATATGTAGCTCTACTTAAATTAGCATTTTGAAAATTACAAGTAAATTACTTAGAATTGTCTAAATTAAATCAATTATTTGAATATTAAAAAAAATTTGAATATGTATGTAAAGCCTATCACCTGTATGACATCTCCTTTTTCACATTACTAAGCTAAAATTAACTGCCAACAAGAAAATACAGGCTGCTTGGGTCAGCAGACTACTATATAGATAATTAAAAAAACAGATAAGAAGCTTTAAGGAACAATGCAAAACCTTGTGTCTTCGGATGTTCCTACCAATTTGATTTTGTAAAGGTGAGATGTTTGAATAATTTAAGCGAAAGTAAAAATACTTACTGCTCATCAAATATTTAGCTCTTACGTACGCAGGCACCCTGATACAGATTTCAGTAGGTTATTTGGCCAGAATAAAATGCTGTTATAGATAGCTACTCTTCAGCAAGGAAAAAAGCACAACAGAAGAGTATAAACATTACAGTGTTTAAAGAGGCAGATTAGATAGAATCATAAAAAGAAAAAAAACAACCTAAAAATTAAGATTTGAAAATTACTTAGGAAAGTTAATTTCTAACTTATTTAACCTTTTGCCCTGAAGTACCTACAAGGCATGTAATATTTTGTCTTGTTATATACCAACGGAAGAGAAAACATGTTCGATGGCTTTAACTGCACTTTCTTCCCCCGGTACATTAGCTTTCTTCCAAACTCTCAATCTAGGTTTTTCTTAATTTTCGCTCAAAATCTTTACATTTGTGATTTTTAAAAGCTAAGTTTCCTCTTTTGGTTTGACAGAATGTAAGGAAGAATCACTAGAAAAGAAAGATAATTGTCTTTGATTTAAAAATATCAGACGCCAAGAAGGCCTACTTTGACACCTAGGACTGTATCACTGGTATGGTCTTTTCCTATTAATCTAGATTGAATGAAAAATAACATTGGGCCGAAGAAAATGCGTGCAAACATTATACGAGTGGTCAAGAAAACACCGATGATCAAGGGAAAATGGCCTTTTCAAAAACTGTAGTTTATGTTATGTAAATTCTGTCTAGAGGCACTTGTGGTAGTTAATAATATATTCATACCTGGTCAGCCCTCGTACATGTATGGACTAGGAGGTTGTATTGCAACCGTTTTGTTTCAGTGTGGTTGACTGCTAAAGCACTAGCACAACTAAGATGCAAATGCTTCGTGCTGGAGATTATCTTTGCCTTGAAAGGATCATAATATTTCTCTTCGAAAAAATTTTGTTCTAATATAGTAACCATACTATATAATGATAATTTCAGTCTTGATCATTCATGTACTTTTATTCATCCAGATAGTAAATCTAATAGCAACGTGAAATTAGACTAGATCTTAACCAAGAACTTATTTAATTTCATAAGAACAAAATTTACATATATATATATATATATATATATCTTTGTTTCTGTCTCTGTGTGTGTGTCTCTCTCTTTCTCTCCTTCTCTTTCCCTGTCACCCCTAACTGGTAACGCCAAAACCTTTAGCCTCTGCTGGCTCCTTTTCTTATCTCCGCTATTTGGTATGCAGTCTCATCTTCTTTGAAGAGTTTAATGTTAGTCCTAACGCATCCGATTGGATTTCTTTCCTTTACCTGGCTTTCCTCAGGTCGTTCTTTAATATTATTTCCTTCATCTCCTTTAAAAAAAAAGTACCTTTTTCCACTAGTGAATCTAATGTATGATGCACAGACTTGGCTGCCTCTCAGCAGGTCTTATCTTGCTGTTGTCGTTATTGGCACTAAGTGATTGGATTATTCTATCTAGCTCAGTGACCTTTTTGCAGACATGTTCATAACATATACATAGAAGATTTATTAAATCGTGAGACGTAAGTTTCTTCTGAGCTATATTTTGAGAGACACATAGTGAAGACCATATAAAGTAAAAAATAGCTTACGATTTGTATAATAAAGCCTCTATAGCTATGTCTCCCACTGTGTCCAAAATGTTAGGAATAATCAATATGTTCATAGTGGACTACTCCTACTCCATTCCATCGTATGTCTATTTATTCTGGACTTGCCCGGTAGACACCCTAATTCAGTTCGTGTACAGATGCAACTTTTATTCTTCTCCTAGAAAATTTGTTTTGAGAGCTTTCTCTTTTTCATAGCTTGTTTTTATGTTCCTTGTCACTATCCTCTATCCTGATAGTCTTATTTTCCAATTCATTGTAATGCAAAGTATGCCCTATACAAAAAATATCTTAGAGATGCTTTCCTTCTGTTTCTCTTATAAACAAGTAAGGTGGAAATGTGTTTTCATCTGATTTCTGATAGAAAACAAAAGGAAATGTATTAATTGCTCTTGACTGATCACCATTTACTTAAATTTGTAAACTATGTAATGTAAATTTTTTCAAATTTTGTTTTTTTCAAATGGATTGCTTAAAATCAGATTTCCAGCAGAGTATTTTTCCAACGTTTCAATCAGACACCAACCTTTGATGATTCTCTTGTGACGTAACTGTTCTGGTTTTTGATATAGTATATTTTCTTGGTGAACGTATTTTCCCGTATTCAAAGATTGAAAATAAAGGAAGCAACGGTACAACTGTTTAGTCAACATTCAAGCAACAAGTAAAGCAGACAGATATTTGATATTTGATTTGATAATTAACTTTTTCTGGTTAAAACGTATCAAAATACTGAAGTTAAAATATTAGAAACTGACATCCTTCTGTTTTATTAATTTTACTTTAATTTTTTCTTACCATCTCCCAAAACCCAATTTGAAAAACAGGGACATACAGTCAGTAAAATGACTTTTTTTAGCTACATGCCTTACTCCCTATACTTGATTGCAGCTAAGGTATAGCAACCCCAAGCTACATTTCTTTATTATGGTTGACGTATTTTTTTATTAAACTGTTTTAGTCGACCATCTTAATATCAGTATCGATCTTTTAAATGCTAGAGTTACAGACTCAGCCAAAAGAAACGTGCATTATTACGACTGGAAAGCTAAAACAAACAAATTGTTTAATTACCAAGACTCATGGTCATAATTAGAAAAATTAAACTCATTTTAGCAAAAATAGTTCGTACAGCCAAGGAATTGCCACAATTTTCTGCATATAAATTTGTGACTATCCGCCCCACAAATTGAATATAAATTTTTTTTCACCCTATCGTCAGGTCTAATTTCCTTCTGTTTTCATTTGTATTTTGTTGAGTAAGGTCCTAGTCAATACAAAAAAAATACGGATTTGTCCAAGAAATATTGAAATTCTTCATTCACCCTGCCATTCAAGATCTGAAAATTTTAACAATATTATGTATTCTGCAGTTTTTCATAGTATAAATAACATTGACTTTTTAGAATTTTGACTTATTGATATTGATCTGTACACCTGACTCGCCAAGTAGGTTGTGACCATTTTTTACAAAAAGCTTTTGAGGAAATGTTTCGGGAGAAGGATTTCCCGGAAAATGTCTCTATTAAAGTGCTCCTCAAAAACGTCCCTTTTGAAAAAAAGCCTGAAAAAAGAAATAAAATTACTGAACAAAAAACATAGAGGACTTAAAAGTACTGGGTAACAAATTAATAAGTTAATTCAATATACACAATTTGTCCTATTTTTGTGCAGTTTTTTCTGTATTCTCTCCACGCAAGGTTTAAAGTCACGTCAATGCATACATTTCTTATTTGATTTTTTACTTCTTACTTTTTACTCTTTCCATTTTTTGCTTTCTACTTTCTAGCAATTTTATCTCCGAAAACATGTAACAAACTAAGTAATCTGCAACTTACAAAGGAGATATGGTTTTAATTATAGTTTACTTTAATTTCTAGCTACATCGAATTATCTATTTTTGAATGTGTATCTCAGTAGTTTATGTCATAAAGCTCAATATTTTGTACTTTTTCAATGAAGTACTGGATGTAGTAGTCAGTCAATCAAGGATACAAGCTTAATTTTGTGAAAGCTAAAAATGAAGGAACCAGTGAAAAGTTATAAAAACAAAAACGCCTTATTCCTTCTGTTTTCAAATATATGAAAAAACATGAACGGATACTGAATACAAGGCGATTAAAAGACGATAAATTTGTGGTATATACGCTTGTGTCGGCAACAATAGTCTCCACCAAATGACGTCATAACTAAGAGCATTATGTAACTGAATGAAAATAACAATTAAACTGAAACAGGTGATATATCACCTGTATCGAGAGATAACAACGTAATTGACGCAGGGCTCCAATTTTCTCCATCCATCTCCAAAACATGTTTTTCAGAAAAGGTGTATGTTCTACACAAAACACGAAGAAATGCTAAATGCAGGTAACCATAATAAGGATTGGAAATCCCAATTCCAACTCCAACTCCTTAAAAGCGTCTTGTTCAAGATTAATTAATTAAGTAAATGTTTGGAGTCCAACAGAAAACATACCGTGCCAGCTCATCGACTCAATGCGTCCATTTAAACACAAAATTTCTATAAATAGTTGATAACTGTAGGAATTGCATTACTACTATAATACTCTGAAGTATTTATGTAGAATGTAGAAAATTGAACTCGACTCTTTTGATAGACTTCAGTTAGGATCCTGTCCTGAAGATTTCCTGTCACTTAAAGACTTTATTGTAAAGACGCCTGTTATAATGGGTTTTGTGTATAACATAAAGTCGAGACAAAGAAATTGTGCAACAATATAAAATCTAATGTTTCAGAAAGAATCTGACACTCCTCGTTTGCAGTAAAGCATTGCCAAGATATCCCTATATGCATTCTTTTGAGGACAATATGTTCGCTAGTTGATGTTCTTTGATTATGAAGGTGAACTTCTTCCTAGCAAACTAATTCAGCATCTCATCGTTTTTACTAAAAAGCGACTTCATCAGGAAAATCAGAATTTCATCAAGGAGGTTCAGTCAACTGTTCAACCCCATTATAAATGCATCGTTCCACTTTGGCCTAACCATTTCTTTTCGCACATATATACTTCCTGATTATTTAACCAAATATTCAAAGTGATAGGTCTACGGTATCTGGTACTGATAACATTTCTGTGGTTTTCTAAAAACAGTATCTTCGTAAGTTATTTCCATTGCTCTTTATGTTTTTTCTTTGCCTTTTTCCGTTTTTCATCTTCCCAAAAGCTGACCATTGTTATTCACGTTTTTTTAGAATAAGCAAGCCTCCGGATCAAGACAAAGGTCACCTTGTCAGTCTTCTGTGAATAATTAGGGACGTCTAGTAATTTCTTTTCAAGACCAAGTTTGTTAAGAGCTTTGGCCTCTTTGTTTATGTTCAGTAGACCTCCCGTGACTAGTGTTTTACTGCTATTTGCCAGGCTGTTTTCCAAACTCTCATCTACCGTATATGTATATAAATAAATATTTATATACATATGTATTAATCAGGAAAGGCTCGTGCCATAGTTCGCACAGGGTATTGCCTGCTGCTTTGCTTCATGTTCTCTATAAAAGTGGTGATAATGGAAAGGTGTTTCTTACTCTCAAGTTTATTCTTTCTCCTCTGTGTGGATTTTACTTTTTCTTGGTATTCTATCAACACCAATGTTCCTGAAGCTTCTGTTTTTTAGTTAAATCTATTTCACTTTAGTGTTTTTAATTCATCAATGGGTATGATTATGATACTACTCATTATTCTTTTTTTGCTTCGTAAAGCATCTCTTTTTCAATAGTTGTAGTTCTCTACTGGTTTTGAAATGGAATTTATGGTTTTTTAGAAATGGGGTGAAAAGTTATTGCTAGCTTATGGTCTTTTTTAAAATTTTTTGGCTGTTTTTTCTCAGCAATCGTCCTCGCGAATTTAGAACTCTTAAGTGTCTTTTTCCATTTTTGAGGCCATTAAGTTTAAAAAAACACTTCTAGCCAGGTAATAAAAACCAGTCAGCGAAGTAAAAAAACGTCCTTTCTATGGATAATATGTTTAAAGCCAATTACCTGGTGCCCCAATAAGGTTTGAACTTATGAGCTGAAATATCTACCTGCCCTCTTATTTACATTGATATAATAAGAAATTTGACAGGAAACACTTTTATTACTTCTTTTGATGGTACAAATCTTATTGAATTAAATGTGACATTATTTACCCATAGAAAGTTACTTAAATTATTTTCACAGCAGTCTGATGAAACCGTCTTTGCTTGTCCTGGGCTTTTGCCTTTAATACAAAATGTCTTTACAGAAAGTAATTTAGCAATTTGCTATATTGCATCATGATGAAATGCTGTGAGATGAGGATGAGATGATGAATTAAAGTGTTCTGGTCCTAGTCAATCCTTGGAAGGAATAAGTACATTTTAGTTGTTCTGGAAACATGTATCTTTTAATTCTATGAAGAAGGAGGATTAAACATCTCCCATCGAATATGGTGCTGTTATAATTTTCAACAAGAAAAAGAAGTAGGAAACAGGAAAGTGACGCCTCTGTCAAAACTGTTGGTGATCCTTTTCTTAAAATATTATCCCCTAAAGGTTACGTATTTCAACAATTCTTATTTGGTTATGTATCTTGAACATATATCTGTTATAGATAAATGTAATTCAATATTTTTCCTCCCATGACAAAGAAACTAAAGGCATACTCAAAAACATTGTTAAAAATCAGAATATAAAAATTAAAGAAAGACCAAATCTGATTTCCTTTAGTGGAAATTAATTGTTACTATTCAGAAATAATGCCTTCCAACAGACACAACAGAGAACGTTTGATTTATTAAGAAGAAGCTGAAGGCTAATTTTTACCCCATGAAAAAAAACCTTTCTGTTAATTCTTCGAAATTCAATTCAGCCTAAATTTTCTAACTTAAAAACATTGTTTTAGTAATTTTTTGGGATTGATTTTAATGTCATTTTTTCCCAGTAACTGAGGCTCAGACGGTGTCCTTTACAGGGACTTGGATTGGCAGTGAGGAATTTTTTCGCCGGAAGCCCTTCCTGACCGCAACTGATGGCTTTTTCTTTTGTGATTTTCCAAAGTTACCCGCTCGGGGAATCGACCCCAGATTTCTTGGTAAAGGTGCAGTTGCACTAATCATTAAGCCTTGGCTCCATGTTTTAGTTTAAAATAATATACTTGAAACAATTACAAATTTCGTTGCTTGGATTGTTATGCAGAGAGTTCAAAATGAGATAAGCTTTGATGACAATGATTGAAAAGCTTGACTCATGTAGTACTGATTCCATATGAAATAGCATCAAGGTAAAAATGTCAAGCTGAAGCTTTCAATTGCTGTTTAACCTAAATGCATTAGTGATAAAATAATGCAACAAAAATTCAGGTGGATCTTACTGATGCAACCAAAAAAGCTAGCCAATGAGCTTCTCATATAACGAATAAGCCAGAAAGGGTGTTTGTTACATGCTGACGATGCTAGCAACCGTAATCATGCTACAAAACTTTTCAATTCAAGCATTTTGAAGTGTTTAGTCTTATTTAAGGAAGTCAAATGTACGGATGTACATTCCAAAATCTAACACGAGTTGGCAGAACCATATTTCATTTAATAAATCAAGCTGATGTGACTCTAACACAAGTACAGTTGCTTCATCTTACTTTTAAGGGTAGTACAAGAGGCAAAATTGATCTAAATCTGGCATATTATGGATTTTCGCAATGAAAAATGTAATATTTCTTTAGGAAATAGGTGCAGAGCATGATTAAAAACTCAAACACTTTGGAAGCACTGCCTTTTAATGAGAAGGAATTAAATACAAAATTTTAATCTCCTCTATACAACTGTTGCTGTTACTTAAGTTAAAGTCCATTTTTTCTTGATGCCTACCTTTTAACTATTTTTGACATCCTTTTTTGTGTTTGGTTAATTATTTTTCTTAATTATTTACTTGATGTCCATGCAGTTAATGCATAGAAATTACTTTTGCATCTGTTCCTTACATAAATGAAATTTTTGCTCTAAGAAGTAGTGGTAATTCTCATATTATTATCTTTTGTAGAAATGTTTAAGCATTTGCATGTTACACCAAAATGACTTTTAAGACCATGATCAAAAAACCTGTGACCGACAAAATGTATAATGGAATTTTTTTTTAATTAAAAAGTGACTGAACCAGCAAATAGATGGTCTGAAAGATCTTACACCTTTATATTCAAACTAGTACCAATACAGCAAAATATATAACCTTCACTTACATTAAACCTACAGGTACAAAATCATCAATTTCAAAAAAAAGTAGAAAAATCGCCAGATTTTATAATGGGTTTAAATTGTGAAATGCAAGTAAGTGTTATTAGCATTGAAAATAAGTCTTGATGAATAATATATTGAGTGATGAAAGGAAATCATCATCACAGTAGAGTTCACACATTTTTACCAGATTCTAGGCAGTTATTAGTCAACTAACAGGACCGCAAAATTCAAGCATTAGTTTACCATGTTACAGGAAATGCTATTGCCTGAACCTCTCTCTAGAATGGAAAAGGAAGTTATATCAACAAAACAACAGAAGCACTCAATCTCTATTGTAGCGATGAGACAAAAACAGACTCCGAAAACCCAATCAACAAACTACAGTCTCTAATATTCAGCCATCTTCGTGGAAGTTAAGTGTACTGTACTCTGTCTGGTTATGCTAAATCGCATTCCATTTAAAAAAATCCCAGTTAAATCCAGTAAATTATATGGATCTAATGACTTGGAGCATTTTTTCCTGACAGCTTACCAAAAATATAATAGAAGCGGCTTCGGTTAAAGGTCAGCGACACTAAAACTGAATGTAAATAAATATACTAAAGATAGTATGAGTTACGTACTTTTATTCTTGCTCAGAATGACGTATAAACTAAATGCCGCATTATTCACCCACCCCACCCCAATCTCTTCTTTTTTGTTAAGTAATTTGTATGAATAATTCGGGGAAAAAAACCCCAGATTTAAATCACTTTTCAAAATTGAATTAAACCACATAAATTTATGATATTTGTCTCTCGGCCTCTCTTAGACTCCAAAAGACCTAAACTCAGCGTGAATATATCTCTTTACAAAATAAACACGGGAACAACTATAAACATAATCCTCTTCTTTATATTTATGGCTATTCAAAATTCAACTTCTAACTTAATTAACTCTACCCTCGATCCTTTCTTCTATATTCTATAATTCGTCTGCGTCTTCTCAGGTACAGCATGATTTGGAACCATTATAAATTTTGGTACTCTCATTGAGTTTGGTGAGTCCAGAATTTGTGTCTCGTTCATAAATTATCAAGAATTACGGTTCAAGTAAGTTTTAACAAGGTTAAATCTACTTTTATAAATTTGGGCTAGTTAGAAAAGATAACACTGCGTGCCAAAGCAGCTTACACATGAGAAAGTTTTCAGAAGACCAAGTTCAGAATCCATAAATTCTTTGATACCTATGTCAACCTTTGTAAAGAGTAGTAAAATGTGTTTTGTTTGTTTTTCGGATCATTAGTAACAAGCTTTACATCATCTGTTAAGAGAGTCCAATGACAGTATTTGACAAAAAAGGTCTAAACTCAAAAACAATTAAGATATCCTATTGTTTACTGAGTAGTGATTAAGGCTGATAATCAAATGATGGATACTGTTCCTGTGCTTTAGCAAATAAATTCCTTACAATAATTTATTTTTAAACTTAAAAACGCATAGAACTAATTTATCATAAAAACAAAATTTCAGTTTTGTCTTCTACAAAAATATTACAAGAATCTCAAAGTCTTGGCAGTTAGAATCTTAAAAGCCATAGAATCTCGACGTAAAATTAATCCTTTTAAAATCCCCTTTACAGTACTTTACTCTTTTTTTGGATACTCGAAAGAGTTTAAATTTTCCTAAGCTATCAGAGATCTTTGAGCTAAAAATGAGCTGTTTTTTCAGTATTGCGCATTACAGACACACCCTAACGTTATTCTTTGACAAGCCTAAAATATTCTTGCAAATTATGCCCCATTTGTCATTTTCCAATGTAACCAAACACTATGGTATTATAATTTTTCATTCAATTGGCACTCCTTAATCCAGTAAAAGGTTATCATAGAATTTCCATTCTTTAGTTTAATCTTTTGGATTATCTCTTCTCTTACCTATCTATTGCATTTTGGTCTCAACAACTTCTACAACAGTTTCTTTTTTCATCTAAATTTTATGTACAGCAGACATGTATTTGAGGGAAAAGGCTTGCAAAGTTTACATTAAAATAACGTTTGAGGGAAGTACTTAAAATGTTTAAAGAAAAGCAACTAAAATTCTGGCTGGTTTCAGGACAAAAATATAAACATTTGTAACTTTTTTTCATAATTAAAATATAAAAATTCAAGTGTGCGCAATCCTATTGTTTTTATAAACAAACCAAGTCTTCTGCAAAACTTGGTATGCATTTTCTATCACAAATACACAAGGAAATTACAATGCTTTTTTAACTTACTTGCCTACTTTCCTCGCTCCCAAAGGTATCAGGTATTTAACGAACGAACAAAATCATTCAGAATTATTCTCCCACAAACATTTCTCTTTTTTTGACAGTGAATAAGACTGGAAAAGAAAGATATCAGTTACTTTGGGGAGCAGAATGAAATTTGAATTAAAATTAAGAAAGATAAATGAGGAAATAAATTGTATCAAACTTGATTCAAACCAGGCTTTACTGGTCAACTGCTTTACCAAATAAGCTACTGGTGCTACCCTCGAACACAAGTATAGTACCAAACTTTCTACAAAACGTCTTATCCTCACAAACAATAAGGCCATGAAGTAAGATTAAATCTTCTCTTTGTCTACTTCTATGAGGTTTTATGTTGTAGAGGTATTTTCCCTTCGCCTTTGCATAATACACTCACCTGACTTTCGATAAGTATCACAGCAGACCACTGATCCAATGAATGGCTATTTTAAGTGACTTTATGTTACTAATTTTTTCCTTGTTCTCACACTGATTTCAGCAGAAATCCTGTTAGTACTAGCTAGCGCCTACACTCTCTATACTAATGAAAGTGCAGCTTATTACATCTCACTGTTAAGGTGGTGTAAAACTTATATATTGCTTAGCGTCTTCCTAAAAATATTTACTGAAACAAATTAGCATAGAAAATCTCCTTTAAAAAAATATTCAAGATAAAAGATCGCTTGAAAAGAGCGAAATAAATGGCATCACTTTGTAAAGCTGCTTTTTCAAGGAAAAATAATCGGTAAATAAATCGAATACTGATAAAAACAATACGCTATTGATTCATGTTATCTGTTTCAATATGTTAGATATTTAAAAGATCTAGAATGAAAGCACAAAATTAAGATAATTACACTGAAGATGGTAATTTTACAGACTATATTTAATATTTCAAGCTGCCCTGCTAGTAGAAGTATCTTTCAAAAAGGATCTATTTTAAAGTTGTTATTGCTATGATTTATTACATGATGTGACAATGATAAAGACTATGGTATGTGTCATACAGTATGTTCGAGACGATTAGTAAAGCCTGTGAAACCCATAAGCCTTAAATATTACACCTAACCTTAAAAGACCTTCCTCCAAACATTTTTTTTCTACCAAGCTATTCTCTTTATGATAAAATGTCTTTCGAGTCTGATCCTATTTTATTTCACATATGGCCAGTATTGTCATTAAATAGATGACATGGCATTTCTATTCATGTGCTGAGTAAGTCATGATATTAGAAGTTGTGACTGATTTCTATGACAGTAATTTTTTACAAGCTCCCCTTTGTTTAACAAAAAAAATTTTTCCTAACGTTTTCACAAAAACATTAAAATACTTTCTATCCTATCATAAATCACCACCTGTGATACTTTAAAGAAAACCGCATGAATCTATATCAAGGCATGTTATCCTCTGTGGTTCTCATGGAACACTCATCATTTCAAACTTCTCTGCCTGAATAATTAATTACAATTGTGGATGTCAAGGCATTTTGTCTATGTTTAATGCTATGGTAAGTTTATTTAGTTAAAATAGAAAGAGCGATACAGCCAAAGATTGTATTTAAATTTATTCTGAAATCCTCGGGTGATTTTTAATCCACTAATATCAAGAAGCTGCTAATCGTGATATTTCAATATTTTATACCTAAAAAACATCAGAAATTCTTTGAAACTTGAAGTAATATTTTTAATCATTCTTGAGACGTCACTAGGTAGTTTTATGGCACAAATTATGAAATTTTCAATTGAAAACTTGCCATATCATATTTTTTGGAAAACTAGCACATTCACCTTTCAAAATATTTTTAGACATGTATGGTTAACTAATTTTAAAAAAAGCCGTTCAATATCTTTACAATAATAAGATAATCATCTTATTTCTGTGAAAGTTACTCGTCAAATCAACATTGCTGATAGTGAGTTTTATTTTCATATTCCTCAACTTTCTATTTCATGAAATAACGCTGCATCTGTATATTCCCTATACACTTGTCATATTTTGAAAAATCTGGGTATAAAACCTAACAATTCTTGTTAGAGTTTCAGAACGTATAAGAATTTTGAATACGTTATTTGCATATAAATTTGAGGCGATCTGTTTTTCTTATATTCTTGTGCTCTAACTTAGTAAAGATAAGTATAAAGCGAGAAACGTCCACCACTTTTTAAAATTTTGCACACGATTCCTTAAAAAGTAAAATTATTCGTACTAATAATAAATTATTTTTTAGAAGAAAAGCTAATTTGTCTTCTTCTTTCTCTCCTTTTCTTCTCCTTGCAGGAAATCGGTTTCAAGAATTCACAGCAATCTTTAACTAAGTTAATGAATCCTCCACTTTCTGAGACGACTTCAAATTGCAAAAATCAACAATTCCTCGTCCTTTCCATTCTTGTGCTAAACTTTCAAAATGACTTTTTTAATCATGGAATAATTCAAAGGATTTGCCAAAAAATTATATGTATCTAAAACTGACCTATGACAACAATGTGCCATTTGACCTGTATACTTTCACTTTCCTAAGGTCTATTTTTCTTTTCTTTTGGGTGGTGCTACTTGGATGTGTTTTTATATTTTTGTAGCATTAGTTTTTATTGGAGCGCGCAGTTTTGAAGGCGAAAGACCTGGAAAGAAAGTTTTTCTTTCCTTGAAAACAATTTTCTCCAGCTTACTATGTTTATTTTATGAACATTAAAAATATCTGCAGTCGCTGACTTTAACGGGTTCTAATTAAGACTGATAATCCTTCTTTATGATAGTGAATGTAGATTAAAGGGAAGGAGAGATGTTTGCTTTTTATCTAGAAACAATCCCAAAGATATATTGTATGCAAAAATGATTACTCAATATTACCGAGAAAACAAACTTTTTCTGTTAATTTTCTTCCAGAGAAATCAGTGTTGTAATAATGAACTGAAAGCATTTAGCTTGTACTACTGTAAAAATGCTTACTGGTTCATATTTTAATGTTTTTTGGCTTTAAAAGAAACTGATTTATTGTAGAAAATGTTAACTTTAATGTTAATTAATGTTGATTTTTTAGACTTTATGAAACAGATTTATTTCGGAAAAAATTAATGTTAATTTTAATGTTATTTAATGTTGATTATTTAGACTTTACTTTTTTGGGTGTGTGGGGGTGGGGAATTTTATGGAAAATTCTCAAGCCTTGAAGCCACACAGTATAAGGGAGTGCCACAAATGCAGAATTCATAACAGAAGAACTGAATTTACTTTAGAGTTCTAGTCTTAACAGAAAATCAAACAATTAGATGATCGAGAGAATTAAGGTCAGGTAGTCCGAGAAGAAGTAAATACAATCATAAAAAAACTCCGTGTTTGTGAAACCATAAGAGCATTGAAATTAAAAATCTGTGAGTAGCTGTTATGGCGAGATGCTAATTGTGATCTCGAATCAAAAATAACAATTCATTGTACATCTAACCGGAATAATAAAAATAGAAAAAGTTATGACTGCAAACATCACGCCAATGAGACAAATGCTGTGGAGTTAAAAAAGGGAAAGAGCTGATCTAACAAGAAACTAACCTTTGAACCAATCAAGGAAACAGAAATGGCAAGATGGCGAGCCTGCACAAATATGACAACCGTGCTTTAAACGAAGCGCAAATCGTGGAGTTGTAAACATACAGAATGGCTCAGGATTTGAGATGGTTGGATACAATGACAAGACTTGAAGGAAAGCAGACTTGCAGTTTAATTATCAGATGAGAAGTTAATACGAAGCAACTTTAAAGATGACCTTTGCCCAAGTGCTTAAACTAACCCGTCATCTCATACCTGTAATTCGTGTAAATAGGAGAAATAAGGTTATTTCCCTTCCATTTAAATGACATAACCTTTGTTTAACTTTAATTAAAAGACACCTGCCAGTTTTTAAAGCTTCACGATACCTTGCAGTAAATTTAAAAACCATGCCCAGCACGAACATTGAACAATACAAAAAAGATATCTCAAGAGTTCACTATTTCATGTCAACTAAAGGAATGTTGTCAGCTCCGGATGTCTCAGACTTACGAAGCCTAAAAATCATCTTAACAATCATTTTTGAAAATTAGTTCAAGAATCAAAAAATCTAGTTTACGCACGAAGCAAACTCAAGGACGATATGCGCCCAAAAACAAAACTCGGTGACATGCTAGATAAAATGAAAGGAAGGTAATAAAATCCCGAAAATCCTCTGGGACATAATTCAGGAAAAGATTAAGCAAGAATGTACGCAAGTATTACTGTCAGAAATAATATTTGGAAGTTCGATAAACTGTGTGAGATTGTAAGCCGAGTAAAAAAAATCAGAGGAAATGTTCCTCTCCTGTCAGTTTAATAGAAATGATGACGTAAGCTTTTATGGTAAACATGGAAATTACCAAACACAGAAAAAGTTGCTGAAATATGAGTTTCTAAGGCCTGACAGTTACAGGATCGAGGACCAAACAAGAGTCAGAGTAACACGAAATACATATTGTATTTTTCCATAGAATCAAAGCCAGGAACGTTAATTATTAAAAGATATCTATACACATAGACAGCCAGCCCGTGGAGATAAGGATCAGAAAGACAATGAATTAGATTGATGGCAACGACCCCAGAATCAACTTTTCATCCATAATCATCATGATTAAACTCCCCGATGAGAAAATATAAGGCGACTTTGAATGGGAAAAGGATTGGACAACTGACAAGTTGGAGTAAATACTCTTACACTGCTACCAAGTACAGACCGAACATCTGACTTAGCTTTCAAAGATCTGTTTAAGCGACTTTCAAGAGCATCGACATTGTTCAGGTAAAATAATGAAATGGGAAGAAATAGGAATGAGTATCATTTTCTAAAAAAAAGAAGTGCTCCAAAATTGTGTGGAAAACATATAGTGTGAAAGCTATCAAAACTGCTATGATTGGATAGAAAATAGATAATTTTCTTTTGATTATTTCATTTTAGTTTTATAGTTTTGTGTATAGGTATACACACACAAATATATATATATGTAAAACGTTTAACTTCAAACCATTTTTCCCTTTTCGTAATTGATTACTTTTTCTTTTAACTAATAAAACGTCCCGTGCCTGATCGAGATTTTTCTAACCATGTAAATTATTGTTTGCAAAATCACTAAAAGAGAAATAGTGATGAAACCCGGAACAATAAAATTACTAAAAGATGGTAAAAACGACGCCTAATTTTGGCCTCTCACTTCCATGCATACACAACTGTCGAGTAGAAAATTTTAAACTTTTGTTAAACTGATGATTGTGTTAGTATGAAATTTCTAGGTCTAAATTGGACTNATACACACACAAATATATATATATATATATATATATATATATATATATATATGTAAAACGTTTATCTTCAAACCATTTTTCCCTTTTCGTAATTGATTACTTTTTCTTTTAACTAATAAAACGTCCCGTACCTGATCGAGATTTATCTAACCATGTAAATTATTGTTTGCAAAATCACTAAAAGAGAAATAGTGATGAAACCCGGAACAATAAAATTACTAAAAGATGGTAAAAACGACGCCTAATTTCGGCCCCTCACTTCCATGCATACACAACTGTCGAGTAGAAAATTTTAAACTTTGGTTTAACTGATGATTGTGTTAGTATGAAATTTCTAGGTCTAAATTGGACTAAGTTTTTTTTTAAATTCTTTTCTTAATGCACTGGTCCCCTCGTAATGGACTCTTCCTTATAATGGACTTTTTCTTCATCCCAAAATTTACGAAATCGATTTTTCTTTTTTGCCGTCTTGTTAATAGTGGACCTCTTTACAATAATTCTTTGATTTAATGCGCTCATTAACGTGTCCCAAGTAAACCTTTAGCTCGCTATAATAGATTGTGGGTCCTATTTCGCGTTGGTGATTTTCCCAAAAATTTGTCAGCAAGTGGATATTTTTTGAGAAACTCATTTGCCTTAATTGGCTGCAGCGACTTTCCTAAGTGACACCGTTTTCTGGAAAACTTATCACCAGGAGGACATTTTCAAGGAATATTCGTTTGTGGGTTGGTTTGGCAACATTTTATTACATAACATATAATCACGATAGCCTGATCATTGATTAGGTAACCCAACATAAAATTATAGAGATAGTAGAGAAAAGCCAACAGCAAAATAAGATGTATAAAAACTATACCTCAAGCAAGCAAACTGTCCCGAATAGCATTGCAAAAAAAGGGAAATAGAAGGCCCCATCTGAGGAAAATAAGGCAGTGGATTGCAGAAAGAGAATACGTCTGGGAACATAATCACAACTTGACGAGACTATGAGCAAATGAGAGGGAGAGTCTACCAATTGATGGACAACAGCTGAAGGTAAAAGCCAAAATGTTTGCAGAAAAGTTGACTTTAGATTAGTTTACCGCAGGTCAGCGGTGGTAAGAAAAATTTAAGAAGCGTAAAGGATTGTTACAAAAACTATGACAAGGAAGAAGCAAATTCAGTATACTATGAAATTGTTAACTGCTGCACTAATGAAGTGCTACCCAAACTTGTGAAATGTTGGAAACGAAACAATGTTTGAACTTCGAGGACATTGGATTACTCTACAAGATGCTTCCAAGCCGCTCTCGGGGAAAAAAAGGTGAGAAGGCACATGAATTCAAAAAAAAGCAAGAAGCGGATCACTTTGATGTTCTGCACCAATGCTGATAGGTCCTACAATGAAACTCTAGCAATAATTTGAAAATACCAGAATATAGGCTGTTTAATGAGCGCTAATCACCTTCCAGTCGCATACTATCGACAGCTGGATGGATACCACAGTTTACAAGAAGTTTGTCAAAGTGTTTGACCAAAAGATGACAAAAGAGAGGAATATTTTTTCTCTTTATGGACAATGTCAATTTTCCTCAACACGGTGATTGCCAGTTGAACTCCACTACGATCTCACTATTTCCCCTAAATGTCACCAGCAAACTACAACCGTCAGACCGGAAAATAATAAAAGAATGCAAAAGAAGTTACCGAACAAGGCATCTGTCAAGGGTAGTGTGGGCATAGAATCATCGAATACAGTAACAGAAATCGACTCCAAGGAGGCCATGAACATAATAAGCAAGGCTTACTATGTGGTTTACGATTTGAAGATCCCATTGCGTCGAAGAAACCGACGATGAAGTTTTGCTTGACAAAAATGTCTGGAAATTTATCTCTAATCATTACGATATTCAATCTTCGTCGGAAATTTATGTTCAGTGCGACATCAACCAGGTTTCGGGTGAAACTAGCCTCATCGAGGATTAAACTTTGAATTCTGTCCTGCCTGTAGACAACGACGAAAATGGAATTGAATCCGAAGACGGGGAACATATTTGGAACGTTGATGAGGAATATACGGTGTCTCAAATATCCAGTGAGGCGCTAAAGGTAATCCTGTCTATCCGATCCTATTGCGAAGCTAGAGATATTGGTTTTTCGCTATAGAAAAATCTGAAGGACATCGTTTTGAAGAATGCAGTGATGAAATCTGTCTAAACATATAAATTTACAAATTTCTTCAAGCCTACATACTAATTAGGAATACATATGGACAATTCATGTTAATAAACGTTTAAGCGTATATAAATACTTTAATATGCATAATCATTTTTATCTACAATACGCATTGTTGTAGTAATATCAACAATAATGATTTATTTACTTTATATATATATTTATATAGACATACATATGTCTCAAAGGCTCTTATACTTTAGCTTTTTCTAAATTTTAATTATTTCAATTTTTAATGGCCTTTTAACATTAAACTTCTAAAATACATTATTTATGTATATGTATATGTATATGTATATGTATATGTATATGTATATGTATATGTATATGTATATGTATATGTATATGTATATGTATATGTATATGTATATGTATATGTATATGTGTTGTTAGCGTAATGCAATGCTCACTGCACATGCGTGGTTTGAGCACTCTGACAGGATCCCACAATAACTCTTGAAGCTGTGTTTGCTCCTGCAACATGGCCAGAGAGTTTTGTCTCAGAAGCTTTGTCCTGCACTGATGAGCCCACAGAGGGCGAAACAGTACTGTCTGCAACTTGATTATGTGTATATATATATATGTATATATNATGTATGTGTATGTATATGTATATGTATATTTATGTGTATGTATATGTATATGTATATGTATATGTGTTGTTAGCGTAATGCAATGCTCACTGCACATGCGTGGTTTGAGCACTCTGACAGGATCCCACAATAACTCTTGAAGCTGTGTTTGCTCCTGCAACATGGCCAGAGAGTTTTGCCTCAGAAGCTTTGTCCTGCACTGATGAGCCCACAGAGGGCGAAACAGTACTGTCTGCAACTTGATTATGTATATATATATATATGTATATATATATATATATGTATATATACATACATATGTACATTTTACATAGTACCTTTAGGTAAAATTAAGCCATAAGAACATAGACATTGAATGTACAGAAATTAAGGACAACACCAGTTCATAACAGAAATCATAGAAGTGGATAAAGCTGTTGAGCGATATTACATTGCTTTACACCTGTCTTTGTACAGAATTGAGTTATGGAGCCAACGACCATATTATAATACCAGTTGACCTTCCTTCAATCACACAATATTATGTATCTCAATATTTTGCATTCGCTTGTCTCAAAGAAAATGTGATTTTCTATGAGATAAAGGTTTTCTCTAATGTTTTTAAAAGATTTTCTTTAAAGCAAGATAATTGTCGACTATATTTTGGCGGAAGTTGATGGCAACGAAATTCAACTACATAGCAAGGACATGGTTTATAAACATCTTAAATCTTGATCGCAAATAAAACGGTTTTCAAGAAAGTGATTGCACCACAGCAAATAAGAAAGTAAGCATATTAATAATTAAATATCGTAGGTAAAGCGGCACAAATTATTTGACAAAAATATTGCTCTGTTTTTTCTGTAAAATTTTCAACTGCTTATTCGTATTAGTCGAACACAGTAATAGCTAGTATTTTACCAAATAACATTATGAAAAGTATAATACTTACATAGTTAAGAACATGCATATTATAGAAAGTTATTTAAGCATCACTAAAACATATTGACAAAGGGCATACTTTCAGAGACCGAAATGAAAGAAACAACTATTACCCTATAAATAAAGAGGAGTTTTACTTTAAAAATTGAGGACATTGGATGCCTGAAACTAGTATTTTTCTTCTCATTTCCTTGTTTAGCTAGTCTAATAAGACAAATGAGTAAAAATATAATATGCACCCAATATACAAGTTTTCTATATAACCTTCATTACAAGACAAAGCTTTACATATAATAGAATAAGAATTAATACTTATGAGTTTTTTCATATTGATATAAAACTGAGCAGATTACTCTGTCTTCTAAACTAAAGTTGTTAAGATTTAAGGTGCAGTGGATACTCAAAGAAATAAACTACATTGTGTATCTCCACTTGCGTGATAAACAGTTTAAAAAATGTTCGGTCATGCGTTAAGAAATGTGAAACCTTCAGATTGAAAGAGAAGAGAAAAGGTTGTCATAGTCCAATAAAAAAAAAGATTCTTGGTATTCACTTCTTTCGCAATCCACTTCTCGTTAAAATGGTGAAGTATTGTTCTATCAGTTTTTGTCACACTTCATGTGTGACAAAAAAGCAAATTACAACAACAATAATCAAAATAATACAAACTTACAATTACGTTGTAGCTGAGTCCTCGATCACAATTCACTCTCCCTATTGGAACTAACATTTTGGTACTTTTGATTTTCATAGGAATATGAAATTATAGAAATTGTTGATGATGTTACATATGTAACGAAATCGATTCTTTACATTATGTCATGCAGTTTATATCATAAAAAGCAAATTATTCAGTACTTTTGTTCCAACTAACTTTTTTTCTAGGTTTTCTTAGCTTACCTTTAGATTTTAGATATATTTCGGACACAATATCTGAAATATATCTAAACCTTTTATAAGCGTCACTTGACCCAAATTCTCACAGACAGACATGGTATAAGATAGCCATCGCCCTCCCCTTTCCTGCCCCCCCCCCCAACCAACACACATTTAATTCAACTATGTTAATGTTATTGCACAAAAGCAGGTGTTGAAGTAAAACTTTGTTAATCCATGATACTAGCCTACTTTTTCAAAAAATGTTGGTATCGGTTAAATTCTTATTTTACAAGTCTGTATATTAAGATTTGAAATTTACACGAAGAAGTCATTATAATGCGTTAATTCCTTGAGAAAAATGGATCGAAAGAAAGGAAAACGACAGTGTGCTTATGATATAGCCGTTATTAGTAGTAACAGAAAGAAGTTAAAGTTGCGGTAGTTAGATAACAATAAATAAGTAGTAATAATAGCATTACGTTACCAAATTGTGCCTATGAAATAACCAAGGCAACATATTAGGGAACATATTAAAAGAATTGCATCGAAGACCGAGGTATCAGGAATATATAGAGACAACATAAAAAAATATATTTCATGTTAAAGAAAACAAAAACTTAATAATAGAGAATAATAACTCTGGTCGGGGGTGGGAGTGAAGACTGAATTCATTTCAATTAAACTGCAATGTAAAATTTTAACTAATGCAGAAATTCCTTCAACCATGTTACCCAAAAGACATGTAGATAAGTACTTTAATCTTAATTACCATAAAAAAATAGAGTAAGGAAGAACTGAAAGTGGGAACTCAACAAGGAGGAAGACATTACAGATGTTTAAGCCAATGTCCTGCTTTTATCTTCAGAATAAACAAGAGTCGCAGTGTTTTATATAACTTTGCAGATAAAAGCAAGCATTTCAACACATACCACAGAGCTTTAAATCATGGCATTCTTTAATGCAAGACGACGATTTGTTAACATAAATTAAAGAACTTTTTAACTAAAAAAGCAATAAAAATCACTTATTGTCTTTCTATCCCTTCAGGTTTTTTATTTTTCAATAAAAATATTGATTGATTCCTGCTGGATTTATTACGTTTTTCAATAGCTGTAATTTTTGACCTACAATTACCCTGTTTCTTTTCTTACAAAATACAGTCAATGCCAATGCATAAATCATATGTAATGATATGGATATTTTCACAAACTGTTAGTGGTTTGTATCCTAACAATTTTCTTGGTGTGGTTAACCAAATTAAGACAGGCAATAGAAGTGTAGCTCTTGTCTATCCCTGTGATTTTTTAAAAAAAGATAAATAAAGATAAAGTACTAAAAATAGTTAGATAAAAAATTACTAAGCGAGAGCCTAAGTTGAATATATGCCCAAAAATCAACAGTGCAAAATGCTTTAGATTTAAGGTTCACCAATGAAATGTTGTAAGATAAAATCAGCTATCTTTTGTTCATCAAAAAAACATTTTGTATGTCTTAAACACTGTGATTTTTAGTTTTTTAAACCTCGACTGCTTCATTCATGCAATTAAAATAAGAGGGGTAAAAATTGGTTCCTAAGCCACGCAATTTATATATTCTTAGGAAATTTCCTTTTTGAAGTCTAAATTGTTGACTTAACATCATTTTGAACAAAATATCTTTATATGATCAGAGAAAAAATATATAACTTAGAAAGTTCCTAATCACAAGCAATTCTACAGATTCTGGTAAACATGTTTATACCCTACCATCTTTCCAAGAATAGTTAAAGAATTTTTACGGATATACCATGTGGTCCACGAAGAAATAAAAGGGATAGAAAATACACCAATTATGAGAAACTAGTTTTGTTTCTCAATATGCTGAGTAATTACATATACTCTGCATACTCTGTATACTTTTGCCTCCGAAAATTTTTTTAAAAGATTGTCGAAAACCTATTAAATATTTATTGATTGAAAAGAAAGTTGACCTAATTCATTAAGGCCTGAAAGACTTTTACAGCAAAAATTTAATGGATTGTTCACTTTTTTTCCGTTAATGTTTCCATCTATTTATTTTATTCAATTATCTATCAAACTTTTTATGAATTATTCATTTTCTTTGTTGGTTAGCTTTCTGGATAATTTTTTACCAGTATGAGAAAGTAGCTAGAAACCTTTTAACAAAAAAAGAAAAAACTTTGACTATTAATTATAGTTAACAACATTAATTAAAAAAATTTCTTTAATACATAAGCTATAGGGTTAATAAAATTAGCTAGGATGAGAGGATGAATTCCAAGTAGAGGACAATTTAAAAGTCAACTAAAGATCTTGTAAAAGGAGAGTCAAAACGTTGGAAGCTATTGATTTCTCCTTAATACATGTGCTGTGCTATTCTTTAATGAATTTTGAACAAGACACTTTTACCTTTTCTCTCCGAGCTTCAACTTATTTTTAGCGCAATGTACAACATTTGAATCAATTTTTGCTCTTACTCTATTATTCTTGATAAAAGCGTATTTGTGAGGTCCCAAACTATAGCAGGTTTTATGTTACAGCTATTGGTTTATAAGAACACCATCTATTATAGTATTGCTCCACATACACAACTCCATTTTTCACCCAAAACAAACTAATGCAAAACCATTTCTTGCTTTCTTTTTCCATGCACAGCTGATACAAGTAATAGCAATATTTATATTACTTTTAAGTAAGTAACTACTGACGTAGATTATGTGTTACCATGTGACTTAACAACACCTTTGAGCAATTGAGTTAAAGCTTTAGAATGTGTCACAATATTTAGTACTGTAGAGGTAGTTTCTCTTCTCAGCCCAGTAAGTGGTGATAGTAGTTTTTCCCTCGTCATTCCTAGCTTTGAAGTTACTTATCGATTTTAAAGGTACAAAATATACAATTTCTCGTATGTATTTTGCAGCATATATTTTCACTTGTGGCTCCCTGATCCCCTTTCAGTAACACCAGTACCAACACAACATGTTGTACAGCCTGTACATATGTAATAAATCATCGACTTTGACTTCCTTAACTGATGAAGCTCTTTCCTTAGAAATACACGTTCTTATTAAGTTTTCAAAACAACTTCAATCTCTGAGCAATTTTAGCAAATAGAAGCTCAAGATTGCTCATTCTATCCTGAATGCTTGAAAGCTAGCAATAATTGCTCCAAATATTTTTTATTTTCCCAATACGTGGAGCAAAATATTGTAAGCAATACAATTGCTGCAGGAAGAGAGTAGTCAGGCAGTCTAAGTATTGTATCACCTTTTATGAATTACTACCAGAGAAAATCCATTTTAAACGTTACCACGATATTTTATTGATTGACACCTGCAAGGTGAACTTTCCTGGTACGTGGATTAGATTTAATAAACATACGTGGGTATCATAGAAATGACATTTGATAAATATTTTAACCTTTTCATTTACAATTTATTTGAAATTAATCGGTTGGCTACATAAAGGTAATAAAATATATAAATAAAGGTAATAAAAGAAATAAATAAAGGTAATAAAAGATATAAATAAAGGTAATAAAAGATATAAATAAAGGTAATAAAAGATATAAATAAAGGTAATAAAATATATAAATAAAGGTAATAAAAGATATAAATAAAGGTAATAAAATGTACCATTTTATACCATCTTCTACCATGCATGTTCCAGTTTATGTATTTCTAATCCATTTTTTACTGCTAAAGGCTTAGAAGCTGCAATACCCCTGATACCATTTTCTTTTCGGAAAATTTTGCTTCTCCTGCCAGGCGACTCTTTGTTCGAATTAATTGTTTTTCATACAAGCAATATCATTACCCGCATCTTTTTAAATCTTTCTCTCTAAACTATTTAATTTAACTCCTCAGTTACAAACTTTATCCCTAATTTTTTCAGTTTTTTAATTTTTTTCATTTCAGGATGCGCTTTTTCCTAATTGACTCTTGCGTTTTAATTTTTCTAGTGTTCACCCATCATTGACGGCGACTACCTATCGTCGGTATGATAGCAGAGCAACCCTTTACTATTATGTATCCATCAATTTTTTCTTGTGTACGTTTTTCCTAATAGGCAAGCACAACTCTATGGTTCATTCGACCTGTATCCTTTTTAATGTTATCAAAAATAACCCTGTTGGTACCGAAAGCGTGAATGAGAATACGCATAGACTTTACTTCTCTCCACGCCTTCTACAATTTACATTTTCATGGGCTTTTAATTTCTTCATTTGGGTATAGATAAAAGAACGTTTTTTACTATCTTTTTCTCGACCATACTCCTTAGAGACAAGGTGACAAAGCAATCAGAAAACATGACATCCTTATTTTCAACTAATACCTTACGAACGAAGGTTTATGCTCCAGCTGGATTTTTTATGTGTGGATTTTTTTATGTGTGGATTTTTTAAATGATGAATAGCTATACAAGCCACAGAGGCTTATGTGTATGGAAATGTGAAAGGAAGTAAAAAGGTTTGCTGTTTTCTGAAATCCTATATTTATCTGTAGTCCTTCATACCTGGTACACTCTCAAGATACCATGAACCCTCTGTCCCCATTTTTTATTTAGCTTTCTACCATAATTGAAAAAGTAATCTTGGCTACCTTTTCATTTCTCAAGCATTATACTATAACTGTGCTGGTTGCTTTTATTCAAATTTACTACGTACTAGAATTTTTATCAGCATTACTACAGAGCCGAGACTATTCCGAAAGCTTTATATTACAAATTAACCTCAAGACCATCATTTCGTTTTAAAGAGCCAAAAGAGCTTTAAATGATGCAGAAAAAAGATACCATGTGTTACCATGTGACTTAACAACACCTTTGAGCAATTGAGTTAAAGCTTTAGAATGTGTCACAATCTGGAATCAGCTACTTATTTGATCCATTTTCTCTAAATCCTTAAAACAACAGTACTCATTCTACTATGAACAGTCCTTTTTACCAAGACTATTTTTTTATTTTTAACTCTTTCAACCCTTGCAGCTGACAGTTCGCTACGTAACATATTAACTCTATCAATGTCTTTCTTGGTCCTCCCAGTTCTACATTGTAATGAAGTCTGCCTTGGATTCTGTATCTTGACCTGAATACCTGCAGGTTAGAAGTACTTAAATATGAGTTAAAAATCAATTCAAAATATATTTATATATTCAATTGAGTAAATTCAAGGTTCTAACCCATTCAGTGTTAGCCTTTAAGACTTAAAACACAAGTGAAGGGAACAATTTCAAAATTATCAAAACAATCCAATTAAAATTTCTCTCATTCAAATTTCTAAAAGGCAAATCAACAACAGACACAGTTACATGCACAAATCCACTCAAGGCTAATCAAATTTATTGTATATGCATTCAACAGGCATTCTTTACCTACGACTGCTCTCACTCTGTCAGTCAATCTCTGCTAGCTAGTCTCAACACTAGGATTTCTTTCAATTTCCTGATAATTCTCTTTTGATACCCACTCCTATTAGAATTACCTTTCAGTTTGCAATACATAACCATTCTATCCGACGAGATAGGTTAAACTCGGTATCCAGAACCACAGTCTTTTACCGAGTAATTATTCAGAACCTTTGGACTAAGGAAACGTACTGTAATGTATAAATTTATGTGATAATGCTCTTTTTAGTGTTAATGCAGTATTTGTCAACATTAATTATTTTGTTTTTTGAAAGGTTTACCTGGTATTTCTCTGATAAGTGTGAAAAGAAATTTCGAATCATGATATTTATCATGATGTTGTTATTATTATTTTTTTTTTGTTAATACTATTATTATTACTGTTATTATTAATATTATTATTACTATTATTGTTGTTGTTGTTGTTGTTCTAATATCATTATGTTTTTACTATTTTACTCTAATTACTATTTGCCAGTAGAGCATACCAGCTTTTAAGAGGGCATTTTATGGTCGAGGTTCAGTGAAAATAAATCTTCATAAACTCCACGAATTTGAGTATAAATGTAGAAGTCTACTGTTGGATCTCTGACCTCGTATCCTAAGGTATTATACTTTCTTCATATTTCCAACTTCTCTTTCTCTTTTTCAGAAAATCTTGTCAATTGTTACGCAATATCAACTTACCTGAAGCTTCATACCCACGCAATTTCAATATTTCCAAAATAGGTACCTTACTGGACCCCAATGTTCAGGCTTATGTTTGTCAGCATCCCTCCCATCTGTCCAACAAATAGAGAATTTTGAATCTAGGGAAGCTTTCTGAAAAGTTATTTACAAATCCAACAGTGGTTTTCATGAAAGCAAAATTTTAAATAACTAGAAATGAGGACATTTATCTATTTCAAATTCAATTTTGCCACATTTGCATAAAAATTCAATTCAGGTTTGCTAACGTTTTAAAGACTTCCCTGCTTACTGCTTAAGACTCTACAACACGGATTTGGTGCTTGGTGTTTGCTTGAGGTTAGACCATTAGGATATTGCTTGACTTCCAGTTCATTACTTGATAATTTTAGGCATAAACTTGCTTTTATAAAAAGATTTTTATACTACTAACAAAGCCTTACTTTCACCTGTTTGACAAGAATTTATCCAAACTTATGCAGGAATTAAATTTTATGGATATCGTAAAATACTTTGTAAGCTTCTTACAAGGCAACCAAGTACACATAAGCAGCTGTTCCAAAATATATTTTTCAAGTTTATGTTGAAGGGAATCAATTTCTTTGAGCATTTTCAGGTTTTCCACTTCTATGAATTCAAGATAAATAGTATACTTTAAGATAAATAGAAAGCTTTATAGGTATAAGCCAGACATGTTTAAACTTCAAGCAGGTTTTCTCACAAACATAGAATAATTTTTCCTCTTCTCAAATATCAAGCAATATATAATAAAAAAATATGCATGCATGCAAGACCCTGATAAGATGAAATGCTGTAGCCCATAAATAATTAGTGGCTAATGGCCGATACAAATTAAGAGTAGATGACATTTTCTCCTATCAGAAGTAAATTCAGATAGTTCTGAAAAGTCGTCATTTTCTAACTATACTGTATTTATCGTTGCAGAAACACAACCTTTATTTCTTTTTCATTGTTCAAGGAATTTTGTTGTAGTAAAAATAACAGAAAATGGAAAAAGTTAAAGATTGTAGCAGTTGTTTAACTTGTCATGACTGTTAGAAGCACTCGAAGAACTCGAAGATTTTAGCTTATTTTTGTGTCTATAGCACTGTATTTCTTTACTCTTTGCGAATTATCCAGAATGACCTCTTTTCGCTTAATAAACTTGACACCTTCTTAAGACATTATAAGCTGCTTTTTGTTGCGGTGACTTGCTATTTCAAAAGAGGCGATAGCTCTCTTAATGTCCGTTACAATAAAGAAAGATGATTTAGTGTTTTTGTTGCTTGATTTCTCTATTATCTTTGGTCAAAATGTGGAACATTTACGTCATCTCTTTAGTTTCTTAGGCCTCTGAAACTAAGTAGTTTTCTTTCCAAAAGGCAAATTTAATATTGCGCACCTTAGGTATTAAATCAATGCTACTTTATAATCTATTTTCCTCAATTTGTTTATTTCTTAGGGTTATCAGTTACTTAAAGCCGTAACTGAAATATGGACCAATTTCTTATTTATCCGACTCCATACCGCCCTATAACTTCTTTTGGGTCATCTTTTGTAGGCTGAGGAAAATTTTGGCTGCTCCTGGATAAAAGTAACAAAATACAAGATTAATTTCATACTTAAGTGTATTCTCAGTTTTAAGTAGTAGTATGTTTCAGCACAAAAAATTTTCAAATTAGCCTCCTAATGTTTACTTCACTTCTTGTGAATTTTTGTGAACGTATTCAAGGGCAGACTATTCTGAAGAAATTTTCTTGAATGCTATGGCAGCCTAGTTAACCTTGATAGCTTTTTAACAGAGCATGGTGAAAATTTAATTGCTTGTATTTATACATACAGCCTAAATTTATTTATTACTCTTCTGTTTGTCAGAAATGTCTATTCAATTGTCTAAAATATTCTTTTTGCATAAGGCAAGAGAAAAGGGTAATTGTTATTTAAAAAATAGATATATTATGTAGAATTGAATTATATCATACAAACTTACCCAGCCTTTCAATTGTTTTTATCACCTTTTATTATGCCGCTTCAACTACTTTAAAGAAACATTTCAATTGAATTTAAGAGTGACAATACTTTCAAATGGTGAACTTTTAAGAGAGATTATTTTCGAAACCCAGTTCCTAAATAGGGCTTTTTAGAAGGAAGATAACTTTCGAAGAGGGGGCTAATTCAAAAATTTGCAGCAACACATAATTTCTCACATATCGTATTTACGGTATACGGCAAATAGCTGCAGAAATTCATCTGCATATTGGTAAGCAATAGCACTAGTGCTATTAATTTCCATTTGTTTTGGAAATTGAAAATTGGGATCCTTTGTACATTTCTTTAACTAAAAAGCTCAGGTATGACAAAATCCCGCCCTCACCCTCCCTCCTCCCCCCCTAGCAATATAAAGATTATATTTAGATTTCTATTAATCCATCAGAACAAGAAATACACAGCAAAATGTGAATTTTAGTTAAGTGACTAATGTGACCACCGAATTGAATATGACCCAGTGCCTGTTGCTAAAGAAAAACAGCCCACTCAAGCAAAAGACATGACTGCAAAATTATAGGGTTAAGATCGATCTATTTATAGCACAGGTGGTAGAGTATATGACCATGTTAGCCATAGTTAATCCAGTTCCTTCCACACATTTCCATTTATATCCAATTTTAAATTATCTCCATCTATAACATATTATTTTTACAAAAAATAAGTACAGGAGTTATTATATACTTTGTGAAGAACTGATTATAAAAAAGAAAAATTATATGTATATCATACTGTATTCGAACCTGTTCCTACAGCTTTCATGACCGCAGATTCTACTACCTAACCTATCGGTGCTTGTCCTTCAGTGCATAATTTTTGCAACCATACCTTTCATACCTAATTATTTCCTTTATATTTTATTTACGATAAAGTTACTACAGTAATATTTCATTGCAAACTAGGAAAGAAAAGAAATAATACACGGTTGCAGTACGAATTTACTTGTTATGGTCTAAAGTACATTTCAGAAATGTTATGAATATACTTCAGAAAACAGTTCTTGTTTACTATACCACAGAAGCTAACAAATCATCGAATACTGTTATTGAAAATTCATTTATGTATTATTTTTCTTTAATATACCTTGTCTTCTATTTATCTTTAACGCACCACAGAAGCTAATAAACCACCAAACCCTGCTATTGTAAAACTAATTCATCTTATAGTTATCTTTCATTTATCCTAATTTCACCTGTAATGAAGGCTATGTGAGACGCAAATATATACTATGATCAATAGGTTTGACTTAAAAATTTCAAGCTTTTATTTATCGATCTAAGTAAAAGTAACAGCAAGGAAGATAACATTCAAAGTGTTAAATGTCATTACGATAATGTATCTGGCACAATAAATCAATGCAAGTCACTGTGAGATTGAATGACTAACACACAAAGTCTGATAATGTGGTGTTAAATCAGTTTCGTTGGAATATTCTAAGGCGATAATCCTGAATTTCACTTTTTCTCAGTTTTTAAGTTGGAAACCACTAACAGTTATTTCTATAATTCTTTCTTTAAAATTTGGAGCTGTTTTCTCTCTTAATATTTCCGCAACTTACTCAAGAAGTCCTTCATAATAAATAATTCAATAATTGCACATTTGACGAACAACAGAAATTTCTAAATTCCTGCTGTGTCAGCCTTTTCCATCAATCTTTAATCCTATGTGATTATGCCGAGAAAGTAAAATATGCGTTAATGTTGTCCATGGAAACAACGAAATTTAGTCGATGCTTACCGAAACTTCTTAAAACGACTTTTGAAACCAAAGTGATGAATACATCTGCCACAATATAAATATTGATGATTTCTCTTCTGTTTGTGTATTTCAACTGCCAGAACCTGAAGTAAATGGTACAGCTACGACAGTGCATTTCTATCAAATCAAATTATAAACTAATTGTTGTTTTGTTGTGAGCTACGGCTCTATTCACAAAAATTGCGCAAAAACCTGGAATGAGGACGACTCCATTATATCTACAGCCATGCTATGCACAAACAAAGCGGTTTATAAACCCACACAAGCTGAATATAGAAGAACAAGTTCAGAAATTGGTAAGGCAGGGTTTTCTTTTGTTTTCGATTATTTTTCACATTTACTTGTCATGTTACGTGAGAACTTTTGACTTGATATTTTTTTCTGTTGAAATTCGTTATTGATGTCTTCAAAAGAGAAGGAAATCCGACTTCGCATTGAAAGAAGCCAAAACCCATTATTTTACGAAAAAGAGAAGGTAAGATTAATGTAAGAAAGAAAGAGATTTAAGATGGCATTTAAAAAGCATTTTGATTCGCATGCATTACCAAGTACTGAAACAAAATTCGGTAATAAGATGACTGTCGTATTTTTTTAATTGCTAATCGTACCATACTATGAAATATTGAGATGATCCTTAATATATTTATTGATGATACAAAACGTAGATGATTTATATCTATCAAAAATCCTCCGTACTAGGATAACCACTGGGCGCTTAGGAGCAAACAAATTTTTGTTACTGTTATAGTGGCAAACAAAATCGGTGCCAATGAACGTCAAGCTGATCAGGACAGTTTTGCTATTTAGAAGTGATCATATTTACTTGAGATTCTTAATTCTGTTACTTAAATCCAACTTTTTATTTGTTTAGTGCATTGACTTTTCTATCTGCCTAAGTTAAAAGAAATGCATTGATAAGTACCTTTTAGTAAGTTTTTTATTGTCTGTCGTGAATGCTTTTCTCAAAAGGCTTTAAACTTCATGGTCGCATTGAATGTGATTTATCCCCTCCAGGTTATAGTTTATAACAACAAATTGCCTCTTAACTACAAATCATAACCTCTTTAAATGTTAATATTAACATAGATATAATATATATGTTTTTTACAGGTGAGTTAAATCGAGCAATGGCTTCTGTGAGAGTAGGGAATTGATCCATTTATCCACTGTTTCCTTCCAGGATCATTTCCTCTGTGTTTTTTTAATATTAAATATTAAAAAAATATATTCTGTATTTCATACATGCATTTTTACTGATAAACATCAATGGTAAACAAAATCTTTGCCCAACTACCTTAAACACCAATGGCATTGTAAATAAAATTCCTTTACAACGAAGGTAAAATATTTTATGCCAACTGAAGAAGTGATGTTAAATAGAAACAGAAAGGGAGTAGGGTATTTTTATTAGGACGTTTAAATCTAGTACTTTATCTTTTATCTCATTCACAACTGACTCTAGAAATATACTTCTTCCATTAAGCAAAGATGACATGCTTTCCTTGTTCTGATTTAGTTTTAATAAAAAATATTTTGACTCTTTTTGTAATATATTAGTATTTTCCTAATGAAGTAAACTTTAGAAACTAATGTTATGAGTGTCTTGTCTAACTTATCAAATCGTCTTCTCTAGGAAAAGTTGACTGATGAACAGATAGAAGGTAAGAAGTTGTTTTAGTATAACTATTACAAAATTAGTGCTTTTTAGTTTGCTGGAAGTCTATTTGTTGTATACCTATGTATAGCTGTTCAGCTTCCCTGCAAGAGTTGTGCCTAGAACATTACAAAGAGGAGGATTTCAGTCCTGTAATAGTCATGTATTAGTTTACTTGTTGAAAATTATATTCAAGAATATTTTAAAGCGAACTTTTTTTCTGATTTTTAAGGTGAAGCAAAATGAGATTTGTTTTCTTTCTTTTGTCCATTTCACAAGAATAGGGACTTTAAAGTTAAATTTTTTCAAAACATAAGAAACAAACATCACCGCTTTTGTTGCATAAATGATATCACTCAATTTATCTTACTCTAGGTTTAGACAAATTTTTCTTACAATTTTAAGGAAAAGGCAATATTTTCCCTTAGCTTTAATAAACAATCACGTCATTGAACGATTCTGATTTTTTTTACCTCAAGTATTTGAATTTCTCTTATTGTTTCAAAGAGACTTTTTAAACTTAATACCCATGAACCTTTATTTTTCACTGAATAAAATTCCATTTTTTGAGGATAGCACATTCTTTTCTTTCAGTTTCAAGGATTCACCCACACACTATTGTAAAGAGACAAAATTTTATACCACTAAAGAAATACAAATTGTCTCGTTTTTCTCTAAATCTTGTTAACATTAATTTTAAATCACTGATGGTGACGTTAGCATGACGCTGTAGAATTAAAAATATTTGATTTTCCTTTCTCTGGGAGGCAAATTTGAGCTTGAAAAGCTTATAAACCTTATTTGTTACATCTAACACATTCTTTGTATTGAAAACTTCTGATTTTCTACATTTTCTTTTTATTAGCAATTATTTTTATTATTTTATTTTTTATTCACTACACAGTAAATTATGCTAAACAAGATGATGGCCCCTTTTAATACTATAGCTAATTTATACAATTTAAGAAAGAAGACAATCAACATTCTTAGACATTGACTGAAGGATCTTACATAAAAAGGGGGGAGTACAGAAAATATTTTTAATACAATTATAATAATTATACTACTAATAAAAATAATGGTTATAATATATCTTTGAGTTACCTCCTCCTTTTAGGGCTTGACATATAAAAATACTTATCAGTCATAAACAAAACTATTTATAATTCTTCTTCCTACACGTCCTTATGCATGTATTTGCTAAATAAGAATATTACACAAATTAAAAATATAATACATAAATATTAGGTGTATCAGTTTGTATTTGTGATGTTTTAAAATAAATAATAAGTCATAGCAGATTTATGAAAACAATAGGAACATTTTGGGATCAGGTTATTGATTGCTGCTGTTTCTACACAATAACCTGTCCATTTGCTATGGTGCTGTTTTCCCATTACGAGAGCATTTCTTTTGTACTGTAAGAAAGAGTGCTGAGTTTACGCGACAGAAAAGAAACCAAACCAAAATAATATGCTGTTATAAAAGGAAAATAAGAGTCTAACAATTTATACAAGTATAGGAGTAAGTAGGGTAAACAAGATGAAGAATTTTTGGACAAGTTTAATTACTAGAAATGTAAAATGTGAAGATGAAGTGAGAAAAACATTGTGCCTTTTAATAAATTAATAATTGGGTCATTAAAAATAAATTCTCTGTTATAACAAGGATAACATTTTTTCAAAATTACCTTATTGCAGGAAAAGAAACCGCGTGTATAATTAAGCCTCACAAGTAGAAAATACTCTTAATTAAATGCGGCTTATTTTTGTTGCGGCTTATAATAACGCTGCTTAATTGGCACTAGAAAAAACAAATGAAAAGAATATGATAGCAGGAGTGAGCTTGTCATATCAAAATCTTTCTTGTAAAAGATATTGTGTATTATGAAATCAAACAATGCCTTTCCTTGTTCTTAAACATATTTCTCATGCTGGATACTGCTTAATATGTCCAGTTTTTTCCAAATCCTTAAACCATGTAGCCTTAGTAATTGTACTGCTTAATTTTGGACTTCTTACTTATCTGCATGCTTAATTTTTGTGGAATAAGGTATGGTTGTTTGATAATGTAGAGGTGTGATATTGTGTAAATATTGAGTACATATTTTTCTCTGTGCAAAACGTAGAAACCTTAATGCTTCTTGTACGCATGGTCAATTCTTTTTATTTGTTGTTAATGCTTAAGTCATGGTCGTAATGTTATCCCCAATACAGGGGGTGTTCCTCCAATATAGATTTTTTTTCAACTCCCTTGTATCTGTTACAAGGGAATTGAAGAAAAAGTTAAGAGTGTTTAAAATGTGGTCAAAAAAGGGCTGTTAAAAGTATCCAGGATGGGAAGAATGAAATAAAGACAAAAGAAGAATAACTACAACAATTTAGCAATAATAGTTTTTAATTTTTTTTCACATTTTGAAGGAACAAGAACTCGAAAATGTTTGTTAAATGAAATACCAAAAATAAGTGGAAAATTTTATTGAAAAGAGGCATAGCATAAATCATAAAAACAAATTTCTGCTTTTCAGTACGATGAAAATTTTGCAGCTTATATTCATTTACGGTGACTATATGTACCACGCTTTATTAACAAGAGGGGGTAATTTGCGAAAAATGAAATTTGAAATAATAAAAGACTGTAATTTTGTTACTTTTACAATTGAAAAGGCTTGTGAACATCAATTTTTGTCATATGATTTTAAAAAAGAAAGAAACTGTCAAAAAATTGAGGAGTTGGATCACAAACAGACAGGTAAAATATTCTTACATTTCCTTAAAACATGCAAATTTTAGAGAAAAAGTCAATTTTTGCTGATGTCATCAAACTATCAAGTGACCAGATCGACAATATTTCTCTAATTTGGTCAACCAAAGAATGCTACTTAAAAGGTTAGACAAAGCAAAAATTTGCCGTTAAAGGTGAGACCGTGAGTACAGCCAAAACAGGGTAAATCATGGAAATTTCGAAATCAGAGCCCTTTTAAAACATCAGAGTAACTTTCGACTTTCTTGATTAAATATGTCTGCAGTTACAGTCTTAAAACTGAGGTTTCAAAGAGCTATCTTTCCAACCTTAACAGATAGCACTACAAGTAATTGTTCAGGTTATGTTTTGTTTTGTAAACAATATGTCATTTGATAGCAGTGACGCACAACATAAGAAAAATACCAGAGCTCTTTTTTATGAACTACTTACTAGTTGGCGCCTAAGAGATTGATCAAATAAATAATTTTTTCATATACACGTTCTAATTTGAATGAGACAAATTGTTTGTTATCGTAAGCAAGTCATTATCCCTAAAGTGGTAATTCACTTTTATAAACACGCCACCCACATCTAGCTAAAATGTTACATTTCGGATCAAAAGCTAAAACCACATTTGTTTCTTGTTTAATAAAAGGATGATTTTGGTTGTTTCCAAAACCCAAGGAAATTCGGATTTTATCCTGAAAAATACAATCAATATTTGAGACGAATATTTGCAAGCTTTTAATAATGAATAATAATGGGAAGAAACAGGACTTGTGCTATTTTCTCTCTCTAATATTTCGAGGTCAAAAATGACCATGGAAAGACTGTTTGAACTCTGTTGGCTTAAGAGAGTTCGATAAAGCATGAAATAACAAGGCACACTAAAGCAATTTAAGCTGAAATACGGCAACCATTTATAAGATAAGAAAAAACAACACGGTTAAAAAAAGACATATGCATAGAAATTGGCGATTTAATGCCAACATTTATTTTTATATATCATCGGGTCAGTCAACACTATATTACTTACTTATGTCTATCCCTGAGATGCTTAGCACCATAAGAGTGTTAATTACTTTCTTTAGGTTACCTCAAATTTGGAAAAAATAGTAACCTTTTTCAATCACTACTCCCTATTCTAATACAAAATTCTAATAAAACCCTCTAAAGGAGCTACTGAGTTACTGCATCACTTATTTACTATTCCTTTTTGAATAAATCTTACGGAAATCATTATTAATAACCTATAACCTCTTGCTTATTCATTTACAATCAGAATTGTAAGTACAATGATGTTGTAACCAGCATTCCTGTTTCATTGCAAGTACACATTAATAAGTTTATTATTGGCTCTTCTCTATCTCTGAAACACCAACTATGAAGCCCTTTACGTACTTTGTCGTACACTTCCTCAAGGTAAGTAAAGTCATAATACTAGGTCTTCTTATCTTCCCTTCTTTTGTTTACCTTCCAGCTGAGGTAAAGCAAGCATTGCGTTTGTGATGTCTTTTACTATATTATAGCTGACCTAAAATTTGTTCGCGCCTTATCTACTCCACATTCCTTTTTCAAGCAATTTTTTTCCGTATTAGTAGCCTTTATTCCACGATAGGTAGTCTACAAATGCAGATCTCTTCTCTGTTTGTGAATAATTACAAGCCAGGCATTTTCCAACCTTCTGTTACCCTTCATCCTGCTACATCAATCAAACAGGCTTCAAACATATTCCATATAATTTTCTGTCAACAACTTTATCATCTCCATCGTTACATCAAATAGATTTCCTACCTTTTCCAGCTTTATTTACTTTAGAAAGGTCTTAGCTTTTGATTACAGCGGCGTAAGGTCTTATTCCTCAATTGGCTTGTGAGAATCAAGGTGTTTTGCCTGATACTCATCACTTATGAACTTCTCAAGTCTACCTTCCCACCTCGTTATAATGTCTGTTTCATCTGTAACTCTTCATCTAATTTCAATACACTAATTATTCTGACAGGCCAAAATTGTGTTATTGATCTATTACACGCCAAATGTAATAAAACAATAACACAATAGATAAGTGAAAACAGTAATGATTTTTTAAATATTTTTGTTAGCTTCACTAAGAAAATAGCTTGCTTTTCTTTTGTTATCTATCTCTGATATCATGTCTTTCATATATGTCTTTAATCAATTTCATCATATAGGCTTCTCCATACCAATGTCTTTTCACATCTGGGTTAGCGTCCTACTTCTGAAACTGCTTTCTAGTATTTACTTTTGCCTTAATAGTAGCCACACTACTTTCTTAACCCAATATCAATTTTCAGTTTGTAAAAGGGTTCTGAATGTTGTTCATATGGCATAAGTACAATGCGACCCATTTTATATTTGAAAGACCTACGTTAACCAGCTACATCATCTCGTCTGATCACTTAACTGAAAGATAAACCTGGCCATTGAACTGCTAGTGGGCTTTAAGGTCAAGTGCTTTGATTCCTTGCTTTCAGTTTGGGGTGTGTGAGTTCGACAAGCGTTATTGAAGATATTTCATAAATCGGCACATACTGAAATAGAAATTCTAGAACATGTGTTAGAGCCTGTAAATGCAAATAAGCTATAAGTCAACCTCATCTGAAATAAGAAGTTGTTTTATATATATGTAAAATCTGTGATTCGGTTGTCCGTTGTACAGTGCTCAAAACCTTGATGCAGAGTGTGATATATATTATACAATAAGTAGAAGTAATATAATAAGAATGACTCTTTAGGAAGTTTGATCAGGCTCAACCTGCAATGTTAAAAGGCAAACATTAATTTTAAACAAAGTGTTACAAACAAGTAATTAATACTATTTTGTACGTACAGATACACACTTTTAAATGTAACTGTCAATTTAAAAAACAACTCCTGCTACATACTGTGTAGCAGTACCTTAAAAAGTGGTTTATGTGGGGTCTGTGCTTGTAAGTGCTTTTCTCATTTGGTTAAGAGAGGATTTTGATAAATGTACTAGGCTCTCGAACAAATCTTTTTGTCGTTTGTTTAATCGTTTGTGTAGCCATTCTTTTCAGTAGCCTTTCTGTGCTTAAAAGAATATTTTTCGCTATTCTAATAAACTAAGACATAATAGAGCCATAAATAAGGCTCTAGGAATACTTCTGTCTTTTGTTTGCATTCTTATGAAGAGAAATTTAAAATCATCTTGCTTGTCAATTGTCAAAGAGATTTAAAAAGACAATATACTTTTTTGTATAATAAGGTGTGTGTACGAGCCACTTGACAATTCAATGTACTGGAATATTTGTTTCAAAACTTGAGGTTCAATTCAAGTTCTCGCTGAGTTTTTACTTTCGACTCAGTGCTATTTGCCACATACATATTTTCATTTAATTATATTTAAATATATGAAGTCTGTATTACAGCTTTCATGCTGAACAGTGCTCAATACATGAATGCAGAGCTTGATATACATACCTCCTGATAAGTGAGCATTCTCAGCGAGTTTGATTAAACTGTTCCCCTTAAAATGAAATGCCATTTACTACTAGTAAATGATTATTGTCAGTTTAATGACTTTTCTCCTCATTCGTTTTAGAATTTCGGGATGCCTTCCAATCCTTTGATAAAGACGGCAATGGTTATATCACTACAAAAGAACTTAATGCCATCTTGAGGTCTCTAGGCTTAAACCCTACAGAACATGAGCTCTGCTCTATCATAAATGAAGTAGATTTTGACGGTAAGTTTTGCTTCATATCCAGCCATCCCTAATTTCTCCCTTCTTTCGTGCTATACGGTTGTTGATTTTTATTAATAGGCAATTTAAACAAACTACGAAAGTAATTTTTGTTTCTCAATCAACAAAAATATTTTTTTTGCTTTTTGCATTATGGTAATCTCTCTCTCTCTCTCTCTCTCTCTCTCTCTCTCTCTCTCTCTCTCTCTCTCTCTCTCTCTCTCCCCCCCCCTCTCTCTCTCTCTCTCTCTCTCTCACTCTCTCTCTCTTCCTAAATGCATACCTACATAAATAAGCTTGTTAGGAAGGAAGAAGGGGTTGTCGTTACGATAATAAAAGAATTATAAATACCATCAAAGCTTTATGGTTTCAAAATACTTTTAATTATAAGGTTGAGTTTTATTTAATCTTAAAGAAATATATGAAAGAATATTGAAATTTTATCAAACATTCGTCTGTAGTTATTGCAACTCCCTGTTATTCTGGATCAAGAAATAAGGAAAAGATTGTACTAGTGTTGGCTCCAGAAATAAATTCAATTCTAATAGTCCTTTTCGCAGCTTTAGTAGGCAATACATCACAAAATAAGGTCCAATACTCATTTACAATCTGAGCGCATATTTGTTGAACATTAAAAAAATATTTAGAAACAGAGGAAATAAAGAATATGATTACTTACAACCAAAAGGTTTCTTAATATCGCAAAAAATACATTTAAAAGCAGCTGGCCAAATATTGATTTTGCATTGATTATTTATCAGATGTAAAGTGTTTATTGTTCCATTCTGTCCTAAATACAATTGTGGACCATCACTAGACCTCCATATCAACTGTCTTTTTTACTTCTAAACTAGAGTCTCGGGTTCATTTCTACGTAAAGACCTTTAGACCTGTTCACCAACTTTTCGTTTCTGTGTTTTCTGTTATTGTATTAATGTGGTCCTCTTATGATTTACGTTTTCTTTCATTTTGTCAAAGGGAATGGAAAAATAGATTTTCCTGAGTTTGTAAACATGATGGTACTTCAAGGAGATCAAATGGCATGGAACGATAAAGATTTAAAAGAAGCTTTTCGTACATTTGACTCTGATGATAAGGGCTTTATACAATCCGCCGAGCTGAAGTACGTGCTAATGCGTCTTGATGACCCAGCTATCAGTGATGATGAAGTTAAACAAATGCTTGTTGATACGGGACTAAATACTAACAGAAAAATTACTTTCAAGGGTATGGCACTTGTATTTTAACCATCTTCAGTAGTTATTTGCAAGTCATTCCCCTAAATGTGACCTGTTACGCCATTTTGGGTACCTATTGTAAGCTTCGCAGCTGATAATGTTCAGTACATCTTTTGGGAGACTAGTGGTTCAGCGTTCTACTTAGCTTTGTATGGGTCTGTTTATAATATATTAGTAAAGGCATCCAAAGGCTAAAGTGTTAAATAAGTATCTTAGCTTTAAAAATCAACTTGAAAAGGTAAAAGAGCAAGCTGTCTCACTAACATTATTATATTTAATTAAATCAAGTTTAGAGGAAAAGTTGATTTCCCTTTATTTTCGAAAGGAAGATTTCCAAACCAGTTCTTTTAATGAACATCTTAGTCGACCTCAGCTGCTTTTTGCTATTATGGGCTCTGTAATAGTGGCTAGCGGTATACAATAGTATGATATGTGTCAAAATTTTCCTAATGTTTCTTCCTTCTTTTTCTCTATATAGTCATTTTCCATTTCTACATCATCTCAATGCACCAGCCAACTACATCCAGAATGCTAATCACTTTTCGAAAGCCTCAACCTCTATTACTCTTTTTTTCTTGCTGCTGTTGTTGCTGCTACTGGTGCTGCTGTTGTTGCTGTTCATTGTTCACAAGGCATCGATGTTGTCTGCTGGTAAACTGTTGGATAGCAGGCAAAGTCCCTTTGCTTTAGGTACCCAGTACTTTTATAATAATAATAATAATGATAATAATAGTTATTATTATTATTATTATTATTATTTTATTATTATAAAGTGTGGCTTTTTGCAACTGTGCTGTGTTAATCCTCATATTAATCTTCTTCACCCAGCTTTCCAAGTTCTTTGATACAATTCCTAAAGCTCCAACAATACTTTGTTTTTTTTACTGACCATTTCCTTTTTTTCAATTCTCTCTTAAGATCGGAATAAGGTTTAATTTTCTCTTGTTCTTTCTCTACAATTCTCTTGTCTGCAGGAGATGCTACATCAATGATGAAACACTTTCTAGGGTAATTTTCAAAAACAATTATGTGAAGGTGATGATGTTCAATGTAGTGATCCGTCTGAATGCTAATATTCCACAAAATTTGCATGCTTTCATTCTTAATGACGCTTTCTGGTTAGTGTCTGTACTGCTCTATTCCCTGAACAAGGTCATATCTCTGACAAAGCTCGAGGTGGATAATCTTGGCAATATTGTCATCTCTCTTCTTCTAATCTCGTTGGGCCAAGTTTTTTTTATCATATGACTAACTGATTATTCCTTTTTTTTCGCACATTCTACACTTTTCATTTATGTCCTATTTATCAATAGACTTTTTAACCCAATTTGTGCGCAATGCTTGTTCTTGGGCAACAAATATAATTCCTCCTGGGTATTTTATCAAGAACACTTTACTTAAGCAGTACCAAAACGACTCATCCTTTTTATCTTCTACTTCTCTGATCGGTTTTCTATGGATTCTCTTCTCTCTCCTTCTTTTGTCCCTCTCCTCTTTTTTAACTTCTTGACATCTTCATTGCATGTTTGCCTGGTCTGTATATACTCTTTGTTAGCAGCTCAGAGAAGCACCTCTTCTGTTGCATTGACATATTCAACCAAACCCTCTACTTCAATTTTCACACAATCTTCTACACCTAGCAATCCACTTTCTCCTTCTTTCCTTGGAATATAAAGCCGCTCAACATCACTTTTTGAATGGAATATTCTATTCATTGTGGGTATTTTATTTTGTCTTTCTGTCTATTTTCTTCAATTCTTCTCTAGCCAAGTCTATGAGTCCAGCATCATATCTTAGCAGCAAGACACCGTAAGGGAGTTGATATTTCTAATGCTCAGTTTTGAAGAAGCAATTTCTTTACTTGCTTAACGTACGTTTTCTTGATTTTCTCTTCCATCTGCTCATGTTTTATGTCATTTTATTCATAAATTCCTAGATATTTATATCCTTTCCCTCCATCTACTCCATAAATGTTCATCCAATATCTCTAGCCGCCTTCCCCTCACTCACAATTTTTCCTCTCTGCACCATTTTATATGTACACTTGCTGACTCCAAATTCCGTGAAAATGTGTTTGCCATCTATATGGGTGATACTAATAAGTAGATCTGCCTCTTTCTCGTTTCTAGTATACAGCTTTAAATTATCCATAAATAGGAGATGATTTATTTTGCCTCTGTTCTTACCAAGATCATATCCAACTTTCTCTTTTCTCAGCAATACAGACAGTTACATCATTTACATAACAAACAGCAGTGGTAACAACCTGTCCCCTTGAAAGGTTCCTCTCTTAATATTAACTTTGCATAGTTTTTCGCTCCCAGTTGTATTTCATTGCTTCATGCTATTTTTAGAAAAATCTCAACAGTATTAACATGCGAATCACTTGGGGGCCGCGTAAAGCGTGTGCCACAAAAGAGCTCTACAATACTTCCAGGTTTCTCTAAAATCTGTTGCACCCAATGCTTTTCAAATATTATTACATTGACAATTCCTAACAAACTCTTTACAATTCAATCATGGATACCACCTTTTAACGAACCTGCGCACCCTTTCAAGACTGTTCCTCTATCATATCAAAAAATCAAATGAATTATTCGTCGTACGAAGTTATCTGTTTAACCATGTTCACTAAATCAAATATGTATAACTTGATTTAAACGATGCCCCTGTCTACAGCCTTTCCTCGCAGAAATAAATATAATATATGGATTTCTTGCGAGGTTCCTCTTGAATGGAAAAAGGCCTGTACGATTTTAATACATAAGAGCGGTAACACAATTGACCCTTCTAGCATTCGGCCAATTACTCTTAAAACTCTTCCATTAAAAGTTTTTACATCCTGTTTGCGTGACTGTATTTGAATACCTGAAGGACAATAACGTCGTTGAATATCAGATTCAAAAAGACTTCACTTCTAAGATGCCCGGTACTTTAGAACACACTGCAATAATTGCTCAGGTGATAAACAAGGCTTGAAATAATCATTACTTTTTTAGACCCAAAAAATACTTTTGGTGAAGTTCACCATAACTTAATAAGATCTGTTATAGATCACCATCACATTCCTGACAAAATCAAGTATTTAACCACCAGTCTTTATACTGAATTTACAACAACATGTATCACTGATCATTTTACAACTGAAGCCATAACAGTTCGTCGTGGGCTTTTAAAAGGTGATTGCCTTAGTCCAATACTCTTTATTATGTAGTTTGACACATTTATTCAATATTATACTGCTGAAAAATACAACTAACTTGGTTTTTGTTATAAGTGGAGATGCCTTGAGACCTGATTTGCTCTTAGTTACTCCACAAAAACAGTTATACGTACTTGAATTGACGGTGGAGTATGAAACAAACCTGGATAAAAATGCTTCTCTCAAATATTAAAAATATCGTTCTTTGATTCAAGATTTTTATTCCAGCTTTTCAACGGTTAGCTTCGTAAATATTTCCATTAACTCTTTAGGTTTATTCGGTCGATTTTGTATTGCTGTCAGTGAAATGTGCAGCTTTAAACATCAGCAACAAACATTAGCGCTTTCTTTCAATCAAAGTTTCCAGTATAATAATTCGCACTGTATACTACAAATTATGTCACAGAAACATTCCATGGACAAACCCAGAACTATTGTTCTTTTATATTTTTTTTATATATTGTACTTTTATATTCCATAGATTCTGGAGTTCTTTCTCTAAATCCTGGTATTTTTTAACTTCCTCTTTCTCCTTCTGCTCTGTCCGGATATCATATGGAATGGCAAAATCAACGATAATGCAAATATTTTCTTTGTTCTTTTCGAATCATAGTTTCCCTGCCTATTAAAACAGTTTTCTGGATCTCTCCAACAGTTATCTTAAGTAATCATGCTTGTTCGAAGTTAGTACTACAACTAGTAATAGTAGTTCTAGTGGTAGTGGTAATGGTAGTAATAGTAGTAGTGGTAGTAATAGAAATAGTAGTGGAAGTAAAAGTATTATTATTAGAAGTAGTAGTGGAAGTAGTAGTTGTAGTAATAGCAGTAGAAGTAGGAACATTTTATCATAAGTTACTAGGCAACATTTGGAACTTTGGAAGATGAAATCAATGAAATATCTTACGTTCATTCTAATATGTGTAAGATATTGACTTTTCTTGTGAAATGGAAGGTTTTATTTTTCAATTTTTCTTTCATTTTGTCAGATTTCGTTGAGATATTACAAAGTTTTATGTTTCAATAAGATTACAAGAAAATGATTAAGCATATTTTTTTATTTACTAAGAGAGTACTAAAAAAGGAAAACAGCTCTGTACAAATACTACCCTAAGTCATTTTGGGTGTGTAAAATACCCTTTGGAGCATTAATACCATTTAATATTTATTCAAAATAGGGGGAGGAAAGAATTGTTTCAGTAGTTGAAACTGATGAGTCAACCTAAATATTGTTTATAACTATTAGAGTAAAACAAAATAAGATATAACAATACTAATCAATAACCAAAATGGCGGAAAAACAATGAACTCTCAGTACCAAAGGATATGATGCCTTAAACTTACAAAAATACTTTACAGTGATTGACTAAGATATGGAGGTTAAAAGTTTGCAGGAGTATTATGTCAGTTCTGTAAAAGACAGTGTTTCAAATAGCCAACGAATCGGCTTCCTCACCAGCCTCTTTTCGTCATTCGGGTAACGTTTTTCGAGGTTTTCTCCCTATATGTTCAAATGATGCTTACATGCTTATGAATTATTTATACAAGAGTTAAATTTAGCTTATCTTTATCTCGTGACTGTGTTTTTACTTGTTAAAGAATAAATAAAAATAACTACCGAAAAATTTTGTTTACAGTTTATCAAATAACATAAGCCAATCTCAAGACAATTAATTTAACTTATACAAGTCGATAAAGTAACTTTGCAACTCAAATAACGTAATATTTTGAGGATTTAAGATCTATAAAGTTATTCCAGCATCTAATACAGTTCCCCTTTCTACTGATAAAAAACTTTAAATAAGAAAAAAAATAAGTTAACATTTCATGTTTCGTTAAAGCACAATTTACATTTCGAAAGTAATTTAAAATATTTATTACATATTTTGAAAAACTTTCCTTTACCGATAATTGAAAACTGTCTATTATGCTTCCCACTGAAAAAAAAATCCACGAGGTGGCAACAAAAACTTTGTTAAGAGGTTAATATTAAATTCTGAGAGTGGTTTCTTTTTATTTTATGGACTGGATTGCTGTTGATAAATACGATAGCCACCTGTGATTTATCGCTGAAACTGGGTTGTGAATTATCTATAGTGGGATATGTGTTTTCTGAGTCATCTTTGACAAATGCTTGTCTGTTGAAGATGATTCAAATATTGGATATTTTTTAAGCATAGACGTTTTCTTCATCAGTGCTTTGATTTGCCTTTTCCCCCAATATAACAAAAAGCATGGCTGATAAATTCTCTAACAGGTATAGATTGCTAAGCTGAAGTTCTTTAGAAGATCTGAGAAAGATCTGAATACAACTACACTGATATCCTCGATCTAGAATTCCTTGAGTTGGATCCAATTATTTTCAAGTCTGTCTTTCTGATCAATGGAGAATCGATCTAAATTTAGACCCGTGTAACGGGATACATGAAAAATATATATTTGCGCTAAATGAAACAAAATATGTTACTCTTTCTTTAAGATGGTTTAATTGAGCTTCAGTGGGTATATATTTATATTTTCATTACTCTCATTTCTACCTGAACAGAATTCAAGAACATGGCCAAACCAGAGCTGAAGATCAAGGCGCATACCAAGGAAGCCAATGCAACAGACAAAGTGATGAGATTGATTAAGTAGCATGACGGTTAATCAGAAGACCATCACCATCTGAAGTGCTATTATTTACAAACAACACACTTCACTTAACAATCAATAAGGGGTAATAATTGCATAAAACAACATTGTTTTTTGTTTTTAAACCGTGGTAATTCCATATAACAACAACAAAAAATTTGCTAAACCCTAAAAAGCATCAGTTAAAGATGAAAAGGGTCATTTTTGTATCAAACCTAACCAATTAAAACTTGTAAACCGTTTCAGTATTAAGTTGTCCCCAAATGACTTTCTAGCAGCAAAATAATACATTGGTGATTTAGATAACTTCACAAATGAAATAAGACAGCAAAATATAAGTAGGCAATGTGTATTTAAATCCCAATCAAACGGTGTAGCACCATATAAAGAAAGGAAAATAACTCTCAACCAATTTCTTTATTAACTACCAAGTATTTTATCGCTACTTTCTCCCTACAACCATTATCATACTTATCACCTTACTACTGATTATTAACTATCACTATCATTGAAAATATTAATATGACAATCATTGTATATAACGAGTATGGCAAAAACGTTGCGGCACTTGCGAAACTGTTCATAGATTTTGGCCCACAATGACACTAAATTCGACCTTTGAGCCGAGATTTAGTTGCAAATCTGTTTGGTGCTGATATGTGTTAGATCAACATTTATCAACAATATTTTACTGTTGGTTATTAATTTTTCCCTGACCTGAAGATGGACGTTCAATCCGAAATATATTGTTAAATTCGAAAATTAATCTCATTGTTGGTCACAATCTATGAAGAAGATAGACCTATTAGCATTTATCATTTGACATAGCATTACTTCATACATTGTTTTCTAGTGAAACTCTTGTGTAAATTGATGATTAAAAATTAGTGTTATTTGGAACAAAATATTCGTAAAGTTAGGCTCATTAAATTTGAGGTATTGAAAGAAAAAAGCCATGTAACAGCAAAAATTATTAATTACAGGCACAATTCAAAAAATACAGTAGACAACAGATTTACTTAATATCCGGATAAGTAATCAACAATAGAAAAGTTAGTACAAGATGAAATTTAAGTTAGTTTTAATAATTTAAATTTCCAACAGAAATTCGCTTTCGCATCTTAGCAGCTTACATTTTACAATAAATCCAGGAGCTAGACATTTTGGCATAAGTGTTATAACTTATCAATTGCAGGGATAGGCCTCTTTGTAAAGTATCCAAAGTAACAGTTATCCAAGGTTTGCTACAGCTTGTAGAATGTTTTACATGAATTGTAGTTTTCAGAGGGGTTTTGTTAGAATTTAGAAACATTCATGCTGTAAGATATTGGTAAAGACTTTTTCCTCAGTTTTTAAGCTCTCCTATTATTGCTATGTTCAATTTTTTATGTCTAAAATCAAATGTTTTTTAAATATTAGATACATAGGTTAATACCTGAAAATTATTATGGATCTAGAATTTTTTCTTTTAAAAAAATGTAAATGTTTAACATTGAAACAATATTGGAAATTGATTCTTTAATGTTGGTGAGCATAATAGGAAATAAGATACACACCCATATTCAATTTAATTGTTTAATTTGTAAAATAGGCCTTCATATCAAACCGTCAAGAAAGGTTTGTATCAAGGAGTCAACTACCTCTTAGTTACTGAGCAATTGCATATTTCAGGCTACCTTTGGTGTGTTGGGATACCTTTAGGCCCCTTTTTATTTTTTGTACTCTTTCTGATGTAATCCACTTCTGCTCCTCTAATATTTTAGGGTCTACAACGCGCCATACCTGCATGGTTCAATAAAAGAAGACTTGTTACGTGTTCTTATTTCATGTTCACTAATTCAAAAGAAATTAATTAATTACAAACATATTAGCCATATAGACCAGAATCATAATCCTAATTATCATCTTCATCATTATCATAGTCTTCAATGCATGGGTAATCTGTTACAGAAGTTGGGGATAGTTTTCCTCCAAACCAATTCATCACTTGTTATTCTGACGAAGAACAGGTTACTTTTTCCTACATGCCCCATTTGTTCAAGGTTATTGAGATATGTAAGTCTTTGTTGTCTTTTCTAGCGTTTACCACTGATCTTTGCTAGCAATGCAGTGGCTTCTAGATCTGCATGGCCAAAAAACTCCCAACAAACTGTATCAGTTTTTTCAGATGGTTGATAGTTTTATTATTACGTTAGCCAATCGTAGAACTTTTATTTTAGGTAGCTTATCAGCCTATAAAACTCTCAGCATTGCCCTTAAGAATCACATCTTGGCAGCTTCGAGTTTTTTCTATATAAGAATGCTGATCGTCAAACACTGACATCTATACATCTGAACCAACATTACACAGGCATCAAGGACTTTGTTATTCTATTCATCTTCACGTTTCTGCACTTCAGTATTATTTTTAAGTTGAATGAAAGTGGTTATTGATGAGGCAATTCTTTTCTGTGTTTGTACCAAAGTGACGATTAGAAATTATGATAGAAAAGTGATACTCAACCTTATGAACTTGTTTTATAAACTTGATTTTTGCGTAAAAACTAACCTACTAGTGGAGCGTTGTTCTTTGACATAGTATTAGATCATAATGTATAACTCATTTAGCTGTCCAAAATAATTCCCTTTTTTAATACTATTTTTTTTCCTCGTCTAATCATCGATCTCAACAGCGTTTCAAAAGCAAAGCCTCAGTTAGTCTGTCAAAGCCCAGAACGTTGTAGCATCTTGCAAATATAGAAACCTGGAACCAATTCTCCACATAATGAGTAGCAATTAATTTGCATGAACGTGTTTCTTTAATACTTGTAAAACATTCAAGTCAAAAAGCCAATAACTGTATCTGACTGTGAGAAAAATCAGGAAAAAACTATATATATGTTTGTATGAGGAGCTGTGGCTCAATGGTTAGTGCAGTTGCACCGTAACCAAGAGGTGGTTTAATTCCCCGAGCAGGCGAGAACAATTTTGAACTTTACTAAAAAGAAAACCATTGGTTGGCGTCAGGAAGGGCATCCGGCCAAGAAATTCCTCACTGCCAATATGAAAGTTCCTATGAAGGGGACCGTCTGAGCTCCAAGTACCGGGGATAAATGACGTTAAAACAAACAAAAAATGTTTGTGGGTATACATTTAAACTAGGAAATAAAAGTTGATATTGGACTTAAAACATTTAGATATTATGATTGATATAAGCACTCAGAAGCTACAGAACTAAAGATTCTAAAATCCAACTGTCTGAAGATAAAAATCTTTATTCATAGGAAGATTTATTAAAACAAGAGACGACTGCTGCATGAGGATGAAGACGTTGAAACGAGTCACGGGAGATGCAACAAACCGAGCTGGTTCTAGCGGAGAAGGTTCATCAGAACACCTTTAATGATAATACCAACAGAAATGACTAAGACAAGTCACAATTTCTAGGTGAGACAAATGTTGTAGATTAGTGGCATGAGTTTGACCTGTTGAATTACCAACACGTTACCAATTTGATCAAGAACATCAAGATGAGATGACAGAGTACCAGTCTGGATATGACAGTACTCCATTCAAAGAGTATGGTGCCTTTATAGAGATCTTAAATGACCACAGGAGTAAGATACTCCCTAGCGGAAAAAGAAGAACCGAACGTTCTGGAACCAGGCCTACCAATAGAATGAAACTTTATTAAAAAGAACTTGGAAAATTGGTAAACGAAGCTTTGCCAGGGATAAACATTTTCAAGGCGAACAGCAAACTCACGAGGGTTAGCATCAACATGATCGTCCATGAATGCTGAGTGTTGATAAGGATTCATCTTTGTATTAACGATACCAGTAGCGTTTTTTACGGCATTACAAGAAATCAGTTACCTCCTACCCATTTCCTGAGTGCCTGGAGATCGAACTTTTAAATCGACAGAATTTATCCAAAGTGGATAAATTTAGTTGGACTTTACTTGTATTGCAAATTAAAGCTCGGGTTCTCAGAAGACTTCGTGGAATCGTTTAACAACATTTCTTACAGAAAAAATTGCATACATTTGTTTTCAGTCAAAAATTTGTTTGTGTTTGCAACAATCCTAAAAAATCTTTGTAATGCTAATTTGCTATTTTGATGCGAAAAATAGAAATTTAGCACTGTTTTCCATAAAAAAATGTCTAGAGGCTCTTTTGTTTGCTAACTAGCTTTAAAGGTTAGGAATATGGTATCATATCGTTTGACACTAAAAAACACCACATAAATTTCCTTCATAACCTGGTAAAAAAATTTTTGACCAAAAAATCAGTAAGAAAATCTGCAATCTATACCAAATCCTTTAAAGTTAAAAGCTTAGATTTTATTTCCAGTATATCTTGCGAAAAGCAATGTTTTTAAGTAACAAAATAAAAATAATAAAAAAGCGACAAATAACGATTTGTCGAAAAATCCCATGCTATTTGCCTCCATGGCAGGCAATTGATTTTGCATCTTGAGCTGCTAAAAAAGGCCAATACGAAATAGGGATTTAAGATTATTATATATTTTTATTACTATCGAGTGTAACCATCTATTGGTGGATGGGTGAAAAAGCCGTATTTAGCGCCCTGCAACAAGCCAGGTAAGCTGAATGCAGGCACATGTACTGTAGCCATAAGGGTGAGATAAATATAAAACCAAATCAAAATGGCAACATCACTTCAACCTTGCAAGTGCCGCCCCACAATCAGTGAGTAAAGGCACATTGCTCAAGCGGTTGTTGTTGTATGACAACAACTTATTACCACAGCACTCCTAGTCTGATAGCTAACAATACATGGAAAGATATCCTAGTACAAGTACTAAGTCTGGTATTGCAGCATTATTATTATTATTATTATTATTATTATTATTATTATTATTATTAATAATATTATTATTATAGATTATATTTAATTTAGATTAACATTTGGCTCCTGACTAGGCTTGACTTCGTAATAACTGGTGGTTGAGCAAAAAAAATTACATGGTGAACACTAATCAAACTAAACAATACTTAAAAATAACTTTCGCTGAGTATTTCGTGCATAAAAATTGCTACGAATTCAAACGACATTGCCAAGATTTCCTACATCTTTTTTAACCAATTTCATATTTCATCTGGTATTACAAAATAATTTTCAAACAAAATGCTGCAAAAAGTGCTATATTGCACATAAACAAAAATACCCTGTTTGGTATGAAAAATAAGGTTCAAATATTTGTTATAATTTCGTAGCAGCCAGGTCAGTAGTTACGCTCTTCAAGAATATTGCTAAAAAATGTGAACTTTTGCTGAGAAGTTAAGCTATAGTCTTACATGCCACTTTACATACCCACGGCTGTCTACCTTTAATACTTACGTAAATAAACGATGTCAAGCTATTTGGGTCTAATACTCTTCAAATTATAACGTATCTTTCTTTTCAAGTTCTACACATATACCCTTCTCGTGGTTAAGAACTAAAGCATATTGGTAACGTTACAAGGAGAACCAGAAATGTAAAAAAGCAGCCTCATACCACATTGGTCCAATTTCCTGAGACTATTTAGCATCCAAACAAAACTATTAAAAGAAGTAGCATCACTTCTAAGAGAGGAAATACAAAACATCCCGGAAACGTCTTTTAAACACTGTCTATATTCGACACTAAATCTTTTTATGGGGATAGATCTGACGAAGAGAAATCTAAAGTGCATTTTTCCAAATTCAACTTCTCCAACGGTATCAAAATTTCTTCTTCGATTTTCTCTGTGGTCTTGTTTTTTGATTTACTTTGTACGGAAAAAGCAACAGTTCCTTCTACTGAATTTTTCTTAGTAGGAATTTTATATTTATTGTTAGACTCATCTTTTTTATCGGACTCATTATATGATATTTGCTTTTCTTTATCGTTGTACAATTGTAAAGATATATTATTTGTTTGATAATACATATTGCTATTTGTGGACTCAGTAAGACAATTAGTTTCTTTTTCAATACTTTTGCAAATTGACAGTTTATCCGAATCAGCACTTTGGTGTAAATTGTGTTCTTTTTGTTTGCATACTCCTTCCTGTCCTGTTGTAGTTTCACAGTTCTTTTCCTCAATTTGTATTACAGTTTTTATGTCAGCATCTGGAAAATCAACAAAGGCGGGGTTTTTCTTTAAACTGTTGTCGAAATGTTCTTTTTTGCCAATTAATTCACTTCTGCTGTCTAGTGATTCCTTCTCTCTATTGGATTTCTGAATTTTAAGATTTTGTTTGTAGTTTGTGGCCAATCGCTTTGATTCGTCTTTGATTTCAGTAACTTTAATTCCCTCTTCCACATCTTCAATACTATTTTTCTGTTTATTTGCTATCTTAAAACTCTTCTTTTTCTTCTTCCATCGCGAAACCTTCTCTGTTTCTTTTTTTATTTGTGAATTGTCTTTTAGATTTAGACAGACGTTTGTAAAAAACTGATTTGGTTTCAGTGTAGGGGATTCAAAAAAGTTAGTACTCAGTTCAATATCACTGCAGGGAGGCAAATCTAGAATTAGTTTATCTTCGTACAAATCATTCAAAGTATCAAAGATTAGTTTTTCACTTCCCCTGTACAGTATGCTTTTTGTAAACCATCTCAGCTTTTGAACAATATTAAAAGCAAAGTTTTCATCTAAAAGGCAAGATAGAAAAATTGGTTGATAAGCTTGCTGATAAACTTGTACTGTTTTAGCAAGAACAAAAGTATTCAATATCTATTTTAAAATTTGCAATATCATTACATTACTTACTGAACTTTGAAAAGGAAGGAACAAAGGGAATTGGAAAAAAGAATTTTTTCCACTATTGCCGATATCAATATTCATTTTTTGTTGGAAGTGATGGGACCTTCTTTTTCACTTATTGTTTTATCAATTTTATCAAGTGTATGCAAATACAATTCCTATTTCTGGAAAACACGACACGTTTTCTTTTCACCTTAGAAAAAGTTGTGCAAAGAAATAAGAAATGTCTGCAAAAAACATGAATACACCAATCACAGCCAATCACGAAGACAAAAATAGCAAAACTATCGAGTACCATAAGCATTTGATTTTCCCTTTCGTACGTCTATCTTATCTCTGTTATTAGTTTTTAAGCACCATGATCTTTCAGAAAGCTGGAACTAAAACTAATTAAAAGTAAGTAAAGTATTTGTGGTATAAAACTCAAATATTGCTATTGAAATCAAGATCATTTTGGTTGATATCTATTTCGCTGGCATTCGACTGCACCAAGACGCCAACTAGGTCCAGTTAATATAGCAATAAACTTTTATCATAGTTTTAAACCAAGCAAAAAATATCGCTTATTAATAATAACAATGGTAATGATGATGATGATGATAATAATAATAATAATAATAATAATAATAATAATAATAATAATAATAATAATAATAATAATAAGAAGAAGAAGAAGAAGAAGAAGAAGGAGGAAGCTGAAGTCAATTTTGTTTTTATTCTGGCGTTTTGGTCCAGGCAAGTGCCATAGAATTAGCTATCAACCAAAATGAACGTGATTCTAACTACGATATTTATAAAGAAATTGAAAAAATAAGGAAAACTAAATTTTATTCTCTCAAAAAGACTTTTCCCACAAACTTTTGTGAAACAAGAATGTTTAGATGATTAGTTTATTGTCAGCACAGATTTGAAATACCGGGTGGATTTTGTAAGAAAAGCTACATAAATTGTATCTAAACATTACAAATGACGTGTTATGTAGGCTCAGTAACTATTATCTATAGCATAACATTACAACAACTTTTGACATGTACCTATAAAATTCACTCCGTTGTACAGCTTTTTTAACAGTCTAAGGAACATGTTTTTTCAAAACTAAAAATTATCAACATTGTCGTCATGCCCGACTTAGTATTTCTCCAAGTTTGACTTTGTTGTTTGTCAAAGTAACTCAGTGCTTAGTCTTTCTTAACAACATTTAGATGCCTAAAAACTTACTGCACCTCTTCAAGAATCCATTTTAGGAAGTCTCAAGCAGGATATCTAAGCAATTGTCCTAAAGGAAGAGGGCATTTAAAACTGTATTATTTGGAGGAGGAAGATTCTGGCCCCCAACCTTACAATATAGCTAAAAAGGGGAGACTACAGCATCCATGGAATCACTGAATTTTACCTCTGTTTAAAAAAGGATTATATGTGCCCTGTGATGTTATAATTAACTATTTACTCTCTGCAGACCTAAAATTTCTTTTCTATCTTCTATGTGTTACCCTCCATCTCATTTTCTGCAAACACTACTTTGGGTACTGTCCACAGAAAACAAATTCATAATAGGTAACTGCCTTTTTTATTCTTATTAGTTGATATATGTTGTGTAGATAACGATCTATTGCAGATATATTTATTCAAAATACAATATACTCTTTACACTTCTACTGTAATCTATTATTAATAAAAGTTCTGGAGTAACATCCCTAGCCACTTGCTTTCCCACTTAGACCTTTTATTGAAAAGTCTATCAATAAATTTGATCTGACTTGCTCTCTATAAACTGTCCTTTTTTTCTTATCATTGGAGCACAGACATAAGCCTAGAGAAAATTTTCCTTAATGTCGTAAGCTTTTATGTTATGAAGAAATATATTTAGAGCCAATATCATACAAGTTGTCTTCTGACTAGTACAAAGCTAGTTCATCCCATAATGAAATTCTATCTAATCTTAATCACACGTTAAATAAGAAATATCATTATGATTGCTTAATGGTACATTCAGCTGTGTTGAGCATTAATAGAATTCCATTGCAATCTATTACAACCTGCACATTATTAATTTTACCTCAACAAAATGTACTAACAGTTTTGTAAAAGTTGTTTATTTATTGTATTACTGTGTTTAAAGCCACAAAATTGCTTTAAAGCCTTTGCAGTGGATTAGATTGTTAGTTACAGTATGTAGTTATATAGTTTTATATTGTGAGGAGACATTGCTTAGTGTTTACTGCAGTGTTTATTGTACTATAACCAAAAGGTTCTTGCTTCGATTCGGTCAAGCCAGCTTTGGACTTCGAAAAAAAACAAAAACCGTTGGTTTGACAAAGAGAAAGATTCTTAATGTCCGAGCCCAGAACTCGGGAAAGAGATGTTAAAAGCCAAAAAAAAGAAAAGCGACAACAAAAGAACGTTATCTGTCTATTAAGCAAGGAGAGAAAGGAATGATATATTTTTAGTTCCTTACGTCAACAGAAAAAGTTATTTTCTTTTGAAAAACAAAAATGTCCTTGGAAGTATATGGTTTTAAGGGATTCCATATAAAACATAACATCCGCGAGAAGGGTAAAAGATAGAATGTTTATCCTAAAGACGAGTGTTTATAAATCAAATTAATTCCTTTATACTTCTTCACATGTTGCCCTATTTCTCTACCATCAACTTTGTCTTCGAGGTGTAGAAAATCGTGAAGTATTTAACTCTAAGAGATCAATAAAGCAATAGGATTTCTTTCATATTGGTGAAGAGCATTTTTCCTACGATTTCAGGGCAAAGTGTTCGTCCTAACGGGCATCTGTATAAAATCTAACATCCACGGGAAGAATGAGAGTAAAATTTTTATCCCAAAGAAAAGCGTGAATAAAAAGAAAATCAATTTAATTCTTCTTTCAACTGTTTTCTCACAAAAATTACTGCGTGGCACTGAGAGAAAGCTATAAACATTTTATTTAAAAGTAGTTTATTTTATTTTTTACTGCCTTTTTCTGTGACATATTGTAGGCTATCCACCCCTCTTGTGAAAGCCATCTATTTCACCTCTTTACAATTCCTCTTTCATCATTATCTTTTGTGTTCTACAACTCCGTTTTGTTTTACAAGACCTTTTTTCATTATTTGGGTTGCTTTTCTTTTTAATCATTTCTTCAATGCTGTAAACATTCGAAAATTTCTATATCCCTCGCATACAAAACCCAGTCGATTGGCATCCCAAAAGAGAACTGAACAATTCAATGTGCTCCTAGAACAACATTCGGTTGCTTTATTTTATTCACCACTCGTTGTCAGTGTCTTTTTTTAATTAAGTCCTTAAAAATCAATATTCAGCTATCAGTTTCAAAGTTGACTCACAAGTCACTATAATGCTTTCGAAGGTTCTCCCCGAAAGTCAATTCCTGATCATTTGAAATTCAAAGAACTAGCTAATTCTCTGATACGCCTACTTTTAAAAAGTGGTGTCACCCAAGTTGAAAACAAGAAGCATGTAAAATGGTTATTTTCCAGCATTCATTTTAAAAAATAAATTGTCAGTCACACTTTTCCTTCAGTTCAATCTACTATCGGAACTGTAAAAGAACAATCATCTCCATAGATATAATCTCAAAAATTAGTGTACTACTCATTTTCCAATATAAGTAAGCACTTCCTCCTGTTCTGTGATCTAAAAAATCACATACTTAATCGATCCTGCGTAGTCAGAAGTAACACTGGCATCACAAAAACAAAACTTTTTAACAGGTACTTTCCTCTTACCTAATTTCTCTTTGGATTTACCTCTTGTATTAGTCATTTTATTTGAGCCAGACATTATCCTGTCATTAGCAAATACGATAGGGCACGATACTCCAACCATTAACAGATATTGTCTCCAGGTTGCATTCGAACTTTCGAACTTGAGAATAGAAAATCGAATTCAGGACAACGAACAAACTTAAATGCAAAATCGAATAGTGTAGGATGAGCAGCCCAGACTCTTAAGGGAGGTTTAACTACCCATTAAATACCTAAAAAATTACCATAAATTTCTATTTATATTAAGGAGGTAAATGAATTAAGTCAACTACGTATTAGTTTAAGAAAGTTAATTAGCTCAAGTAAATTATTATTATTATTATTGTTATCATTATTACTTTTATATTTCGTTTTGAAGCTCGGTTTACAAACAGGAAGATGTTAACTGAACATCAAGTTGCGGCTCACAACCGTATATGTTCAGTGCAAAGCGCAGAGTCCTTGCTGTTTCCAACAAACAAGCCTTCTGTATAATTTTAAAGTTTTAACCTTTAAAATTAATTAATACTATCATTTTTATTATTCCTATATTTCCTAATGTTGTATGTTTAAAGGGACGGTTGACATATTACAAAGAGTGTAAAAGAGTTATGGCAAGTAAGTAAAAACATTATTGGCACGAATATTAAAAGACGATTGTCATATTACTGAAAACTATGAAAAATATAAAAAAGCTGTTTCATAAAAATAGAAAAGCTTATGACTTTTACGGTATCAAAATGACAGTGCTTTTCAAAGAAGTTGAGCAGTGCCAGTGACGACAATTTTCTAGATTTCTTGCCGTTTATGCTCTCCAGGTATTTTCTCGGTGTTTTTGAGTCCCCTTCTTAATCATGCCTGGTGCCCTGACAAAGACTGGAACAGTTCTAGCTTTGACATTCCACCTTTTTTGAATTTCTGTCTCTTTGGTCTTTATACTTGCTTAAGTTTTCGAACTCCTCAGCTGACATTTTTTATTCACTTGGGACACCCATGTCAATTAAAGTACACATTTTGCTTTTCTTATCTTTAGTTATAATGTCAGGACAGGTGGCCATCCGAGCACAAGGTGACCTATTGTTTCCGTGTGATACTTATAGAACCAGCACTTAGGGTTAGCTCCATTCGTCAGTATATTTGCTTGATAATTCCTGGTAAATAAGGTTTGGTTCTGTGCTGCAATGAAGAAGCCTTTAGTCTCTGCCTTGAGTCCTGCACTCCCCAGCCACTGATAGATTGCACCATGATCTACATCACGTCTTGAATTCGGAGAGTATACTGTTTGTGCAGAGCTTTCTGGCTCCAGTGATAGTTATAGTGATAGTTGTTTCGATCCTTTTCTTTTAGTATTCATTTTAACTTTCCCTGCAGTTACTGTGGTTTTACGGCAATTTTCATCTTTTTTGGTTATTTCTACACCAAATTGGTTTTAAAAATTTTGGGATTCATTGTAAACCGAGTGCATCTTTTTACTCCTTTCATGCCTGCTTACTCGTTTTAACATCTAATCATCTTTTGATTCAAGATATTGCTTCATCCCAATTGTCGTGGTTTTATAAAACATTTCAAGTTGCATTAGTGCACGTCCTCCTTCGTTTCTAGACAAATAGAGATGATCAACATCTGCTTTTGGGTAGAGCATACCACTTGATATTAATAGTTTTCTAGTTTTACAGTCCTTACGGTTAAGGTCAGGAGGGTTCCTCTTTATTTTGTTGTAGTTGTAATGTGCAAATGGAACAGAAGGGTGTTTATTGTCTCAATTCTATTTTTTGAGTTAAGGTCGGTTTTAAGCACTAACCTAACTCTTGGGAAGTATTCCTTATGAATTTTCTCCTTTATTCCAGCTTTGTTAAACCGGTCGCTTCCATTCACTTCTATATATTTGCACATTTCCTCAGAATCAAGTTCTCTGATTGTCGTGCCCTTTTCATAATCTATGGATAAGGTTTTCCCTACTCTTCCTCATAAAAGTGCTTTTTCACACTTATCGAGGCCGAATTCCATGCAAATATCATTACTGAACGCCTGAGCTGTAATTAGCAATCCTTCAAGTTGCAGATCACTTTTTGCAAAAGTTTCAACTCATCCATATGGCAAAGATGGCTAATCTGCTTGTCATAGATCGTCTGACCATAGTTGGCAAAATTAAGTTCTTTAAACAAGGGTATAAGCGATATACAGAAGAGAGTAGTAGGGAAAGAGAGTCTCTGTGGAAGATACCACGTTTGATTTTAATAGGCTTAGATTTAGGAGTCCCATCGTCGCAGGAAAGAAAAAGATAGGTGTTCCACTTTGACATACTTTTCTTTTAAAAATTTGTTATTATTGGCAAGATCTTGTACATTTCGAGGTTTCTGATAATCCAATCATGAGGAACACTGTCAAAAGCTTTACGATAATCAATCCATACTGTGCTTAAGTTCTTACTCTTTCTCCTAAATTCCTCCAGAAGATGATCCTTGCATCTATATCAGTTCCTTTTGGAGCCTTTCTGTTCCTGAAGAAGAATCAAGTTTTGCTAAAGGAAAGCACACAATCTGTCAGTGATTACTGATGTTAAAACATTATAGGTTGTGGTCAGGCACTTGATAGGGCAATAGTTTTTCGACTTCTTGGTGTCGTCTGATTTTGTGAGGTGATATGTGTTGCCTTGTCTTAACCAATCTGGTAAGGTTTCTGTTATAGTGACCATTTCCTTTGAAGATGCCGTTAGGTGTTCATCTATTTCACTTAGAGAGTACAGTCAGAAATTTGGAACCTTATCTGATCTTGGTGACTTCCAGTCCTGCAATTTCACTTGGGCCCGGCTCAATTCCTCGATTGTAATAGGCTCCCACTGTTGCTCTTCGACTTCGCGCATCCTTTCCTCCTCTCTGCCTATACAAGTAGCTTCCTGGTTGTGTTTTTTTCCTAACCACAGATAGCATTCCAAAACTCCTCCATGTCCTTGTTCTCATGTGGCTCCTTTACCTCAGTCTTGCTCTTTCTAATTTCTCTGTAGAACGTTTTAACACCAGGTTCCAAGATTTTGTTCTGTCTTTTGAATTTATTCCGTTTATCGAATCTTTTCAATTGCTGCGATTTTACTTGTATTTTTCGTTTTAAGACTTCCTTGGTCGTATCTAGAGAGATGTTATTAGTGATATTGTGTTTCCTTTTAAATCTCCTGCTTTTCCTAGTTTTCACATCTGTTCCTTTCATTAATCAATCAATAATTGAGATATCTGCCCACTGAGACTCCATTTCCTTCTTTATTTTCATTTTCCATTTTGGTGCCTAATTAACTTGTTTCGGGTTTTTTCTTTTTTATTTCAGTGCCCAGCTTTTGGGTGGCAGCTTTTGCTATTAATTATATTAGATTGTTCATGGAGGTTAAATCCTTCTGGAATTTCATTAATTATCTCGCTTAGAGCAATGTTATAAAGATTAAGAGTAAGGTTTGTTTTTGGAGAGAATGTTAGCTTAGGCAGTGTGTCCCACTTTTCCATCTCAGTCTGTTCAGTTCACGTATTTTATCTTCACCGGCAGCCTGTATCTTTTCTTTTTTTTTCAACGAAATCATCAACAACCATAACCATGTATACATTTCTATTTTTTTCTTTATTAAGCTCCTTCTCTCGCTTCAGGTATTTTATTCTCGATCATGTTCAGGTGTCAAATTTAGTTCAATAAAAGATTTTCATGTTCAATATCAACCTCAGGTTCTTCAGTAGTTTTACTTCACGTTTCATCTCGTATTAGGTCAATTTGCACATCATCCAACCGCTTATTTCTAAAAATATCTCAATGTACATTAGCAAGTTTATTAGCATCGATGTTTTTCATGATTTCTTTTCCTACTATTTTTTTCCATTAATAGTAGTTTTATTCAGTCAAGTTTCTTATAGGGCTGTTTTAAGCAAAGTAAAATGAGTTGTTATAACATTCTTATAATCCACGGTAGATCATCTTACTCTAGTTTCTTTCACTGCAGGTTCAGGGTTTAGGATATCCTCGTTCTGATTACCTTGCATATCATTCGTAGAGGAGGATTTAGACCGAGTTGTATACTTTTCGACCTCAGGCCTGTCTCTCGAGCGGATCAACAAGGGACGCGTCCTCTGTTGATCAGCGCGACGGACTAAGTGTACTGATTTACTTCTTCTTTCCATAAAATTTCTCAATGCGTTTTGGCTTTACTGCCAAGGGGCTGGGTATTTTGCGCCAGTAGCCACATGGTATTTGAAGCCCACGCCGTTTATTATTATCATTATTATTATTATTATTATTATTATTATTATTATCTTATTTTCATAGGTTTTTCTTTGACTGTTGTTATTGCGGTTTACTTCTGTTAGGCGAGTCATAACAAATGACCAAGGGCTAGCAGAGATTCTTAGATTTCACATTTCCAACACCTTCCTGAGTGTCCTTGCAGTACCTAGTTGAGCCATTTTCTGCATTACACCTATCTCGTACAGTATTCCAACCTTTTGTATCCATGAATCAAACCCTCGGGAAATACTCCCTAAAGCACCTATAACCATAGGGACAACTTTTATCGACTTCAATCCCTACAGTCTTCCAATTTCTCTTTTCAGATCTTGGTGCTTTTCTACCTTTTACTTTTCTTTCTCTTTAACTCTTCCATCTGCTGGTATTTCAATATCTACAATGATTCCGGTCTTCTCTCTCTCCCTCTTATCAACTACTATGATATCTGGTCTTTTAGCCTGTATTACGTTGTCACATTGGATATTGATATCCCACAGAACCTTTACATCATCGTTTTCTATTACGCCTTCGGGTGAGTGTTCATACCACTTTTCGTGGTGTCCTAATCCCCGCATTTTACATATATCCCAATTGATTTTTCTTGAAACATTGTCATGCCGTCTTTTACATTCCCTTTGTGCGAGTTTATCACAGCCACTCACAATATGATGCACACTTTCCCCTTTCTCACCACATAGTCTACAGAATGGATTTTTGCTTGTATGATCAATATACTATTTCACATAGTTTGACCTAAGGACCTGCTCCGGTGCAGCGCAAATTACAGATTCTGTACCAAGTCACATTTTAACACCCAACTCCAAGTACGATCCTTGTCAACTTACTCATACATATCTCTCGCAAATTGCTCAAACATCCTCTTCTTAGTCCACTTCTGCTTAAGCTACTGTGTCGTCTGATTCTTAAGTTCACGGCTTGGTATTGCTGTGTCAGTATACACGGTCTTAGCTGCCGCTACTCCTTTGATAAAATGCTCAGTAGAATTTCCAACAAAAAATGCAAGGCTGTTCTCTTCTGTCCGTACTCAATCCTTTTTATGCATAACCTATCTACGCCACTTTCGGATGCAACGCTCTGTGCGTAGTCATTGTTTTTGTTGACTTTTTGTCTATTCTTTTCAATTCACTTTCTTTCCACCCCTTCACCATATCTGAATATTTCCACCGCCCATGTGTTTATTGCAGTGATTTTATTCTTCCTATTAAGGTATGACTTCAGAGCCAGTCTTAGACGCCTCTTGTATTCTCCGATCGTTTTCGCTTTTATCTCTTCTTCTTCTATTTTTTTAGCTCAACAATACGCAGGTACGTATATCCATCTGGTTCCACCTCTTTTATGGTTTCTCCATTTGGAAGTTCGATTCCCTCGCTCCTAATAAGCTTCCCTCTTTTCAATATCAGAACCCCATATTTCTTTATGCCAAATTCCGTTCCGATATCATCGCTATATAATTGAACAGTCTGAACAAGTGAGTCAATTTGATCTTCGCTTTTAGCATAAAGTTTTAGATCATACACGAATAGCAGGTGATTTACTTTATACTCTTTCTTCCGCCATTCGTATCCTAAATTTACCTTTTGTAGAATCAAAGACAAAGGTATTATACTTAATACAAGCAGTAGCGGTGAAAGACTGTCTCCTTGGAAAATTTCTCTTTTCACCTCAACATCTCAAAGGTCCTCTCCGTTGGCTGTCGGTGCTAATTTCCACTGTTTCATATTTCGCTTTAGAAACTCTCTTGCATTCTCAGCTACACCAAACAATTCCATGCACTCACTTAGCAAACTGTGCGAAATAAAATCATACGCCTTTCTGTAGTCGATCCATGACATTGCAAGGTTCGTATGTCTTTTCTTGCAATCTTTTAGAATAGTGTTGTCTATTAGCAGTTGCTCTTTTGTGCTCCGACACTTACGCTTACACCTTTTCTGTTCTTTAGGTAATACATTCATGTGTACATTTCTTCAGCTATTATTCCCGTTAGTAGCTTCCACATTAATGGGAGGCACGTAATGGGGCGATAATTATTCACCATATTACCTTTGCTAGAATCATTCTGGCATAACACTGTTCTGTCAAATGTCATCCAGTAGTCAGGCAAACTTCTTTCTCCCATCGAAATATCACTCAGTTGTTCAGCTATGTTCAGATTGCTGAAGTTTCAGATCCAGTATCCTTGAACACCATCCCTACCAGGTGATTTCCAATTAGGTATCTTTCTACATTGCTTTGTTACCTTCTCTACACTTATAACCATTTTTTCTTGTTCAATTGGATCATTCCTACTTTCTTCTCTCAAATCCTTCGACCATTCTGCTTCCCTATTATGCTCCTTTTCAATCGACCATATACCACCCCAAAATTCTCTACTTTCTTCTGCATCAGGCACTTCATTTCCATTAAATTCTTTGCCATTTAACTCATTATATATCTTCTTTTGATCTACTTTGAAGATACGGTTCTGCCTAAATTGTTTGACTCTTTGCTCATACCTATTGAGCTTTCCGCTTTTTGCTATCATTCTTTGTTTTAGCTCTTCAATAACAGTTTTTATTACCTTTCTCTTTACCCTATACTTTTCCTTGATTCTTTTCAGCTTCGGTTTTTTTAATATTCCACGCTTACTTATTCCAAACTCCATTCTAATATCGTCGCTAAATAAACGTACTCTATTCATCAGAATATCCAGTTGTTTCTCTGATTTATCAAAGAGTTTTAAGTCAATCCTAAATAACAGGTGATCCACTCATTTACCAGACTTAATAAATTCGTAGCCGACTGTCACTTTATCAAAAATTAGTGAATGTGAAACCAAAATAACTTGCTTTAATTTAACTTTGCCCAAGTCTTCTCCTCTTGATGTCAATTCAGTCTTTGATTGTAGCATACTTTTTCTTAAAAGATCTTTTATATCATTTCCAACTTTAAATATATTAAGGCATTTAATAATTCATGAGTGTGGAACCATGTGGAACGCTTTCCTATAGTCAATCCAACCCATGGCTTGACCTACTGTCCTCCTTTCGCAATTCTTTATAATAACTTTGTCAATAAGCAACTGGTCTTTCGTGGCTCGCGTCTTTTTTCGGCATCCTTTCTGCTCTTCGGGGAGTNTAATTTAACTTTGCCCAAGTCTTCTCCTCTTGATGTCAATTCAGTCTTTGATTGTAGCATACTTTTTCTTAAAAGATCTTTTATATCATTTCCAACTTTAAATATATTAAGGCATTTAATAATTCATGAGTGTGGAACCATGTGGAACGCTTTCCTATAGTCAATCCAACCCATGGCTTGACCTACTGTCCTCCTCTCGCAATTCTTTATAATAACTTTGTCAATAAGCAACTGGTCTTTCGTGGCTCGCGTCTTTTTTCGGCATCCTTTCTGCTCTTCGGGGAGTAGTTTGTTTTGATCTAGATGCTGGAAAATCTGCTCTGATAAAATGCTAGTAAAATTTTTCCATGTCAGTACTAAGCAGGTTATAGGCCTATAGTTTGCGACTGAATTATCTTTTCACTTTTCTTTCATAATTAGAACTGTTCTGCCCTAAGAGAGCCAAGTTGGCACATGTTCAGATTTGAAGCACTTATTAAATAATGCTACCATTCTTGGGTTTTATCCAAATCCCTATACTCATCCTGGTAACTTCCAATTACTTAGTTTGCCCGCTTGCTTTCTTAGCATATCAGTCGTGATAGAAATATCAGGTTAATTTTTAAACCTTTAATCAAACTCTTTTTCAACTATTCTGATCGTTGCGTTGTCTTTAATATCGTTCTCCCAAATATCTCTCCAGAATTGGTTGCTTGCTTTAGCATCCGGAATTTTGTCATTTCCTTGCTCTTTTCCTTCCAGCTTTCCAAACAACTTTTTCTGGCTGTTCTAAGATAGTCTATTTTGTTGGAAGTGTCATTTCTTTTTTCCATTTCTTTTTATCTTTTTTTTGTCACTACCCTCTGTTTAAGTTCTTCTATGACAAACTTATGTCCTTTTTTTCTTGATGTTATACTTATCATTCAATCTATCTCTCGTCCAATTACTTTTCATATTATCAAAACCAATGTAAATTTGCTAATGTATTTCCTTATCTTCCCTTTCTTTTTCTTTTGTCGATCTCTTTTTCCACCATGAATCAGTGTTCTTCTTCCACTGTCGTTTTGTAATTGAGTAAGATCGTTGATCTCCAAAGAGGGAATAACTCTGTCGACCTGGGTAGTCACTTCTCTTAATCTTTTCCTATCACAAAATCTGAGATTTAATGATATCCTATTGCATTTTTTCTCTTAATTTTTCTTATAATATCCGCCAAGTTTTGATGTCTTTTTCACCAGGTCAATTATTCCTCATAGTCTGTATATTTCCTTCTGTTTTCATTTTTTTTCTCTTCCACCCTTTCATTTTCATAAACTTCAACCATAATATGCAGTAATCTCAGTATTTTATTCCGTAGCATTACTTTTGGAATCCTCATCAATACTGAACTTAACTTCGTTTTCGAGCTCATTCATCTCAACCTCTGAAGCCCAACCGTTAGTTCTTATAACCCGATCTTGTCCTACCAGTTGTTTGCTCCGATAGATCAAACAGTCCCTTCCTTTTCCAAATTCATGCATTCTCTTTCTGTAACCTCTCCTAGTTGGGTCACTCTCAAAATAGCATCTCATCACAATCCTATTCAATTCTCTTGTCCGTGCGGTTCTCACTGCTTTAATAGAATTTTGCATGATGGCGACCTGAGAAGTCGTGTGCCTTTCCCTACCGGACGAGGGACGTCACATAAAGTTCCTATCTCCTGTAGCTTACTATTTTCTAAATTTTTCTAAAGTATGTCGCGCACTTATATTTAAATATAAGGATTGATTTGTATCTGGTTTTTCTTCCCGTTGGATTTTTTATCACACCATCACTTGAGGCGTTGCCAGCAAACGCTGAAGGATTACCCTACCCATGAGACAGACCTAACACCGCCAGATGCCAACCAGATGCTTTAAAGTCTTGAAGTAGGCTAAGAGGTGCTACCTGGGCCAAGGGTGAGCTGGAGGTAGTTGTAACATAGGGTAGCCTCATTCGCCCACATCTAAACATCACAACCGGATGCAGTTTTGTGTCAATAACCAGGATGTATTGTATTATTTATTATTAACTATTGATTTTCCAAGGAACTGATGCAACAACTGGCCAATTGACTAAATTATGTTTCTCATCGGACTACTACCATTGGATGGGTCTAAGATGAGAAGTATTTCTGTCTCTCTACTTATTACTGTCCTCCTCTACAGTTCACTGTTGTTCCTTACTTTGTATCTAGAGTTTCCGGATGATTCACGCTGTCCCAAGAAGACATGTTTTCTGCAAACAATCCACCCCCAGGTGCAGATCTAGCTTTTCAAGATTTTAACTTAAATTATTTGTCACAGTTTCCAAAGCCTCTACGATGATTAGTAGGATCATTCGTAGAGGCTTTGGAATTCACATTCCACACAAAAAACTACCTGTTTTGGGACATCTCTGAAGAAACTATTAAAGAACAAGGCCTTGGTTTTACAATTAAACACAACAGTTAGAAAAAACTACTTAATGGCTGGGCTTTAGGTACAAAGCTACAGTTCTCTGTAATGCAGTTGACATCAGACATTTCGAGTGAATGTCGTATAACCGTGTATGCAAATCTTATCCTTATCTGAGAAAAATTGTTTCTGTGGGCTTTATGAATGCAGTCAAGCAATACAAAGTGCCAGTTCGCCACTAAATTGATGCTGCCAATTAGGTGGATTTTAGACTTTTACCGTAGTAATTATAATATGTAATCGTAAATTATTCAAACGGTCACATCTGTTCATATTTTGCAGAGCTAAAAAAATCAGTAATGGGTTAAATTTCAAATCATTTTGTTGTCTCTTGAGTGTGAAATAAAGTCCGAGTGTAGGTTTATGTCATACTCAATGTAATCTCAGCCAAGCTACACAAATATTCAAAAAGACAACAAATATCAAAAACAAATTATATCATTTTCAAACGCGAACAATGGCAAACGGTGGCTTTTCTGCTTAAAAGTTTTTATCATCCTTTGACTACGCAGAAAGTTATTGGATGGTATTTTTACGGCTTAAATTTAGATTGCTAAACCAATGAAGTACACACAAATATTTACTCCACATATTTTTTAAATCAACAAATCTAGTTCCCTTTCACAATCTTATCAGATGAATTTTATTTCGCAAGGAAATTTCTTTGTTCCTCACATTCTAATCACCTGATTAAATACCTAAATGCCTTCTTGCTCTGGTATTTCATTTCAAAGCCAATATTACTACAACTATCCTCTAGCTCTTTAACTTTGCCCTTGTCAATAAAAACTTTTCTTGGCACTCTACCCAACATGTTCGTTATCTTTTTTGCGTTATGTAGCATTTCAGCTTTCACGAAATAGCTTCCTATCTCGTCAGTAAGATGATAAAGGTCTCGAGTTATTTGTCAGAACAGTAATAGCTATAACTAACACACAGAATGAGAGATGCCCCTGATAGTTTTTCCCTTTAACCTGTCTGATTCTCTTCTCTTGAATTACTTAAGTATATACTCAATAGCAACTACAGCTAAAATTTGTTTGAATATTTATCCTTTTTCTAATGCCAATGACGACTAAAAGACGGAGCCTGCAGCCTATTTTCTGTACCAGATCTGGCACTTGCAGTTATTAAAGATTGCTCTTTGGTTATGAGAACTTTTTCGTATGCAATAGGAGGTCTTGATTTTTCATAAAAATAGTCCAAAGACACTTCTATGGGTTGTATTAAGACTAAAAGTCCGATGGCGAGGTGACATCATGTACACGAAAGACTTCGTAAGAGGAAAAATTTTCAGGCATGTAAGAGTCCTTAATTTCATCAGCCTATTATAATGGGATGACTACTGCGCTCAATTAAAAAGACATGGAATTTCTAGGTGTTCTGTAGTGTTTATTCGCACCACAACTAAAGTTCACAAAACACCCTCTTATTTACTATGTTACAACAACGATGACTGTCTAGCAATACTCAGTTACTTAATATTTAGTTACGTACTGAAGGTCTGATTTCACTAGAAGCAGCTGTCTAAGATAAGAAGAATTCCTGTTTAACTTATCAGCATTATATTATGAAAAAAGTATGAGGAACTTCTACAAAACTATAGAAATTTATATTAGTTGACTAGGAACAATCCGGATTATGCATACCTACTAACTGTTCAAATCACATTACAAACGTTAACCCAAGGTAAATTTAATGGCTGCAGTTTTCACAAAAATTGACACAATTAATGAAAGCAATATCTAAGAAAGATCGTTTTACCTTTATACTAACCTCTGCTAACTATATACCTGTGATAGCTAAATAAAAGTAACTGGATTTTTTTTTCAAATCCAGTTACTGATTTTGGTAGTTGAAACGTGTTTCTGTGTTGTCAACCAGTATTCATTCTAGGTCTTTAAGATAGGATCACTTGGGGTTCACATCTTTTGCTGTAAGAGCAAATTTTATCTAGGACAGGTTTTCTCCGAAAACCAGTGGGCGAAGTTCAATAATTGCATGACCATTATTTGCATCTTCACCTGATGACTCTACTACTGATTTTTCTACTTTATGGTTACCATTTTCTTGCATTTTAGTGTAGACTTCAACCAAACACTGTTAAGGAGGATAAGTTGAATTCGCTATAGTTTACCACCTTAGAAATACAATGACCGCCAGCTGGTTTGATGATATAGGTTACATTATCTTTCCTTGTATACCATTTTTCTCCGTAGATCTAAAATTTTCCTTTGCCCTCTAAGCTTCTGACTTCTCAACAGAACTCTTTACCCAGCACTAATTAGTAAGTCTTTATAACTCGGATGACTATGTAGCCCAAATGACTATCATACTTCTTTGACCTTGTCATTGCTACTTTTATAAACAGCTTATTTGCTCTTTTGTATATTTAGTGTACCATCTCTTAATGTTTGTTGATTTAATTGTCTGCTGCCTGCTCTTCTTCTAAAGGAGTAACAGTTTCAGTCACTGGCAATTAAAAGTCTCTTCCAAACATCAAGTAGAATGGAGAACCAGCTACAGAATTCTGTGCTGTATTATATGCTTAACATAACTCCTGGAGATGTTAGACCATTCCCTCTTCTTCTCTAGGGGCAGAGTTCTTAGCAGTTCATGTGAAGTATTATTAATTATTCACGTTGTTCGTTTTCTTCAGGGTGGTTTTGAGTGGTTCTTGACTTCTTCATACTATAGGCAAGATAGAGTTCTTTGACTATGTCTGCTTCAAAAAAACTACCTTGGTCTGAATGAAGACATTGCGGAATTTCATATACTTTGAACCATTCTAGAGTTACGGTCTTGATAACAGTGCTTGGCTTTTAATTGGTTCCTGGTACTGCAATTGTATAATTTGTAAACAGCCTGGTGGTTACAAGGATATTCTCTTCTCCGTCTGACGCCGCGTTTATTTGTATGAAGTTTAAAGTAGATTTCTAATAGCTATGTGGCGACAATGCTATCCATAGCAGCTCCGATCCGCACACATAGTTCATTAGATAAAATCCATCACTTGCACCTGGATATCCATTCTGGATATCCGTCTTTACATCACTGTGCATTTCGGGCTACTAGTGCCGCTCGCTAGTGTAAGATATTTTCCAGCTTCTCAAGTTTTTGATGTCCCACGTTATCATTTGCAGCTCTGGGCAAATCAGCTTTTAATATATCAGTTATTAGCAACAGAGCCTTGCAGATCATCATCACCTTAAATGGTAATGGGTCTTTTATCCCAACTCCTTAGATCCTTTACGAGAATATGATATTAACTAAAATAATAACTTTTTTGGTGATACCTACGACTTCTAGGCTGAAGTAGGGCAGCCTTAGCATGACCTTAACAGTGAGTTCCAGTATCATTTATAAGGGTTTCACTTCGCAAGATCAAATATTTTATTTGAGAAAAAAAAATCTTTTTCAAAACCTGCGTGTTTTGAAATTCTGCCTTCACTTTGCAATACATATAGTGGGCTCATTCACTTCCACTTCAAATTCTTTTAGATTAAGCTCAACCAAACTTTAGTTCATCATGCTCTCGTTGTTTGTACTCCCGACAACCTGTCAGAAGAAAAATTAAGCAAATTCTCTTAATTAATAGTTACCCTAACGATGCATTAGAAAAAGTTATTCGGTTGGGATCGTCTAGTTTAGAAAATCCTGTCAAATACGGTCTCTAAAAGTGTCCCACATACCCCAAACTATCCTGGACAGAACTGGCTTCCCCTAAATTCGAAAATCGAATTAGCAGGACAACTTCCGGGTGCTATCGTACTACTACGATCAGAGTAATCACTCCCCAAAGTAATTTTCGTTTATCTACAAAGGATGTCTTGTCTGCCAAAAATTTAAGTTAAGGTTGTTTAGAAGTTTAAGTGCCAGTGTTATGCCAGGCACGAAATTAACACTGGTCGATAGAAAATAATAACATTTCGATAGTGTTTACAGAGAAAATTTTTTTTGTTCATCACAAAATTGTTACTTGTGATTTGGCTATAGCACAGTATCTAATGCTGAACCGTGAATGCAATTAAAGGTTTGAGCTAAAACAATTTAAAGGAATTGAGAGAGCCAGATCTCCTTCTATTTAAGAGCATTGAAGGCAGTTCATATCCAATTATCATCACCCCTCACTCAACTTGTTTTCGCATGCTGGTATCTCGGTCCAGTCGAGTGGCAGCGGAAAAGATTTCGAACCCTTTCGTCCCACCAGGGGCTTCTCTGCACAAATAAAAACAAGAACCCACACTTTACTTTCTCCAACCGGTCGCAACTTCTGCAAAGGGAAAAAAAGGAAATTCTCTTGTAATTAGATATCAAATAAAATTTTCCAAAAAAGTATAGCAATCTGGAAACCACAATTGTACGATACGGTAATTGGAAAGCCTGACGAACAATTGGTCGTAATGATTTCCCCCATTTGCTGCTCCCTGATCAGACTCCCATTATTCGTCAGGAAAATTATGAAAGATCAAGTTTCGACCAAAATGAACGTGATTTTAATCGTGATCTTTAGCTTTGTACCACAAATCGTTGAACTCAAACTTTTTTTTCGCAAATGGCGCGGGTTATGGGTCCTCACTTTGAGCTCCAATCAAATTCTGCAACACAGTACGATACGTGAGAAAGTCCTCTGTGTATCCACACACTAAATGGTTATGAAGAACGCCTAAAATTGCAAGAAATGTGGATTTTTTGTTGCAACTGTTTAACAGAGGATAACAATTGACTGCTTGCCAATTTGTTGAAAGGTCTAGCATGGAAACAAAAGAAATTTACACAGCAGGCTCTAGAAAAAGCCAGGTTTGTAATGCACACTGCAACATTTTTCAATTCACGAAATAAATGTAAAGTGGGAATGACAAAAGAATACCTGCTTATCGCAAATTGGAGTGGCACATGTCAACTCTGAATGAGTTTCACCTTAATGTTAGGTATTTGGGGAGGTCGAGCCTTAAGACTAGGCTTACCTGGTGTACAGTATGCCAGTTGACCAATCCCGGGATCAGCTAAATGGGGTATTGGTCAGTGGTCTTTGTTTACTGGAAATCCTCCTCTTGATTGGCCTTGAAACTTCAACTTTGCGGTCGGAGCAATGACTGGCGCACTTTTTTATTTTTGTTATCCCCCCCAAAAATCTTTTTTTTCAGTGTAGGTTCTGATGACAATCTGAGCAATGTACCCGTTTGTAATGAAGTAATTCTGACGTTATATTGCAACAGAGAAAACGAGTCGAGGCAATGAGCTGCCTCAGTTACCCTTGGGAGTTGCTGTTAAAGCATAACCCAAACGCCGTAAATGCAGATTAATACGGAAATGATAAAGTAAAATATTTATTACAAATAATATGTATATTAAGATTTTCATTTTGTAAATTCTTTTGAATCTCCTCTCACAAGATAGCAGTTTATTTGATGAATGTGCATAGTAGGCTACCAGTGGTAACTTGATATGAAGTCATTTTTATACATCAGATGACAAAAGATTATTTTATTGTGCTGCATTGTAATTTTTTTTATTTGGCGCAAAATCGTATTTTGGTTACCAGAGAACTATCAATACTATTATATTTTTCAAGATAAACAATTTTTGTAAACATCCGCAAAATTTCTCGGCGTACCTTTGAAATATTTAATTTTATCCTATCCTTGTGGCACCAGAGCATGCATAAACTAAAAGTTAATACCATAATTTGACTTTTTTTTTGACATCCTGATAACTGGTTTCAAATATCTCAATGCCTTGTATTATTTTGTCACAAATTTAATGGTGGCTAGAAAGAAAACGGCCCATCTTTAGGATATTATTTACAGATAAACGCAAAAAGACCCCTGCCAGGCCCGAAGCTTGGGGGCAAAGAGGGCTATGCTCCCCTTGTAAAATATTTTAGCCTATTCTGCCTCCCCCCCCCCCACCTCCGCATCCTTTTAGGAAAAATATAGGTTCTTATGACTTTCTTGTATCAAGTAGACCATGCTATCAGAAATAGAGGCCATAATTCATCTGCCCCTGTCAGTTGCTTTGGTATTGTCTCTTTTTTATATAGCCAAGAGAAATAGTGCCATTCCTAGTAAAATCATTCAGCTTTATGCCCCCTGTCACAGTGAGCCAGCTTCATCATTGACTCATGCAGACGTTATTTTTTGTGTGTGTCAAAGAACATACATGAAATGTTTTAAGTAACTAAAAATCAACATAAAAGTGAAAATAACTTTTCTTGCTGTGTTGAAAGATACTTTTTTTTGAAAATTTGTGATATGGGTGCATGGAATAGTTATTCGATCAGTAGAATAGTGAGCACCAAGTGATGAACCAAACAAGCTGTTACTGAATTTTATCTTTGACTTTGTGTGCTCCATATCAGATTTAAATGATGAAATGACAGTGTGAAATTGAGACAAATTGTCAAAACAGTATCTATATTATTTTTGTAAAAAGTCTAAGTTTCAAAATTATTTCCAGGGTAATTAATCAAGTATGTTTTTGTAACTTATGTGCATTTTGCCCACAATATGTGGTGTTGGTAATAAAAGAAACCTTGTCTGGCCATGTTATTACTTCCTGCCAATGGCTCTACTTTGCTCTACTCATAGAGCTAAGAAGAGCTTTGACAAACTCAATGGTATATCAGCTAATGGGTCAAGATACTGCTTGTGTACGTCTTTGCTGTGGTCATTTAAGCAAGGCAAGGGATACTCTCAGAAACCCCCTTTTTGACACTTTACAAACAATTGCCTGAAAAGCATCATATTTCTCAGAGTGAGGTTGAATGCCTCCAACACCTACAGCTAGATCCAGCATAAATTTTTCCCATTTGGTACCTCTGTAGTTAAATATTGGCAATAACTTCTTTGTCAAGACCCTACAAAATTTCTTATAATCAATATCATTCTTATCACTGTAATAGGCAGGATTTGCCAAAAGTAAGGAGACAAAAACCAACTATGACCACATTCTTTTATAGGATTATTATTCTTTTTCTGTGAGAAAATATGGTAATTGTAACCCATGCCTTACCCTGTAGTTTCTCTACATTCCCCATGTCTTTGCAGTCACATTGTAACAAGAAGTAAGTTACTTTACAACAGGATTTTATACTTCAATTAGAACTACTGTTAATGTTGTAAAAAATTGAGAGGGTGAGATTTAAAGATAACCATGCTACTTACATGACTTCAGCACTTGCTTTCAGGGCATCAATGCAATCTGCATTCAGCAGCAATGGTGATGAAACAAGTACCTAATTTTCTCATGAAGTTAGTTCTAAAATATAAATTTGTTTGTAAATACAAGAGCTGTGAGTGCTTAATTGAACAACACTTCTCATTTTTTTATAGTTGTCTTTGATATACCAAACATGACAACCATACTCTGCCATGGCCCTATTTAAGTTGCTGTTTTTTTGCCCAATTCTCATCTCCAATAGACTGTCATAGTTTTGCTTAGCTATTTAATTTATATCTGCCCAGATCAAGGCATTCAAGGTCTTTGTTGATTGTGCCATTTGAACTCTCTTTGGGCCTTGTTCTTGTTCTCATTACTTCAGTTGCAATGTCAGGTACTATGCTAACATCATTTTCCTCCTTTCTGCAACAAACATCCCAAAACCTCCAGCCTTTTTCTTCTCATTAAGATTCTGATTCATGCCACACCTGTTATGTTTTTATGTCACCATTTGTCCAGTGCTGGTTTAGGTTGACCCCCAAACAATACCTGTGTTTGTACATCTCACGTGAACCAAGACCTCTGCAAAGAGCATTGGCCATGTTGTTTCTACTCTAATGTTTCCTTTTATTACAGTCTCCTTTTAGGTTGAACATTGTTGTAGTAGTACTTTCCTCTAAATCCTAGGAGTATTCAGTTATTCGCCTGTGTTTTTAATTAGTGCAAACACCCAGGCTGGCCAACTCTCTTTTAATCATTTCATTATATCAATCAGTCACTCAGCCAGTTCTGTTTAGTTCCTAACCACCATTCTGTCTATATGACCAGGGATTGTCTCATCATCCAAAACAGGGTTTTAACCAGAGCTACTTTACTTAATTAAGGTTAGTAGCAATATTGTTCAATACTGAGGTATAGTTTTTCATTGTCTGTTGCTAATAAATATTTTGTGTTTAATTTTGTAATATGCCAACTTTTCTTTTAGCTGGCAGTGATTCAAACACAGTCAGTAGTAGATTTGCTGGCTAAGCATCACCCTAATGTTACATGCAAAATAGGTATGTATACAAAATGGTATCATTCTGTTATTTATATTTTATAAATGTGTGTGTATTTATATGTGTAAAAGAATTTGTCAATACACTAGAACCCAAAAATGCTTAATACGTTTATATTTAGAGCTAGTAAAATTGTTTAATTTTCTTGCACATAGTAATGCAATTATTAGATTATTTTATTTTATTATTTTTTATTAGGGACTTTATTAGGACTTTATTAATTTATTAGGGATTTTTTATTTTTTATTAGTGCTAATAGGGACACAGAACTTTTAAAAAAATATATTTTTTTAAAAGTGCTGTGCAATATTGTATACAGGGGAAAAATAATAACAATATTTCATACCCCAGATACAAGCATTACAAAATATGATAGCTGGTAGGGTATCATTGCAATATTGTAATAGGGTATTAAAACATTATGAGATATTCTATGATGAACTTCTTGTTTAATGATTACCTAGTTTTAACAAACTGGCTGTCATCATACCTGATTGAGTTTAAATACTTTACCTTTAATGGAGTGTTACATTGTATCTCCTTCTCAGGCACATCAGCTATCATTATTTACTTATTACATAAAAACAAAATAATGCTATGCGTTTTATAAGGTCATTGCTGATAGTTTTACTTTGCTTCTTATATTCATTGGCAGAACCATAGCACTTGCAGATCCTGACACCTAATCATTTGACACCAACTCCACTACCAACATCATCATCATCATCATCATCATATTCGGTTTAACGTCCGTTTTACATGCTAGCATGTAAACGTAATATTTATTTTATTGATTTGATGATCTTGAAAGACAAACCACACTTTGGACCTGTGTTTTCTTCTTGCAACAATGTTTTCAACAAGTATTTGTTTGTTAATAGATAAAGTGCACTTCATATTATCCACCTTGATTTACCTAGTATGCATAGCATAAGAATGTTTGGTTACTTTGGTGTTATGTGTTAACACCAAACTATGATGGTAAATAAGAATGAGAGCTGAGAAGGACCAAGCAGAGGAAAGAACAACGGTAGGGTATAACAAGCTATGGAGAAATGCAATGATTTGATATGCTAACTACTACATACAACATTTTGGGTTTTGTCAGATGGTCCAGCTCTTTTTTGTATTTTTTGTTATTGTTATTATTGCAGTTAACCATTTTTATTGACTTACTTAATCCCTATTGTTATTGTTTGATTGAGTGTATAGATGGAATTCGTTCTGGATGTCTGATTGAGAATTGATCCAAACATGATGCTGTTGTAAAAAACGTGAGAGTAAAAAATGTTAATCTGATAGGTTTTCTGATTGGGTATTGTTTTAAACATCTTTACCCACTGAGTTCTCGTATATTTCACTCCAACATGTAACATTTATGTTCCCATCTCTGCCTGTTTTATTCACTACGATTTCTAAGTTATTATTTATGATAGTTATGGATTGCTTTGTTTCTGGGATCATTGTTTATAGGCTTTTAACAGAGAAGTATTTTGTGAATAACTTGGAAGGACTATACTTTAGTTGGAGTGCTTAGTTGGACTTGTGACCATTTACTATATGCATTGCCCCCATGTTAATATTTCTATTTTTAATTTCTCTTTGGAAGTACTAATCAATTAAGTCATTAGGGTAAATTCCCTGTTCCTTTAATTATATCCATTGATGTTCCCACTAAACCATCAAGAGAATATGAATCCTTCATACTGTTTGAGGACCTGTCTTTTTTAATTAAATGCTCAACCAACACTGCTCACCTTGCTCACCTTGCTCTGCTGTATCCTGACCAGTTAGCAGGTATCTGCTGTATCGTTCACTCAACCAGACTCGCCACCTGCTCCTGTTGCTAGTGTCCTCTCTCTCCAGATCAAGCCAGCGAAGGTCTGTTTTCACTGTATCCCTCCATCATTACTTTGGTCTGCCTCTGCCTCTATTTCCTTCAACTCTCATTTCGCATACCATCCTGATGTCTTCCTCTGCTTTTCAGCGACAAACATGGCCAAACCATTCCATCCTCCTTTTTCTCATCAGACCTTTTACTTGCATCACCCCTGCATCTGTTGTTATCGTCTCATTCCTTCTGTGCTCCTCTGAACTTATTCCAAGGCAGTATCTGAGCATGCACATTTCATAGGAGCTGATCTTGTCTGCCTGAGTACCTGTAATAGGCCAAGTTTCATTTCCATAGATCAAGGCTGGTCTCACTGCTGTTTTATAAATCAGCACTTTGAGCTTGGGAGGCATTTTTCTTTTGCAGAGTACTCCACTTAACTCTCTCCATTTGTTCCAGGTTTTAGAAATGTGGAGTTCGACTTCCTTTAGGCCAAGGTATTTGAACTGATGACATTTCGGTAGCTTGGCTCTTGTGTTTGAGTTGTATTCATTCATCATGGTGTCTCCTGTCTCTCCAACTGGTGGTAAATACTCCATCTTTGACCTACTCAGCTTCAACCCCACACTCTCCATCACCTCTCTCCACTTCTCAAGTCACTGCTCAAGTTCTAGTCGATCATCTGCACAGAGCACACAAGTCATCAGCGAACAACATTGCCCAAGGGGTTTCTTCATCAATTTTGTCAGTGATGACACCCATGATGATTATGAAGAGCAACAGGCTCAAAGCCGATCCCTGGTGGAGTCCAACTTCTATCTTTATCTTCTCTGACTTTCCTGAGCCTGTCCTGATTCTGGTGGTGGTGCCCTCGTACATGTCCTTAATCACTCAAACGTACTCCTATGGAACCCCTCTTCTCCAAAGACAGTGCCAAATTAGCTCCCTGGCGATAGTGTCGTAGGCTTTTTCAAGGTCTACAACACCATATGTAGTGGCCTGTTGTGTTCCCTGAATTTTTCTTGCAATATTCTTAGGCAGAACATTGGTTCTGTAGTTGACTTTCCTCTTTGGAATCCACACTGATTTTTGTTGATGGTAACCATTTCTCTTAGTCTTCCTTCAATGACTCTTTCCATAAGCTTTAGGCTATGGCTGAGCAACTTTATTCCTCTACAATTTCCACATTCAAGTGGGTCTCCTTTCTGCTTAAAGATAGGTGTGGTAGTGCTTCCTTTCCATTCCTGTGGTATTCAGTCTCTCATGATGTTTCTCATTACTGCTGTTATCCAAGATATTCCTTTTTCTTTCAGGGATTTCACTAGCTCAATTGGTAATTCTTCTGTTCCTGTTGCTTTATTTGTTTTTATTCTCTCAAGTTGTATTTTAACTTCACTCTCGTTGATATCCTGCACTGGTCCTTGCACCGGTGGTACCTCCTCTAATTTCTCCATTCGATTTTTGGTGTTCAGTAGGGTGTGGAAATAGCCACTCCATTTGTCTCGAATTTCTCCATCTTCACATAGAATTTTCCCATCCTTATCCTTCACAATGGGCAGTCTGTCGATGTCCTTTGACCTCCTGTTCCTGTTTTTTGCCAGGCGATGAATGATCTGAGGGCCATTTCTTTCCAGGTCTTTGTAAAGGTTTTCAACTGCTGCTTCTCGCGATATTGTACACTTTTCCTTGCTGATCTTTTTCATTTGTTTCAAATGGGCTTTTGCTTCATCCGTCCTTTCCATTTTCCACCGTTTAAAGGCTATCTTCTTTTCTTTTGTTGCCCGCTTCACTTCTTCATTCCACCACCAAGACTCCTTCTCTGAGTATTTCCAAGGTACTGATGTTCCCAGGACCTCCTTAGCTGCTTCTTTTATATCGAGGTAGGTTGTCTGCACTTCATTTTTGTCTCGTCTACAGTGTCTTCCACTATTTCTTCCAGCTTATCTACAAGGTCTCTTCCTTCTTGTTTTTTCAGTTTCCACCAACAGATCCTCTTGTCCGTCTTTGTCCTTCTCTTCTTCTTTTTTACGTAGATGTAATCCGTCACTAGTAGGTGGTGTTAAGGAGCTACTCAAAGGTATAACTCTGCGCATCGCTCTTAACGAAGAAGGTGTTCACCAGGGCCAGATCACTAGCTCTAACAAAGTCAAGGATCTTTCCGTCCGCATTGATGTTACCACGTGACTTCCCTCCATGTCATCTCTCGTATTAAATGCTCAACCAACACTACTATTCTTTATTTGTTTGATATTTTATGATACTTTATTTATTAATAGAGACCATGGAGACAATTGGGGACAAAATATTGGACAGAGCCTTACCAAAGGTTAGGGCAATTGTAGTTAAAATTTGTTTGTATTTAGTTGTGGGCATACTCATAAAAAGTAGAGAGGTACCAGTGTGGTTGCTGCAAGGAAAAGAGGAGTGTTGCCCTTGCAATTTTGTTTTTTATAGTATTTTTTTAAGTTCTTTGATATATATATATATATATATATNTGACTTCCCTCCATGTCATCTCTCGAATTAAATGCTCAACCAACACTACTATTCTTTATTTGTTTGATATTTTATGATACTTTATTTATTAATAGAGACCATGGAGACAATTGGGGACAAAATATTGGACAGAGCCTTACCAAAGGTTAGGGCAATTGTAGTTAAAATTTGTTTGTATTTAGTTGTGGGCATACTCAAGTAGAGAGGTACCAGTGTGGTTGCTGCAAGGAAAAGAGGAGTGTTGCCCTTGCAATTTTGTTTTTTATAGTATTTTTTTAAGTTCTTTGATATATATATATATACAGATATAGGGAAAGGGAGACATAGATTGAGACATAGAGGGGTGGGTTTGAAGGAGAGAGTATTTGTGACTGCAATTGGGCATGTGAAACCTTAGGCATGTAAAACCACCTGATGCACTTTCTCTGCCATCATTTCCCCATATTTGTATTGCCTTCATTATGGTCTTATAGAGTGTTATTTTTGACATGTTAATGTTTCTGCAGTGCTAGCCGTGTTTTTGTGGTCAATCCCTTCTATGTAAATAGTATAAGATCACCTGCGTGTACACTGTAGTATGAGTAACTTTAATTTAGGATGCAAATCTTTGTAATAATTTCAATTTGTAGATGTAGAATACTACTTGCTCATTTCAGTCATTACAATAGAATAGAATCATGTATACTATTATATGAATAATTGAGTGCGCCTTCCATCTATACCTTTTTTCCTCTTGGACGTCACCTAACTCAAAGATAAAAATGTTAATTGTGAAAATTGAAAACTAGTTATTTTACTTTTGTAATTCAATTTCTTAAAATTTTTGTTAAAACAGAACATTGAGCATTTGAATTTCTAGTCAGTAAATACTATCAATAAAAAGGACTTTGTAACAAAGGCTTGATGATATTCTTTTAATATTTAATTCTGATTGTTGTGGTATTTAATCAAAACAGACCATCAGTCATCAACAAATAAATTGCATCAATTTTTTACAATAGTCGAGGTATATTCGTTTTACAAGAAATATATGCCAATATTTGAATATTGAGTATTTTCCTCTTTGACAATCACGAACAACCCCTGATACTAAACTCAGCTTATTTTCCCATTGTATCAAGTCATGAAAACTTTTAGTACATTGTTTGAATTTTCTTTAATATACCAATTTAAAGCACATGAGCACAGGTATTTTTAACTACTGCCCACCTTTCAACACAGAGATGGCTGAACATACACCAAGATAGGTTGTTAAATAATGTCAATGTTTGCATACGATCACACAGATCAAATGGTATATATGATAATGGTCTTTTGCTAGAATCAGTGGCATAAATTTCTGGTTTGAACAGGATTTACAACTATTTCATTTAGATTATTGTTTGTTGAAGCATTTTATTAGCTGTAGCTTTGATACATTTGCACAAAATAGATCCATGCATTTATGGCTTGCACCACAATATTTTGTCATATGTGGAGTGACATCAAGTTTTGAAAAAGCCAAGTGTGACATTTGGGTGACAATGGAGAAGTATTTCCTACTCAAGCATCATAATCACCTTAGTTGAGCATGACACACCTATACTTCCAGAAAATGTTTGTGTTGGGTCATTGCTGCACTAAATTGACTTACAAGAAATCTATTCAGGTATAAAAGGCCAATAAATCTTGCCATTCTACCAACATGTGCTTGTTTACCATCATTATTTAGAAGTTGTTTTTGAAGCAGTGCTTGCTTTAAAAATTACACCACTCCTGGTATTTGTAGAGTGTATTGCTCATTCCTTGACGATTTTAGTGTGTAATCCTGGATGTCGTTTTCTGCCTTAGTAACCACTGGATTGAGTAACGTGTTTTTCTTTAATAGGATAGTTATGGATCAAAAGGTCAAAATGACAAAAAAATCAATCTTACCGGAATTTTTTTGTGCCTGCAAATGATGAAAAAGCTCTACGCCAATATGGCTGATTTGATCTGTAGTGTGCTCAGTTTCATGCATTAATTGAAGCTCATTAATACATAAATCTGCAAAGATCAGATTTATATAAAGCGCAAGCTCTTTCCTGCTGTCTTATATGTGTTTATTAAAATAATTTTGAATACAATGCCAATTGTTTGATGATACACTCTCCACTGTATACAAAACTTAATAGAATTTGATAATCAATTTATGTAATATAACATATTATAAGCAGTACTGTTTTAAATGGTTATATCAACAGCTTACAATGCAAGAGGTTGCCAGTTTGAGCCTCAGCCACATTGCTGGAAGGACTATGCCCAATTCGTTGCTCCTTTATAAGTGGCATACCATGTATGTGTATATGTTTTGGTGAAATATGTTTACAGGACTACCCAGCTTCCAGATTTAGAACTAGCAGGCGTCTGAGAAATTATGTTTAAGAAATTTCTGTTTAGGTTGGTGAAAAGAGCTTGTTCACAAAAGATTTGGAAATTGCCTTGGAAGGTGAAAAGTAAGATCCATTTACTTTATCTTAGATACATACTGCTACAATCATTATTTGTTGTTTTACAAGAAAAAAAATCACTAAACTAAGCACACAAGACCTAGTTTGTTCGGTTGTAGAAGCAAATCCAGAAATTGAGTCTGAAATATTGGCTTAAGGCATATTTTTACTGATGTACCTTTGTATGCATATATTTACTGTTTTCTTTTTTATCTTTTGGCCGAATTTCTTTTAATAAATGCTCCCATCTAATAATTTTTTATCGACCCGTTAAATGAATGTCTCCAACACTGGACGCTTTGAATGAACAATTTAATCAAATAACAAAGATTAGGAAGAACACAACTTGGTATTTTAAGTAAATTTTTTGTTGATTATTGACTGATTGTTGTGATATGTCTTGAAGACGTAATATGCATATGTTAAAACAAATGAATTTTTGTCAGTCGTTTTACCGAGATTCATATTTCGTAATAAACACCCCCATCCACTGTTACTAACAGTGCACATTTTTTGCACTTTACGTTAAGACTTTACACTTGGTCTAACATTTTTTCGGGTTTGTCTGGCTAGCTGGTTTGACCTTTGTAATAATATTTTGCTTTGACTGGCAGTTTATTGACGTAAAAACTGAAACACACAAGTGGTCTAGTATCTTATTTCAACACTAATACTTGACAAGAATGATTTTGAACTTTGATCACTGGCTACTGATTTTCCATTTTGTAAGTTTGCACTCTTTTTTCTGAATTTGAAGTATATGTGCGTGTCTTTGTTGTATATTTCCATGGAAAAGCAGTTCGCAAATGTTAACTAACTGAGGTATATTTGTGAGACAGGCATTTGTGACCTGTCGTTTTTCTTGTTCAGTCTCAATAGAATTACAATAGTTCCCAGTTAGTTTTGATAGTATTAAACCCCTGATTCCTAGAAAGCCAAGAGGATTACGTTCGTTCTACCCCAGAAAAAAGTGCATCACACTTTTCTTGCTTGTATCTGGGAGCTAAACATTTTTTGTGCAGTGAAGTGTAAGTAGGCCCATTTCATCAGCTGCCTTTTGGACTCCGGCTCATAGTGGTAACATCACTTTTTGCCGCCAATGACGAAGAAGAAAATTTACCACCTTGGGCCGCAACTCCTTATTGATATGTTACTGGTAGCCCTTTTAGTTCTGCGGTAACATAGGTTGAGCCCACCAGGCACACACTTTGATGTTCTCTAGGGGGAACAACCTCGTTTCCATTGAAACCCACATCCAACTTAGCACCCATTTCATTTACCGTTACCTGACAACTAGCGCGGTTTGGGATTTGTTGATAGAAGCGCTCTTTATTTTCCAAAGTAATAGCTTTACATGCCCTCCCTAGCGCAATTTGTTACTCGGATCTCTGCTGCCACTCCGGAGTGGCGAACCCTTCTCTTAACTCTGATAACATGTGCAGTCTCGACACTGCCAACGCTTACCAGTCGTCGTTAAATGTCGATTGGTTAAACTTATTTTGCGTTGAGGAATTCAATGATTCATCTCTGCTTCTATCGCACATCTATGATAAAGTTTGCTTTCTTAGACGCCACACTGTCGATATCTCCAACAGAGAGGTTATAATCCCTGGTTATGAGTACGAAAGTTCAGTCATCATAACCATACCATCATATCAATTCCTACATATCAATTCCTACCGATTCTTATAGCAAAATACAAAAGAAATGGGAGGCACTACTTTTGAAATAACCCACCCTCATACAAAAATACCCCACACATACACCCGCGCCCACGCACACACGGATACTGTGAAGAATTCAGTCATTTTGTGTGATAGCCAGGGTAGTTATGTATAATACCCAGTTATCTACGCAATAACCGACTGATCACCCACCGTATTTGGAATATATGTTTATATATATATATATATATACATAAATAAGATAAAACACGAAAAATAAGAACTGTGATTGTAACTAATAGTTTCACGATATGTCGATCATCAGGTAATATTACACAAATATATATATGGTATGGAGCCATGTGGAGAATATTTACCTGCAACACTTTTGTCAGCTAGATATAAACTAGTAATACTTAATAAAAAGACAAAGTATTTTAGTACTTAAGAAATAGCCAATATTGTTGTCATATTTTATCACCCCACCCTCTTCAAGGGATTAGAATTAAGTAATTATAAAAGTATTATCTTCAATTTTGTTTCAGAGACCCGCAAATCAACACAATCGCTTTAGGTTTTGGTATTTCAAAAATATACTTAGGGTAATTGATATGTGCGTGGCCAAAGGTTCCAAATTTAAAACTCCTAACATATTCTTCTTTTTCATAGTCCCGGTACACATTTATTTACTTATTCCAGCGGTTATGCATGTTTTAACTCCTATCGTCGTAGAATTTAGTGTCTATGCCGTCGGGGAAAGATATCCTACATTTATTGACGCCAGATTTGTGACTGCTNCACAATCGCTTTAGGTTTTGGTATTTCAAAAATATACTTAGGGTAATTGATATGTGCGTGGCCAAAGGTTCCAAATTTAAAACTCCTAACATATTCTTCTTTTTCATAGTCCCGGTACACATTTATTTACTTATTCCAGCGGTTATGCATGTTTTAACTCCTATCGTCGTAGAATTTAGTGTCTATGCCGTCGGGGAAAGATATCCAACATTTATTGACGCCAGATTTGTGACTGCTTCAGCATTTTATCTCGGACTACAGTTAGAAGACTAAGAATGAATGAACGTGAAAGAATTTTGGCTTTTCACATAGATATTTGCCCTTATTCATTTGTAGCTGCCTTAAGAGATCGTTGCTTTGGGGCATGGCGGGCATGGCCTTTTTATAGGTAATCCACCAGCAGCACTTCTGAACCTTCAAAATAGGACCCATTAACTTTACTTTAAATATTACTGGCTTGACCTTTTTCAGAGCTGGCAGTCATGGATGCTTTGATCGTTTTTTCATCTCTAGTTGGAAGTGGTGCGTTGGTGACGTGTGGCTACAAATCGCTGAAGAAAAGCTACGAAATTTGATGATTTGTTTTCAAACCTGAACCTTTCATTGCACCCTTTATACATTTCAGACTAGAAGTTAATTAAACTTTGTCTCACATTTGTTTCTTTATGTAGCAATTGTATCCAGAAGATATAGATTATCAAGTATTTAAGAAGTTATAAAGAGGAGGCAGGAGTGAAAACTAATGATATACTTGTAAATATGTTTGGATTTTTGTTGTTCTTTCTGTCTGCGCACCAAACAGTTATGACAATGGTTTTGAATTTTTTATATATTTGGCTGTTGCTTCTTTGTAGAGTTGATTTTATTGTTCATTCGCTTAAAGATCTACCCACCACAATTCCGGAAACTATGGTGATCGGAGCTGTATTAAAGTGAGCATATTTCGTAAATCACAATTAATAGTATAACATTTTTTATTTCTGTTGTAGACTTAAAATAATGTTTCCTTCCCCCTTCCTCTCTGATTAGTTTTCCTTTCCTCTCTTGCTTCTTTCTTCGTCCACTCCTGCTCTTTTTTCTCTTCCTCACTCGCCCTCTTTCTTGGTCAACGCAAACCTCACCATTTACTGTACTGTATTATATTTTTATTGTATATACTTTGTTCGCCTATCAGTCCTTGCCTTCTTTTTTACCCAGTCTTTTGGATTGTCGCCACTTCATATTTTTATTACTTTTTATTTGTTAACTTGCCGTAATCTAATGGCTTTTAAGCAGTGTGCCGTAAAAGGTCAATGGTCAAAAAATAATTATTCAATCCAAATGACTGAGCGCTGTTAACGGTCGCCGTTATTCACTTGTTGTTGTGGAAATAATTTTTTTTAGGCCCACACACCCTGTAATTTAAAGCACAAGTATATGTTTTTGCATAGCTGATGTACAGTGTTTAATATCTACTCTATATTAAAGGACAAATTTGTGAGAAATATTCATTTTTCAGCTATTTCTGTTAACGTAAGAAAAAACAGTTAATCGAACCCCTTATCCCTCGCATAGGAAACAGGATTCCTAGCCCTCTACTACCAACGCTCACGCAATTTGGCCAGAAACTCCTTGGATTTCACAGACAATATGAAACAACTCTTCTTTAATGCAAAAAAGCTGCTTCATCACCTGAAATACAAGCAGAGAGTCAAGGACGAATTTTATTCATGAACTCCTGACCAGTTGAAACTTTGGCCTAATTACGACATGGAGTGGGAATTGAAATTTTTTGAAATTCCTATCGGAGAATGGGAATAATAACTATGACTGTTGAGGGTCAGTGCCAGAAATGTATTAACTGAATTATGTAAGTCATTTAAACACTCAGCCTTCCCAATGGGTGGCAGTAGTAAGGATGCCAGATGACGTGAAATCAGAATAAAATTTAATTACTTGCGAGAAAGTATACAAGACAAAATAGGGAGGGATAAATGTGTGAAGAAGAAAACTTCAGATTATGAATTGGTCCCTTAAGAAAATTTTAATCTAGAGAAAGAGCCTGGTAGGGGTCGTGGTCGAAAGAAACCCATAACGGCGAGCTCGAGGCGATACAACAATAGTTTTGTTTCATTTGGATTTACTTTCACCTGGGATCCAAAACCAGCAGTTTCATTATGCTTAGTGTGTGGAAGAAAGCTACTCCACAATGCCATGGTCCCAAGCAAGCTTAAAAGATTTTTAATAAAAGGTTTTTCTTTCAAGAAAAAAAAGCACGAGTTTTTTTGTTTTTCTGCGTAAACAAATCGAGAAACAGGCATCTATGATGAGAAAATCCACAGTAGTGTCTTAATAAGCTTTCAAAGCAAGCTACTTAGAAGTACTTAGTGGCTAGCTTTGAGGACTTTTTCAGATACCATTGTGGACATTTTCATCATAGTTACCCTATTGAGATTTGGGTACGAGTTTTTTTTACTAACAGTAGATGAACTGGTAGCTTATTCCAAAAAGATGAACACTGTGAAGGAGGCGTTAATTATGATCGAGTTGCTCGGCACTGACAAAGTTAAAAGAAGTAGCGAAAGTGCTTCTCAATAAGTTTAATTGCTGCAAAGAAGAAAAGTTTAAAGGTTGTACAAATCGTGCCTCTAAAATAATCGCCCAAAACCCTGTTACCGTTAAACTAACGTGGATAATGTCACTTAGTGGAACCTATGCTACTTCGTTCGTATGTACCTTAATGCAGAAATGTCCGATCATTTCACCGACAACTATCAAACTTTTCAGCATGAACACGCCACAAGGAATAACAAACTACCGCTAAGATTGCCAAAAGTTAAAGCTGGATATGGAAGGTGATCTTCGCAGGTGCAAGATTTATTATGATTTACTTGTCTCTGGAAGACAAATTACCAATTGTTGAAAATTCAAAACATTTGCTAAACTTTGTTACGATTTTGCTTTGTACCCCTTTTCTTCTGACATTTATTTAACGTACAGAGAGTATAATAATGGAATTAATTATGGATTCCGACTATATGTACTGTATAGACTAGATTATTTAATTTTATATATAGTTTTTTATTGTATATTTTCATGGTTCAAAAAAAAGTTAAAATTACATTACATATTTTTTTCCAAGCATGAAATCAGAACGAATCGACAGCATTTCTTCAAATAAATACATATTTGACCGTGCAACACCGTTTTGCAACAACGCATTACGTAATAGTGGCTATTAGAACAGCATTGAATACAACAAAAAAACAGAATCAAAAGCCAGGTCCAGATCGAGGAGAATAATTTGGTTCAACCCACCTTTTAGCCTGAACGTGAAAACAAATGTTGCCAAAAAATTTCTTAAACTTGTCGATAAATACTTCCCTAAAAAAGCACAGATTGCACAAAATGTTTAATAGAAACAATCTGAAGGTTATTTACAGCTGCCTACTAAATGTACCCAGCATCATAACGTCACACAACAAGAAAACACTAGCTGAAGAAAGAAACAACATCGATCGGTGTAATTGACGCAACAAGAATTCGTGCCCGTTGAATGAAAACTGTCGGGATGAGCACGTGATCTACCAATGAACCTTCAAATCATCAGAAAACGACAAAGGTGTGAACTACATTGGATTGACCGAAAAAACATTCAAAGAAAGATGGTACACAAGAATCCCTTCAAGTATGAACATAAAATTAATTTAACAGAACTTTCGAAATTTGTCTGGAATTTACAAAACAAGAACTTAACACCAATTTTGATTTGGAAAGTGATCGACCATGCCGGCCCGTATGTTAATGGCACCAAAACGTGCAACGTCTGTCTCATGGAGAAATTTCACATAATTATGTCCAACTTAAAACTATTAAACAAAAGATCTGAATTATTTGTTACTGCTGCTATTGGGTTCGTCTTTTAACTTAACTGAGAAGACACAACAGACGTAAACAGTGTACCGCAAATGAGACCTAGTTATTCGGGATATGCGTTGTCCATGTAAATTTAATGTCTTGAATTCTTTTCCTCGTCACAGACGAAATTCTCCGAATGACGCAGTTTTGTTTCACCCAAAACACAAAGGAAAATGTTTGAGTGAGCTTCCCAGTGGAAGGTAATTAATTTGAAGACAACCACAAATTTAAATGGTTTTGTTTTTTATGATCTCAATTATCTTTGCTCCGAATATTGCATATTTACAACCACCGATACAAGATATTTGATTAACAGCCCACAATTTAATTTTGTGAGGTGAAAGAGATACGTATTAGAGGGGGCGATCATGGAAAGGGCTGTTTGAGTTTTGCCCGAAAAATTATTTTGTTATTATGAAAGGAGTTATTTTACGAGTCAGTTAGCTACTCTAAGAGATATTATTAAATATCAGTGCATAAAAATGCAGCTGGGGGAAGCACCTTCTTAACGTTTTGTACTGAGTACCCTTCTTTTAAATGGGACATTTTCATAGGTACTGCTTCTTTGAGTTGGTTGCCTATTCAAAAGAAATAGAACTTTTGGGGGATCACAATTTTATGATGTTGATCGAAACCTCGGTGAAGAACTGCTGATGTGTTTCTTTTCTTAGGATTGAAACTTGCATTTTTGTTTAAGTTGTCCTTATCAACCATTTCATTGATCATTTGACCAGTCAGAAAGTACACCGAGAAGGCAGTGAACTATAATTTTATTGCCTTGTTTTTACATCTATTGCATTTTAGATTAGGAACAACAAGTTGGATTAAAAAACCAATGTATAAAATGTAGAGAAATGTATAGAATTACTAATGGGTGAAGGGCTTGGAAAGGGTTTTTTTGTTTTTACTTATTTACGTATTTATTAATTAATTTATTTATCTATTAATTTATTTTTCGTGATCGCATATTGATTTAATTCAATGATAATATCTCTTTTACACTGATGACAGCATTTCTCACAATTTTCAACGACTTTTCTCAAGACCCTTGCTGAATGCAGTTTAACAGTTTTCTGCATATCTTCAATTCTTTTTTCCATTTCCATTTCTTTTTCTCTCCAGTTGATGCCTTTTGGCACGTTTCCTCGTGTTCACGTACCTCTTCCCCACTTCTTCCTTAAGCTTCCAGTATCTTATGTTCTTCCTCCTCCTCCTAGCCTTCGTTTTGATGCTAGGAACCATCATGTCGCACACCAAGAGGCGATGTTCTTGAGGTATTGATTCTCCTAGTGTGACTGCAGTTTCTTACACATCACAGTTGGTTACTCCGTATTGCAATGTAATCAATCACCGTTGCATTTCCTCCACTCTTGTATGTAATCACCTTCACATTACTCTGTGTGAAAAAGGTGTTCACGAGTCCTAGATCATTTGTGTGTGCCATCTTAAGTATTCTCCCACCCTCCTCATTTCGGCTTTCTACTGTCTTCCTGCCATGCCATCGTTCAAATGCCCATTGGTCGCATCCAACATGCTCATTCATGTCTCCTGACACTACTATCTGTTCTGTTCTCGGTATCGCCCTCGACACGCATCTAGTTGGTTCCAAAAGGCATCCTCATCCTGCTGAAAGCCCTGCTGTGGTGCGTATATTGAGATTATGTTATAGGTTCTTCCTGGTGTTAGACGCTTGAGTGATATTATTCTGTCTGATGTTCTTTTCACTGCCACCACCCTTTCCACCCACATGTTAGTCAGACAAATGCCTATTCCCTATATTTGCTTATTTCCTCCAGGATAGTACAGCTTGCAACCGTCTCCAATATCCTTTGCTTTACTTCCAGCTTTCCCGCCTGTTCACTTGGTCTCCTGTAGGCAGAGTATGTCGATTTTACGTTTGACTATGACGTCCGTTCTCTACTCTTACCGTTGAGAGTGGCAATGTTCAGAGCGCCATTCTCATCTCCATGTTTGGCTCCGCTCGCCGACTTCTCACAGCATCAGAGCTTATTTTCGGCATTTCGCTTTTGCGTGGTAACGCCCTATCATTCACTTCTGAATTGTCATTTGTCGGCATAATTTTGTCTGTGGCCGTATGCTCTTCCTGACGCCCAACCCACTGTCTTGTCCGGCTTGGTACCTTCTGTGACTGTATTGGCTTGTGCAGCCCCAGGCGATATTAACAATGAGAAACTCTCCAATCCAGAAAGGGGGCAGAATATCTCATTAGTGGTACTGCCCAGGTGTTAACCACTATTATCAGGATCCTGCTGTTTAATTTGGTTCCAGTATTTTCCTTACTCGGCAAAGATATTCTTTACTGATTTTCCCTTCACCTTATTTTTCATACGTGTATCGCTCACTAAGACTCCCAGATATTTGCATCCTTCCTCAGCATTTAATGCTTTAATGACATTGTCAGACGGCAGCTTTATTCCATTTGAATTTGACATTTTCTCTCTTTTCATAATCACTACTGCACATTTTTCAATCCCATATTCCATGCCAATATCTGAGCTGAATACTCTGCCTGAATCAGTCCATCAAGGTCTGCTTCTTCTTTTGCAAAAATCTTTAAATCACCCATGTAGAGTAAATGGTTAATTTTATCCTTTGTTCTGAAAAAGTTATAAACATTCTAGCACTTTCTAAACATCAGAGTAAGTGGGATCAACGCTATGACAACCAGTAATGGAGAGAAAGAACCTCTCTGAAAAATTCCTCGTCGGATGTTAACTTCTGTCTTTGCGTTTAGGGTTTTTATCTGTGTTATATAAAAAGTATTGTGTTTTGTTAACATACTGTTTCAGCAAAAGCGTAGGGTATAGGTAGCAACATCAGGTACACGAAGTCACCCTGTACAACGTCCTTGTGTTTTATGCACATTTTTAGTTTCTTTGATAACTGGATGTATTTATTCCTTTGGTGTAACAAAATCCTGTTCACTACAGTTGTGTAACATAAAATGATTTATCACCAGCCATTGATGACAAGGTGTATGTAGCCTTGACCATGTAGTTTTTCATCATCTTTTTGCTTGGGTGCTATTTTCTTTTGTTTTGCAATCAAGTATTATAGGAACAAGTTCTCTGCGAAGAATTGCACAGCTTCGAAGGAAATATCCATCCTTAGAATTTAAAAATATTGTATCCTTTTCCCCCGAAATGGAGAAATTTTGTTCTTTTATACTTGTTATTAAATGTCGTTTATTAGTTCTTTTTATTACGAGAACCTGAGGTATTCCACACTGTTGCTGTTTTAATGGAGTTTATACTAGTTTTTGACTGATAAGATATTTTTGCCCAGATTTTTTGGCGTTTTTCCCACAGAGGTAAGATTGAAAGACCCTTGAACGCACTTTTGAATACACTCTTGAAAACCGTCTACATCCCTTGTATTGACTCAAAATGCTTAGTGTTCACAGTGTTTTTAATCAAGATCATCCCAGCAGTATTTTTAGAAAATTTAAAATACTGTAAATGGCCGATTTTAAGTCGACCCCAAAATTGAGAAAAAGGTTGGTTTCGGGTATGTCAGCCCGTGAAGGGGCTGACATACCCGAAACCAACACGCCGCATTAAATCATCTTGAAAAACAAGTCTCAGTTTTTTGTCTTGCATTCGAATCGGAATTCATGGTGCATTAGGTAACTTCGAATATATTTATTGTACATGTTTTATATTATACATTCCTTCGAGATCAAACAGCATGACACTGTGACTATGGTTAGGGAAAGACAAAGATGGTGCGTCCAGGACATTTTTTTAAAGTCACGCAAATTTGTATCAAATAAAAGTCGAATTCCAAATTTAAGGCTCAAGTTTGATGTTCAAAATTTCGACTACTTAATATTCGGGCATTAAAATTTGGAGATAGAATATGGAAAATTAATAAAGGAAATATGAAATATTGGAACACAAATGTTTTCTGATTTAAGTATTATACCAAACTGGAAGCAATTTTGCACAAATTCTCAAACATTGAGTCACTTTACATTAAAAGGCAAGGTGACCTCCTCTTCATATTACGTAAAACGTTTACTACCTTCCCCAGTTAGTAATCGTTCTTTTTAAGCACCAGCCCAGCTTTTTTTTATCACTTGCATTATCCATACCTTGGGGTCCTTCTGCCTTGCACCTTTTTTCACACTAGTTAGAATATTAACTTAGAGCCCCAGTCCATTTACATGTTTTATCAACATCGCACCTCTATGATGTATATATTAGTATCGAGACTTAAGGTGCAGGGTTGGTGTTATCAGAGTCTAGATTGTGTAGACGTTTTTATCATTGAACACCAGAATTGCGCATAGCCAATGTTCAAATGCATTTTTTGTTGGACCACACATTACAAACATACAAGATGTCTCAAAGAATTTTTTTTAGCTTTTTGACCTCCATGACTAGGCAATCAAATAAGAACAGAGAACCCTTTTAGTTTGTTGACTTCATTTGTAGCAAATACAAAAGCAATGTCGGACAATATGTAGCCGTCTGTCCCAGTGCTTCTGCTATTTAACGTTACGTGACCCTTTAGTCTCTGTCCTTCTTAAGGCGCTAAAATCTAAAATGTGATTGTATCACTTTGCTTGTATCCATAATATACATTGCACAGATTGGATGTCGTCTGTGTAGTGTGTTAAGCAGAAAAAGAGAATTTTATTTATACTTGTTACATCTGCATATTCTTCCAAGGCAGTAAAAAGACTACTAAATCAATATGAAATCTCAAAAATATACAACATGCGTCACATAGTAACGTTTTAATATTTCTTCTTCGGTCTCTAGAAGAAATATCGAAACATTTCCATGCGTGTTTATATGAGTTGAAATCATTTCGTATCTGTTGACTGAAGTTGTTTTTAGATATTTTCATAATTTTATCAGTAAATTATAATTGATATATAATCCATAATTTTATCAGTAAAGGGTGCAACTGTTCCAGTTGCCGTTGCATTCTGTTGCATGAACTTTAATGTAAATGTGTCCCCAGCTTTGTTGTTGAACTACCCTGACTATAATCTAGCGAGGAAACTTAAATACACGGCTCAGGAAACTGGAAGAAAGTGGTGAATATGATGCACTTGTTTTGGCAGCCGCTGGTGTATACAGAATGAACTGGCAAGAAAAGATAGGCCAAGTTAGTAAATAAAGTTGTTATTGATTCAGTTACAACTTTTAAAATGAGTTAAAGGAAAATGGTTGATCTCCAAAACGAATTCCTTATGTGTGGCGCAATTTCTCCTCTTGATTGCAGACCTTGCATTGTGATGCCATAGCTGTTTACGTTTGCTTTAGGCATTGGTTTCTCTTTCCAACAACGATCTATTTACGTCTGTCATTAAGTAGGGCCCAGACAGTTAATCATTCTTAAAGATACAGTATACTTTTTAAAAATAGAAGAAAAAAAGATTTTAGCTTGGACTCTAAGCAAACTTGTATCTACTCCAAAATAAACCAAAGCTTAAAAGAGAACTAATAAATTAAGTAACACTATATTAAGACTTTTGTTGTTCAGACATATTATTAAATCGATTTTTAACTACTACATACTCCACCAGAATTTCTTTGGTAGAACTTATTTAGTTGTGTGTGACGATAGATTTGTATCGCAATAATAAATTTTGCAGGACAGTCGATGGCTGGCTTATCCTGAACAACACCTTCATTACCGACTTGTAGTGGTACAGTTAACAAATTATTGGGATTCTCAATAAAATTGTCAATGCCAATGTAATTTGATGCTATAGTTTCGTGGCTTGGTCGTATCACGTTTGCTTGGAGTACTGGATTATCTTGAGACAATTTGTGTCGAGTGAAGTAGAACATTGCCCATGCTTCTACCTCCTTTTGTACTTTGGTTCACCAAATATGTTTTCTGAATCACAAATTCAATCACATTAATTTGCTTCTGTGTAGGCGATGTTGTGTAGGCGATGTGTAGGAACAGCTCCTGGACCATTTATATATTGTGGGCATCCTCTAATCAAATCTAGTTTACCACCTATTTGATGTTACGTAAATGCACATTATACATGACCTAGCCTTCTGTCACTCAGCCTGGTGACTCGTGGCAGGGTACTTGAGTAGAAACACCTCCTGTAAGAGTACTTTAATAGGATTGTCATCCGTTGCGTTTTAGGTATGTATAACTGAAACTGGAGATTAGTTAGTCAGCATCACTGACTAGTGAATGTGTGTTCCTTGGCAAGCAAAGCAGTGTAAGACTGAATATGCATGAAGCATAATGATTAATGTTTTTAAAGTAAAAAAAATGTTTAATTGAAATGAGAGTTGAATTTCAGGATGAATTTTTAACACTAAGGTTAATAATTTATTTTAAGAAAGGTTAGAGGGTGGATCACCAATGATGCCACAGATTAGTGCAAAGGCGTAAGCATGTCCTAAAACATCCCTTTTTGCGCAGAATTATGCACAGTGGATCACATGTATTTTCATTTCATTATATGGTGTGTCATCGTATATAGTGTTGTTATACTTGACTGCATTTATTTGTGGTAATTGGATAATCTTGATTCTTCAGCTACAAAACGTAGACTAAAGTCACATTTGACAGATGATTGTTTTTCTTTTCCAATTTATTTGTTGATTTTTATATTACAGATTTTAGAGGACAAAGACTGTTTATACGCTGTTGGCCAGGTGACTGTAGAGCTCGTTATTTGTATTTTAAAGAAACTTATTTTTTTTGTATCAATTAATTGCTTTGCAATATACCTTGTATTTAGTTAGAATTTGAAATAAACTAACTTGTCAGATTTATGAAAGAATATATTGTCGTCGTGTCAAGTTTTGTACTGAGAAACGATACAATCCAAAGTACATTTTGCTACTGGAAAATGTAACTTTTGACAATAATATTGATGCTAAAAATTATATTGACATCTACAGCTGAATTTATCTATGACTTGCCTTGCCTAGGTGCCGTTCCGATCAGGAAATTGGTAACCATGGATCTCCAGCCTTGTCGATCCTAACCCATGGTGTGACATTGTACTTGTGTCGCCCCTGTACCTTTCATCAAGCGTCCATTTCTAACGTTGGCGGGCTTTTTCACACCACACCCCCTTCCCCCCAGTATCTGTTTGTCCAAAACGTTAGATGCCGTCATGCCTTGTCAAATCTCTCCACATTTGCAGGATTACTTCACTAGCTTTCTTCTCTTGCCAGCTGCCTCGTAGTATACGTCGATAGCACCNAAATTATATTGACATCTACAGCTGAATTTATCTATGACTTGCCTTGCCTAGGTGCCGTGCCGATCAGGAAATTGGTAACCATGGATCTCCAGCCTTGTCGATCCTAACCCATGGTGTGACATTGTACTTGTGTCGCCCCTGTACCTTTCATCAAGCGTCCATTTCTAACGTTGGCGGGCTTTTTCACACCACACCCCCTTCCCCCCAGTATCTGTTTGTCCAAAACGTTAGATGCCGTCATGCCTTGTCAAATCTCTCCACATTTGCAGGATTACTTCACTAGCTTTCTTCTCTTGCCAGCTGCCTCGTAGTATACGTCGATAGCACCACATTTCAAAACCTGCAGTTTTCTTCTCCACTGCAGGTTTATTAGTCCATAATTAGCAGCAATAGAGACGCTTTGACTACACGTATGTCTAAAGCGCAGCCTGGGGCTAATCTTGTGACATATCGTGGTTTTCTTGAATTTCATGAAGGTGGACTTTGCCAATGCTTTTCTGGCTTTGATTTCTGCTTCACACCTGCTGTCCACTGTAATTGTATGTCCCAAGAGTTTGAATCTTTTTATGTGGGTTAGTTGCTTTACGTCAACGACAGTGACGATTTATACTGGTGTTGATGTCTCATTGACTGCCACTACTTTGGTTTTGCCTTCATTTGTCTCGAACCCGATTCCCTTACTTTCTCTGTCTACCGTGTTAATGAGAGCTTGCAGATTTTCGTAAGAGTTTACTAAGGTAGTGGTGTCATCGGCGTATTTTATTGAGTTAATATTCCTTCCTCCCACATTAAGACCTTTAATATCTTGTATATTTCTTGTTATCTGTTCAGCAGATAAATTGTTTAAGTCTTGTGACATGACATCCTTGACGTACTACTCTTTCAATAGGCACAAATTCACTGCAAGTGTTGCCAATTCTGACCTCCTCCCCGTGATTTGAGTGGAGTTTAATAATAATTATTATGTCATTTTCATTAATGTTTGTGTCCGCTAAGGCCCTTATAAGTTTTTCAAGCCGTATTGTATCAAAAGCATTCCATTAGTGTATGAACCCAGCTATACGGTGTTCTGCATTTCAGTTGCCCTTTTTCTAAAAGATTTCTTACACATAAAACTACCTTTCTTGTTCCTTTTCCTTTACGGAATCCAAACTGGTTTTTATCATTCTAAAATTCCACTTTCTGTTTAATACGCACTTGTAGTGTAGTCAGGAATATTTTTGTCGCTAGACTTATAAAACTGATTGTTCTATAACCTTTGGACTTTGTTGCTCCAGGCTTCTCTGGCATGATGATGAATATTGGCTAGTTCAAAGGTTTGGGGGCATATCCAATATTGTAAATCTGACTGCAGAGAAAGGCCATTTGACCCCACTTACGTAATCCATGTGCTTCAACATTTAGGCAAAAATGCTGTCTTTTTCAGCTGCTTTTCCGGGACTTGGCCAATGAAATACTGCCTGAACTTCAGCTTCCATAATGTCTAGTCCAGTTGTGCAGCCTGGAATAACTGGCTTACTCCTGACCCCGTGTTGGTCTAAGTATACCTCCAGGATATTTTGCTTGTAATGATTTTCCACATCTTAATTACTACATAGAATATCATCATATTTACTTCTTATACATAGACCTGCTCCTATAGCTTTTTTGTCTGACAGCACCCTGACTTTGTTGTGTACCTCTCTAATGCTATGCTTATTGTTTTACTCTTCGAATCCTCTGCAATAACTGTCAAGCCATTCCTCCATTGCTTTCATGCGCTCTGTTTTAACACATTTCCTCAATAACGTGTGACAAAGCAATTACAAGCTATGAAACTTATGAAGTGCAGGCCAGTTAACAACAGAAAGAAAAAAATCTAATTTTTTAACTAAGAAACTCACCCAACTAATAATAATTGCTTTGTCATTGAGTAATGGAAATATATGTGCCTTAAACTTACTATGTTTAAGCATATGAATTTTCAACGTTGGGTTTTTCTAACTTAGGGTGCCTTGGCCGTGGAAGTACGTTTACATGATTCAAAAATGCTCAATCTACTTTGGCCATTAACAGATATTACCACACTTCTTTGTTGTGCTGCAGAGAGAAGTTTTCTCCGTGTGCTGGTGAGTATTTGCTATCTTAGTTTTTTGTAGGACAGAGATACCGAGTAAATTGATACCTCATGTCTAGTACTTTTTTATTTCTGTCAACAAATTGTTTTAAAACCATTAGTAGCAGCGCCTTTTCTAGTTTTGCCTTTAAAAGGTGCGGTTAACCAATGTATGCCCCAGGTACATTACCCTCACCAGGGGTTCTCAATCCATTTGACCCATGGAATACCATTTGTTTTAGAGACTCTTTCAAAGACCTCGGTAAAATTCCAAAGAAAACACTTAAATTCTTTCCATGAATTCCTGCATAGGATAGTGGTTGCTTCTTTTTCTTTGAATGGATTCCGTCAGCCGACATAATAAATTTCAGTTCGCTTGCTATTCTTACTTGGTCCTAACGAATTCGAAAACCCTCGACCTTTTAAGTGGGAGAACCTATTTATATTAGCTGGTTTGAAAGGTCGAAAGTTTTTCTTCTTTACCAACCCCCAAGTTTTTCCCATGAACGCGCAGCTGTAAAATTTCCAGCTCCGTGTTAAGGACATCAAAACTAGAGCTTAGAATGTAATTTTAACAAGTCTTCTGTTAGAGAAAGATAACAAATTAAGGTGCAAGTAATTTTAAAACATTGACCCCAATGAGATATAAATGCACACAAATAAATAGCCCAGAAATCTTGGCCAGCACCATAACCGCCAGACTACTGGGCCTCTCTTGTACCCGGATGTGTAAAAGCCTATTTGCAAATCTAAAACCTTAGGCTCTGTAAGACCACAAGTTTAAATTTTAATACTGTTTGAAAGTGTTGGTTACTTTATTGGCATAGTAGACATTCATAACAAATAATGTCTGTATTGGTGTTGATATTGAATACTTATGATGATTATTTTGAACTAGGCAGTCATATTTGATTTTTGACTACCCTTTACGATAGTTGGAGTACATCCGGGTTTTTGTATTGTTGGCCCAAAATTTTAAATTGTTGCTGTTTGAGTTTTTGATTGGTCTTTGATTTTGAAAATATTTACATAGTTGAACATAGAATAGTGTTACCCAGGATAAATGTCTACGCTAATTAATTTCATTTGATATAGCAGAAGCTTTTTAAAGAGCATTAACTACTTGCCAGCCGGAATCTTTTCCTACCTCATTAGGTTGTTTCAAATGTTAGGGTTTACTTTGTGGCATACCTGCACTCACACACTTACGCTCTTGAGAATTCAGCCATTTTTCGAGAGTTACTCTCAGACACAAACAATATATCCTTTGTCGCACAGAAATAGCAGGTATTAGTAACGCCCTGATTCATTTGAACCATTCATGCGACTATGTTACTGGTGAATTTGGTTGCAAGCTTTTGGCAATATTTTTTTGACATGAATACTTTTCCATTATTTCATTAGGAAGGAGGTTGCAGCGTGCCCGTGGGAGTCAGCTCATGTTTTGCCAACTCAGAGGTATGGCGTTACTAATTTTGAAATATTGAGTATTTTCAGTCGTTAACGAGTTTTCTTTCCAAACTGAAATACTGATGCAGGTAGTGTTAAATATGCTGATCCACAGACAATAGATATTGTTTTGAATTGGGAAGCATCCAGTGAACAAGTTGTTCAAACAAAACAATTAGTATATTATATGTTGAATAAAATAAGGTGGCCGTAGGAACTGGTTGAGTTAAGGGCTATCGCCCAGGAAATGTGTTTTGCGTCATTAGATCCATTAAAAAGTAGAATTTTTCTGGCAATACTAATTAATCTCGTACAATCAAACCACGCAACAGCTGCCTCTATTTTTCCAGATTAAAGAGAAGTTAGCTATTCTCGTCATGAGACATTTTGATGGTTATGATAATAGTGTGGTGCAACTGGCTATTATTTCATCAAAACTTTAGTAATCGCATAGTTTATACAACATACAACAAATAACACGCTTCTTTTATATAGAATGATAGAATTCTCATTCATTTAATGAATTTTATAAACATTTACAAATTATTAAATTTTTTGCAAGGGTGTAGTGCTTATGTACATTGCTTTACAACAGCTTTCAAATGAATAAAAACATTTTAATTTTTGGATATGCCGAATGGCAGATTGGAGGGAGACAAATGTATTTAAGAGGATTTCGATACTTCATGACGAAGCAGTGATTTTGTTTGACAGTGAAAGGCTCCTTAATGATTGTCAGCGTCCTTTTTGCGAATATTTCATTTGTGCTACACATTACTGTTTTTATCGATATAAGAGCTTTTTTATGTTATGAGTCGTATTTAACATGGTTTCCATGCTTCATGACAGGTTATGTCCCATGGAGTTTTTCTGTTAATGATGTAGGAAAGCACGTAGAACCCAAGGAGTTCTACGATTTTGCAGTCCGAGGGAAAAAACTACAGTTATAGAAAGATTTATTGCGAGGATGGTGCATGGGAATGAAAGGAAAGAGTCACGTAAGATGTAACAAACTCAGGTGGTAGCAACGAGGAAAGCTCGTCTGAACACCTCCCATGATAATACCAACAGGATAGACTAAGACAACCCACGTTCCGTCGATGAGACAAAGGCTAAATAAAGCTGGAAGATTTGTACCTATCAAATTACAAACACGCCTCTAAATACGACCAAGAACATCAAAATAAGATGACGGAGCATCTGTCCATATATAACAACAGTGCTTCTTGCAAGGGCTGATGGTAAATTAATTTGTTTTAACATGTTCCAACCAAAATAAATGGAGTTTTACATTCGCAAAAACAATATAATCATTCGGGTACCTTTAATTGTAAGCAAAAATTAATCGCCGTCATGAAAAGTGAATGTCTGGTGAAAGCAGTTGGCAACAAGTTGGCATAAAAACCGTATCGGGTTAGCTAAAAACTTAAGTTTAAATCCTGATATAATAAGAAAAAAAAGTAATTTTGGAAAACAATTTTCTTTACCAATTCAAAACAAAAATATTTAGTTTCTTAATTACTTCAGACACGATTGATTTGACAGATTAAGTGTAAGAGTGAAATGATTTGTTGTTCAATGTCACCCAGTTTTATACAATGCTTTAGCAAAGATTTCCGTTACATTATGAAAAGTTTCGTTATTCGGCAGTGGGTCTGAATCTATGACTTTTGCATTATGTTATTTGAAGAGTCTAATTCATATTTGAAACACCAATATTCACTTTCCATTTTTTGGGATATTGGTTATTGCTTTCTTAGCTGTTTTGAGTTTGGAAATGAATACTAAAGTAATGCCTGCCTTCTTAAATATTATGTAAATTTCTCCAACTTTTAGTTCTCTATGATTTTTGTTATAATATTATTATAACAAAACAAAAAACGTTGGAAAGCCATGATCCCCAACGTCATGAAATGACAGGGCACCAACACAGAGATTATTAATATCAGTTCTCCTACAATCAATAGTGGGTGCATTCAGATAAAACAATGGAAAAAAGAAATAAGATTTTGATCGAAACAACACTGATAAAAAAGAAATAAGTTATGATCTGGCATTACTTCGATACAAAAGATGAAACTGTCAACTGACAATAATGAGAACATAATGTGTAACTTGTTTTTCTTTTATGAAAACGTTCCATGAATATATGGACTGGCAATCATTGTGTTACTTTTTTATGGGTTTAAGTGAGAAGTTTTGATTTTCATCATTCAAAAGTATCCACTACCCTGTTCCCGTCATTTGCCAATACAGACCACAGTCCTATTATTTTGAACAATATTCTAATGGTTTCTTGTGCTTCATTTTTTCGTTGTAGTTGACTTTAGTTGGAGCTGTCTTAAGTTTGGACGGTCAAACCTGCATCAAAGATAGTGTGACCGCATCTGTTTACACGGAAAACAAAACGGAGCCAGGCCCTCTGGTAACGCTTAAAAATGGGCTAGTTGTTGCTGAATGCTATAAAACAGCTGTATTAGCTGCAGAGGATATAGGAAGTACCCTAGCTATGACCTTGAAAGAAAAAGGAGCTAGTGACATTTTGTCACATGTAAGATCATTTGTTGACTCGACCCAAGATATTCACAAACCAATAAAATACTAGTTATTGTTGCTAGTTTTTTCTACTGGCTGACTCAGTATTAATGCATCAAACAATGCTGTATCGATTCTCGCTTAATCGATAGCACGGGTAAGAGATTCCAGAAAAGTGTACATTTTCTTGAAGCGGATTATTTAAAAAGAACCCAAAGATAAAACTCAAAGTGAATTCAAATCAAGTGAATGGGTAGACTACCCTGTCTCTCGGAGCTTCCTGATCAGCCGTAGTTCAGCCACTTCATTGTGATGTTGCCTGTATGTGGAGCCTTCCTGGTACGATGTCGGCCTACAAATTTGGTTTTTCATGGGATAATTGCTAAAGATGAGCTTACAGCAAAACATTGCTTGCATCGTTTGAATAATTTCGTTTGAAAATAATTAGCAACAGAAAATTTGTCCTCTTTCGCGCAAGGTATTTTCACTAATTATTATTAGTTGGCATTGTCTCTCCTGTTCAAAACGGGAAAACTAGAACAAGAACATTAATACTAGCAAAATAATAAGCAATAAAATGGGTAGCATGTATTTTAGTTCGGACTGTATTTTTATTTACATGTATACAAAGCAATGCGTATCGTCAGAATAGAATGGACAATCAATATTATTTTTTACTTATATTTAAGTGGTGAATTTTATGGCATGAGAGGTGCTGTGAAAATACATGATATGCATCTTTTTGTTGTATATTTACTTTTACTTGGTTATATTTGTGTTGTAATAATAGTTCTTAATCCTGCCAATGCCCAGTTCTTTGAATATTTAAATATTTTGGAAAAATATGGATGGTTACAATATATTATTGTGCCACTTAAAGTGTTGATGTGGAGTTGAAACCTTATACTAGCCTCTTTGCAGTGTTGGAATTATTTGAATTCGCTTAAATTCGCTTCTGAGTCAAGTTATCATGTAGATATGATGTAATTATCTTGGATCTTTTGTCAACCACTATGTTAACTCACAGTGTTTACTACACAGATAACCTACTACAAAATTTAAATACCTACATTTAATCAGGCGAAAGAACAATAAACAATATCAGTGTGAGCCTTCTCATTTTAATCAGCTGCCTACATAATCATGGGCAATTCCTGTAAATGTTATTAGTTTCACAAACTTACAATAACGTAGTACCTGTGTCACTTTTTTCGATAACATACCGCCCCCTAAATATGAGTTTTAGCAGTCGTATTAAAAGTTATGTTGTCATAGAAAATTCTTTGAAAATCAAAAGCCGCCTTACATCTTTACGTAGAGTGACTCTTATTAACCCTTGGACTACTATGGGACACTGGTGGACCAGGATTTTATTTGCCACAGTTCCCAAAATAAAGAGATATCACAAATATTTTTGCTTTGTTACTTCTAGTTAACATTAATTTACAAAACAAGGCAAAAATATTTTGATAAATAAGTGGGTAAAAGTAATAATTTGGCTCTACAAAAAGTGTACTGGAGCGAGTTTTTGCTAGTGTTCTATAAGCCGCTTGTAATTTATCTTCATGCGAGAAAAATAATTTTTTTGTTGGAAACGAAGGAATAATGCATCCCATGCCTCGAAAACGCTTTCAGGATATTCTGCAAAATCTACACTTTGTAAACAATGACACAGCTGACAAAACTGATAAAGGTAACAAGATACGCTTAATTATTGAATTGCTAAACAATCCCTTCAGAGAAGCTGCTTCTGACTCGGCGGGACAGTGTGTTGATGAACACATAACAAAGTTTATGGGTAAAAGTCCAATGAAGCAGCACATCAAGAGCAAGCCTATCAAGTGGGGCTTCAAGTGGTGGTGTAGATGTGATGGTGTGACAGGATATCTATCCGAGTTAATATCGGAAATCAAAGATGCTTTATTACTTGCACTTATTTTTCGACTTGACGGATATTGCTTGCGTCAACAACTTTATTGTACTCAATATGTTGAATCGGTGTCAACTGACATTGTTAGATTTCAAAATCGTTGTTGCCCAGTTTTTGATCGGTAGATTCAGCAGTCACCAAAGAAACTGCCAAGCATCAAGACCATCACGACGTTCCGCTGCTTTAACAAAGCCTGGTACAGCACCCCAGCACCTTCCCGAGTTTCTGAACACGTCTTTGGTGTCATTACTGTGCCGATGAGGCCAAAGAATCAAGTACCTTTGCAAGGTGTGAAGATTGTGGCGTGGCATTTTGTATGACAAAGGAACGAAACAGTTTTTGTGTTTCATATCGCATGAGAGTTTTTAAGTGCTGCTTATAATATTGGTAATGCCGTTGATCGTACCTCATTGATTGCATTGGTTATGTTGTAATATTTTGAAAAACCTTTGATGCAAACTTATGGTAGTTTATTCATATCCGTTATTCCCTGAACCTTCCCTGAATTTGCCAAAGAAAATCCAGTTAGGATAAATGACTGAAGAAGTTATGAAAGCAGGTAGGTATGAAGTAAAGATTGAGAGATGAAGAAAATGCAAACATGAAGAAAAAGAGTAGAAAATATCTGCAAATGGTTGGGAAACCAACATTTATTTCTGTTACCTTCCACGTAATTTCAAATATTTCACATTTATGAATCTTGTAATATTAGGAACCATAAGCAACAGTATCCTCTCCATACCACAGGGACACCATTGTCTCTAGCCATGAGTATGAAGGGTGTAAGACAATATTTATATCCCTCACGAGGAAGTTACAAGGAATCATTTATATGCCTTAAGTTTTTGTTTTGTTTATTTCTTACAGCCTATCAATCCTTACTGGTCGGTATCCCTTGTCTACCACAGGGACACTGGTGTCCCCCTCTGTATCTCGGTAACCATGCATGCATAGTAAAAGGGACCAAGTTATTTTAAGTAAGCATTAGAAATTGTCCAAAAAACCCGAAGATTGTCTATTTTGCTTTGCCCAATTCCTTATGGTAGTCAAATGGTTAAGCAGTTTATAAATGGTGTGTTTCATTACTCAGAACAAATAAAGTGTAATAAATTCAGATTTGTGGAGCAGAACATGTTGGCAAATGAGAGGGCGTATCATGCTCTTAATCCCATTTAATGCAAATCTACTGCAGGACACACCTTGTAAATAGCAAAGTTTATGTACAGTCTACAAGGCGCAAAATAACAGTCGATTGTGTCGTCGATTTTCCAGACTAAACAAGTCTATCTTCCTGGATACACCTCGGTCACATAACCTAATGGCCAGTTCATACGCGGCGTAGACCAGTCCATTACAATCACAAAATCGCCGGTTGTGAAGAACTTTTTTGCCAATTCTTCACCTTTTACCAAACTGTAAAGTCAGTAAATATTCGAGATTCCATCTCTGCCGGAACATATCAACCAAATTTTGAGCTTGACTCGAACGGCGTTCGTACCTTCCTTAATGTCTCGATGTTCCAAGAGAAACTGGCTGGTTCGAGAGAAGCAACTAGTGATTTAGTGTCTGGTTCCAGATTCTTGTGACTCAGAAATGTAGGTAAGTAGACGCGCATTTACAATGTACTCGGCTTGTCAGAACAGTGTCAAGCCATTAGTCGTCCAGAGCCTGATCACTAAGATAACATTTAGAATTTTTCTGACACTTCGTACTCCCCTTCCCTAAGCTACCCCCGTATGGAAAGCACTTGGGGGATGAATTCCCACGTTATGTTCCCAAGACGTAGTTAATCCTTTGTTTTCAAGTGCTCCTTACACTCCTTTATTAATGCTTTCAGTTCCTTTTCTTCACCGACAAAGTTCATTCAATTTTCAGATCTGATTAATTTGAGTGTTCCTCATCAAACCATGTTATGCATTTAATCTGAATCGAAAGAATAAAGTTTTTCAATATGTATTGCTCTCAAAAAGATGCATCCATGTCGCTTTTGACCACTGGGGGCCCTTTTCATGATAAAAGGTTCAAAAAATCTATCCGGACCGATGACAAAGGAGAAGTCCCTGGAAGCATACAAACGGAAGGAAGCGCCACCATGTCCTTGAAACCAGACAGGGCTTTTAGACCCTGACATGATGCAGCTCAACATTATTCAATTGACAAGCGTTCTATATTTCGGGTCCACCAACCTGGTCAGACAGATACCAATACATATGGTCTTCCAGAACGTCCTGTTTCCAGCTCAAGTAAATGCCTAACGTAATTTTGTCACAGACAGTCTGGTTAATGGTACAGGATTCTTTGCAGACTCGGAAGTTGGAGCTGAGAGTAATCTCCCGGCAACCAGAAGAATTTCATCAGCGCCAAGAATCCCTTCAGGGGTGCAGATGTTGCTTTTTATGCTTCTTGTCCACGATTCAAAATTAGAACACGCAAATCCTTCCTGAAAAGCTGATTCTCTGCATAACGAGCAATTGCTTTCTCTCCATTTTTTATGTCCTCAGTAATGGGTTCTTTCGACACATCACGATTGCACATTTGATGCATGGGTTTGAGTGAAAAACAATGCTGCAACTTTCTTTAGTTGATTCCATGATCACTAATGCAACATAAACTGACTTATTGGAAGATTTGCGACCCCAGTTACAACATCGTGCAGTATTTGAATATCCTTCAACAAACCAGTACAATTAGAGGATTTTGGCCATTGGGATTCACGTTTCCACAAAAATTACGATACCCGTTTCCATCTACACGTTTAAATTATTTCGACATTTGAATCGTAACCTAGGGTATTCCATGTTTGTACATGGTAAATGAAATTATTTTGTAGACATTGTTTTTTCTTTTAACCTCATCTGTTAATTTTGGAGTCAGTGTCACCTTGAAAAAGCAACACTTCCAGAGGCGGTTTTTTAATAAGCACCACAGGGCGCTTACTCTAGAAAATATAGTACTTTAGGTAACCAGGCACGTTTACTTTTTTGCGATAGTACTCAAAGCCTCGAGAAACCCTCCTCGATCACTGAGGTCTTCCCATCATTCACTGTTTTAAAAGTCAGAGTGGTATGTTTATCCTTCAAAACAAGCTATTTCACAATCTCAGAGGAACGAAAGGTCTTTTTACTTTCAGAGTTCAAGACATTTGTTGCAACGGATTCCTTTTGATCTTTACCAGGCACATGGATAGTTGCAATTGGTAACGATATTTCCGAAAAGTCATTTCTGTGAAACTTTTGAAACTGAAACTTTTTATTGGTGATTTTGAAGAATGTCATTATTGATAGACTTCTAGCGGTTTTCTTTGCTACAAATAAACGCTACACAAAGCAATTTTGAATGCTATAGTTGACACATTACATTGGCACACCTTGATCTCTGCTTGCACAATTTAACTGAGTGATTGAGGAATTCAAGACAATCGAAACTGAGTTTAGGCTTTAATTCGGCTGCCCTATCAATACAATATTTGAACATTCTGTTGAGTTTAACTACATCCCTTGCAGTGGACTGTCCTACACAACTGTCAAACGCATTTGTTGATACCTAATAATCTAAAGGGTTCTCGTCGTTTTTGACTGGTTTCAGATAGGTTTATTATATCAAGTATCTGTCTCCAGCTTTTATTCAGATTCGGTATCTATCTCGGAATACTCGCCTACAGCAGCATTAGGCTGAGTGACCCTACCAGGGTCGTATGTCCATTCAGTTGCATGTGGATTTAATGATGAATCTTGAACAAGTTCAATGTCAATGTAGCCTGGATGATATTTATTGTCGAATGAATTCATACTGGAAACGGGCGGCTGTTGATTTTATTTTGTTGACCATGTATGCGTACAAATTGTGTTTGCTATGGTCGAGTTGTGTGTCGGTTTAGGGTACATCATAGATTCCTGTTAAATATCCGTGACATCCGGTTTCTTACGAGACACATTACTGCCATGTGATTTCTCAGCAATGTATTTTAACGACTTTTACTTCAGCCTTTGCTGCTTCAGTTTCCCCCCGCATTTTTATGTCCTACGTTTTGTTCTTATTTTTATTGTTCACTTTCTGTTTCAAATTTTTTCTTCAAAATACCTTCCTTAGCTTCTAACATGGCTCTTTTAGCTGCTCAGCTCACTCAATGTTGAGGATACATTTTTTCAAAAGCTGTTTCCAGACATTATTAAGCAGGAATAACTCTTGTTTAAAACATATTTTAGGTTCTTTGAATAAAATAAAAATCTACACTTTGTACTACAACGTGCCTGTTACTCCATGGCCATAAGTAAAATACAGATCATATAAGTAAACATTGAAACCTACTGCGAGCATGACTGTAAATACGTGACAGACAAACCACAAGAGTACAAACACAGCGAACATGACAGGAACACTTAAAATAGGTAAATCCTATTATTCTTATTGTTTTTCAGTGTCCCTGACACTCTCCACGACTTTAAGAGTTCACTATACGGTGAACATCCTCTTCCAATAACTCGGTAATTCCCAATCGACTGTAGCTACAGTTTCTTCTGTTCTCGGTCGGTTCGAACTGTGTATCAAGTACCTATGCTTTTTCGTACCCCAGCAAATTGTTCTGTACTTATGGGTACATAAAATAATTGACCACTGGTTGTAAATGTTCAATGTTATCCTCCATAACTGACGTAAACACAACAAAAACTGATCACTGAATTTTTTCAGGAAGAATCGAATCCCAGGATCCTTGCAACTGCTTCTGATTGCCGTTCTACTTTTGTAATATTATGCTGATCACGCTTTAAAATTTGAAGTGTTACTTAACTACTGTGAATTAACATCAAGATAGTGTTCATTAAGCTTCGTTGATATCTGGTGGTGTTGACTAACAGGTCTGTGCTGTATAACTGGGTAGGGTGTTGGTATCTGCATCAGCGGGTAATTTATACCAGTCACAAAACTTTGGTGTATCGGGTGGACTGGCAGAGTGTTCATTGCTACTGGTCCCCATGGTGCATACTGTGGTGGTTGAGTAAGTTGGTCTTGTGAATATTTTAACAATTTCGGTAAATGATCTTGACATGTACTAGTCTGAATACAGTCAGTTGTACTTTCTCTATCAATATCTTCAAAATGAACGTGCTTCTGAGCTGGTGGAGGACTTTTGCATGTACTCCTTAAGTTCGGGAATCTCGTCTGTAGTGACTTGATTTGAATGTTCTTGGTCGTAGTAGCCTGCATTCCTCTTTCATCATACGTCAGAAATTCAGGTTTTCTTCGTAATCGTGCTGGTCTAATTGATTTTTTTGCGTGTTCTTCTTCATCAAGAGAGTCGGAGTCAAAACTGCTACACTCCAATTCATCATCTTTAATGTCAGAGTTTGGTTGTACATTGTCTATTACTGAATTGTCTTCTTCTGTAAGGCTGTGTTCAGTTGGAGTTGAATTGTCTGCTACTATTCTGTCGCTGAACAAACTTCTTTCTCCTTCTTCACCCTCTGCAGTAATGTTATCATTAGTTGGTTCTTCAGTAACTAACTCTGACTCTTCAAGCTGAATTTTCGATATATCGTTGTCTTTAAGCTGAACCATTTCTTCTGAATGCTGTATCCTTCTCTCGAATTCCTCTAGTTGTGTTGGTGTTAACCCTTCTATCTCAGTTTCCGCCTCATCATCTCTCTGAAAATCAATATTGTGTTGGACTATTTCCTTGATTTGTCTCTGAATATCTTGAGTGGTATTTTTGTTTTTTCGTCTTCGGGACTCTGACATTCTCTTCTCTTCTTTTCTCTGTCTATCTGTCTCTCTATTCTTATTTTCTCCTCTCCCCTCCCCTTCTCTTGTATCTCTCAAGCAAGGCTGAGCGTTTTCTCCTGATGTTTTCTGTTGGCTGTTGTGAATTTTAGATTGCTGTCTTTGCCTAGAAGAGTCATCAAGCGAAGGCAAGGTAATGGGTAGACTGTTACACAATAGCAGCAAGTTCCGGTGTAGAATGCGACAAGAACCTTCTGGATCATTTTCCTTTCGAACTGCGTAAACAACACTGTTTTCTTCTCCTTTTCTTTCTACAACAACATAGATATCTTTCTCCCATGTAGACCGCAGCTTGCCAGGGCCCCCTCTTTGGGACAAATTTCTAACCAGTACTCTATCTCCAGCTGTTAAACCTCTAAGTTGAGCACCAAAATTTCGTCTATCTCTATCTTTACGATGATGCTTTTCAGAAGTTGCCTTTGCTAGTTCATAAGCTTCTTGCATAGTGTTCGTCCACCTCTTCAAATATTGTTCATGCTTCTTGGGATTTTGTGGTTGGAGACCGAGGATAATATCAAGTGGTATACGAGGGTGGCGACCAAACATTAGAAAGAATGGCGAATATCCTGTGGCGGAGTTCTTGGTGCAGTTGTATGCATGTGTTAAGGGGTTCAGATGTTCTTTCCAACGGCCTTTCTGTGATTCCTCGAGTGTTCGCAACATCTGCAGAATGGTCTGATTCATCCTTTCACACTGTCCGTTGCCTTGTGGATGATATGGTGTTGTTCGAAGATGTTTTATCCCAAGTAACTTTTGAAGATGAAAGAATATCTCATTCTCAAACTCGGTTCCCTGATCGTGAAGAAGTCGTGTTGGAATTCCGAATCTTTGAATGTATTCCAAGTACAGAAAACGAGCTGCTGTCTTTGCACTTTTATCCCTGGTTGCATATGCTTGTAAGAATCTACTAAAATGATCAACAATAAGCAGTATGTATTGATAGCCACCAGATGCTGTTTCAAGATGGAGAAAATCTATCGAAACCAAATCACCAGGACATGAAGATGACACACTTTGAAGTGGCGCATATTTGTTGGTGACCGGTCTTTTCTCCTTGATGCAAGCACAAGTTTCTCTCACATGCTTTTCGATGTCTTGAATCATAAACGGCCAATAAACCCTATCACGAGCTAGATTTGCAACTCTTTCCACGCTAAGATGACCCATCTTGTCATGCAATTCTGTAAGTATCTGCTTCCTCATCGACGTTGGTGTCACAAACTGCTTCTTGTTGCGAGCCTTTCTATACAGAATATCTTTATCATCAATGGTAAGATTTCTCCACTGGTGTAGCAGGTAAATTGTCTCTCGATTTTCATTGCTACGCTGTTTTCGAGTAGGACGATATCCTTCCCTCAGCCATTTCTTAACTTTTGATATATCTTCATCTTCATTCTGAGCCATAACCAGGTCGACAGAAGAGTACTGTGTACTAACATCTGTAGCAGTGTGTTCGTTGGTACTGACTGCCACCTTGTTCAAAGCCCCCAACCACGTCTCTTGGTTTCTCTTCTGTATTGCGATACCTTGACGAATGGCCTTGATCTCTGAAATCGATACCTCTTGAGTACATAGTGGTTTGAGTTTCTCGAAGTCCAAGGGCATCCTTGAAAAACAATCAGCTTCCTTGTTAACTTTTCCAGGCCGATACCGGATCCGAAAGTGGTAATTTGCCAAATCATTCACCCATCTCTGCCCATGAGCATTCAATTTCGCTGTTGTCATCACATAAGTTAATGGGTTGTTATCCGTATAGACGACAAAATCTTGAGCATAATACAAATAATCATGAAATGCATTTGTTATTGCCCAGCGCAAGGCTAAAAATTCTAATTTTCCACTGTCATAGTTCTTTGCAGCTCCATTAACAGTCTGACTCGCATATCCAATGACTCGATAAACATTGTTCTGCTTTTGATATAAGATCGCTCCCAATCCGATTTTGCTAGCATCAGTGTACAATTCAAATGGAAGGTTGAAGTTGGGATATGCCAAAACAGGAAACGATGTTACCGCATTGATTAACTGGTGAAGAGCCTGAACTTGAGGTTCACCAAATACAATTTTGTTGCTGGATGGTAGCTGAGATTTCGTATTCTTCATGTCACAGTCTTTAGGAACTTCTAGTAGATCAAACAACGGTCTACAAATTTTTGAGAAATCCTGGATAAATCTCCGAAATTGACCAAGCATGCCCAACAATCGACGAAGATCACCAACTGTCTTAGGATGATTTTCCTTGAAGAAGGTCATAGCAACGACATTCGAGTCATCCATTCTGTAACCATCCTGTGAAACTATTCGCCCCAGATACTTCACTTCCTTTTGGAACAACCTGCATTTCTTTGCCCTAAGCTTAATTCCATTTTCACGGAGACGGCGTAAGACGGCTTGAATATGCTTCACATGTTCTGAAAAGCTCTTGCTGTAAATGAGAAGATCATCCAGATATGGTACCACAAAGTCATCTCGCATTCCTTCTAACACCTGTTCCATGGCCCTCTGAAAAACCGCCGGACTATTCATCAAACCGAAAGGTATACGAACCCATTCATATAACCCCCACGGAGTAATAAACGCAGTGAGATGGCGACTGTTTGGATGTACAAAGGCCTGGTGGTATGCCCTACGTTGATCTAAAATACTGAACCAACTGTTTCCGCTCAGATTGTCCAATATGGTCTGTATCCGTGGCAATGGGTGGCGATCTGGAATGGTTCTTTTATTCAATTGCCGGAAATCACAACAAAGTCGAAGTTCTCCATCAGACTTCCGCACAGCAACTACTGGTGACGAATATGGAGAGCAAGATTTCTTTATCCACTGTTTGGTCAACAGATCTTCGATGTATGCTTTTATTTCAGGATACAGAGGTCTGGGCACTGAGTTGTATCGTTTTTGCACTGGAGTCGGGTTCGACAACTTGATTTCCATCTGTACATTTGGCATGCATCCTATTTCTTCCCCAGATGTAAACGACTCCGCTTCTTTAATCAACATGGCTTCTGCGATCTGTTTTTGTTCCAACGTTAGGTGACTAAGGTCTACTTCAGGACATTCTTGATGGCTTTCTATCTTTCTGGCCTCCCTCAACTCCTCTTTAACATTGTTTATTACACTTCCTTTCCGATCTGTTTGACTAACTACTGCATTGCACTGAATTCCCTCTTCTCTACGCTGTTTCAGGTCCTCTCCTGGTTTTTCAACAAACTGGACTTGGAGTGGAACCACCGAACTCACCAATTCAATTGTTCCAAGACATGTCCTTGGATATAAGGTCAGATCACGATCTGTTGTATTTGAGACAGGAATTGAAATTTTACAAGATGGTCCTTTTGGTAAATTCAACAACGTTTGAGAGATTTCTAATCCATTCGGCCAAGACGGGTCCACGTCTGGTTCAAAGAAGACAGGAATAGATGAAGTAACGTGACCGGTATTGGCACGACATTCAATGGTGACATTCTTGCCTTTCGGTATTACAATTGGTCGTTTATGTGTTTTCACTTTGTTGAGGTGAACACTTTCTTTCGATCGGATTAAGTTAACAAAACCATCCAGATTGTCGACTTTTCTTCCCTTGAAACATTTTCTGAAGAAATCTAAGAAGTTTGACTCATTCAGCAGGTATTCTTCGGTGTTGCCAACAATTTCTTCCATCACATTGGTTCCAATAACTGGTTGTCCTCGCACTTCATTCGAAACTAGGAAGGGTACATCTAAATGTGCAGATTCTTTCCATCCCTTCATTTTCATTTTCAACTCAACAAATCCGTGGTATGGTATAGAGGCATCTGTCACTGAAAATAACTTCAAGTCTTGCTCATCCAGTAAACCACTCACAACTTGAACAAGGTCTTGTAGATGGTTTTCTTTCAACCACTGGTTGGACACAATGCAGACTTGTGCTCCTGAATCATAGAGACAGCTTGTTTCGACATCATTCAACGTGCATTCGACTGAACATCTACCTCCAATCAACTTCACCACAGATGCCTTTTGCTTCGGTGTCAGATGTGTATCGTAAAATCCGCATTGATCCACTTTCTGGTGAAATTCTGATTCCAACTGATGAATGGAACTGCACAATATTTTGTGTTGATCCCAATGTTGCTTCTGACATTTGCGGTTACAGTAATAACTTGATTTGCATTGTTTACAATTTAAGAATTTTGAACCAGATGTTTCTGCACGACCACAACCATTACATCTGCGGGACATCATTTTTTCTTCGCCAGCTACGTGGAGTCCCTCTGACGTAGCTGCTTCTCGTTTCCCTTCTTCGAGCCTCTATTCATGCAGCCTCGAGATGTATGTCCTTCTTGACCGCAATCTAAGCAGTGACGACAGTCATCATTTCCATCTGTTTTACATTTGGAGCAGACTGGTCTTTTACGAGTACTGCCTTTCTGCTTAGCTTCCATTGCTTCAACCTTCTGTTGTAGACTTGTCATTTGTTTCTGTATACTTTTCATCATCTTTACCATCTCGCTCTCTTCAGCAGTTACCGCACCAACTTTCGCAGACTTACTACTGAATGGAAATTTAGCAGTTCCATCTTTGTGCATCCTCATCTTTGAAGAGGTTTCTGCTCTGTTAATTTGATCACGAAGGATGATGTCAGTAACAGTTGGGTCGAGTAAATAAGGTCGTACTTTCATGGCTATTTCTTCATTCAACCCAGTTTCTAAAGTAGAGAGAAACATCCGCTTCACCTGTTCACGATGGTAGGGTACACTTCCTTCTTCATTCTGTGCAGTAAAAATGACTTTGTCTCTCAGTTCCAGTGCTCGAACCACAAAGCTATTCGCATCTTCTTCCTTTCCTTGTTTCAGATTGATGAGTTCCTGAAAGTACTCTGTCGGCGTCTTTTCCTTATACTCAATTCTCAGCTGTTCGCATAATGACGCTAATGTCAAATCTGGCAGCATCTCTAGATAATTTCGCAACAGCTTATCTGAAACAGCATTTAATACACCACTAACTATCTCTTTCTCCGTAAAACCCTGCTCTTGACCTTCTCTGATCTGTCTGCAAACTGTTACATAGCTCAGTTTGTATGGTCCTACAGCTCCTGACATCTTAAACTGTTTGCGAAGCACACTGGTGACAGATGCAAGTACATCACTTGACTTTCCAGGAGGTTTCGTCCCTTTAGCAGCGATAGCTTCATCACATTTTCTCCCCCATTCAGTTATGTTAACTTCTAATGATTCTGCACTGGGTATCTTGTATCCCTTCTCTGTCTCTGTCTTTGAGCTACGGGCTTCATCTCTTTCTGTCTTTTTCTCTATATCGTCTGCCGAGCCGTGGTTACCTTTTTCTGTTTGTTTTTTTTGTAAGTGAGCTTCATGTTTGTTTATTTCTACCATCAAACCTGAAATCAATCTATTCAATATTTCCGTTTTCTTCTCCTCAGACTCCTGGCTTTCTATCTCACGTCGCAATACTTTCATAACATAAATCTGCTTCTTGCCTTGCCAATGCTTCGCTTCAATTCCTATAGATTCAGCTAAATGCTGTAGCGGTTCACGCTCGCATCCACTCATCAACTTTTCGAAAATTAATTCAAGCGCATCCACGGCAGATTCGTCACCTTCTGTGTCCGACATCGTGCTGGAGTCTGATTGATTCCTACCCGGAAGATCGACCGTTTCGAATGTCTTTGCAATTTCTGTGCCCGTCCGCTCCTAGAACAACGATCCCACGCTTTATTTGCGACTAGAACTAGTGGCACACGCTAAAATTTGCCCTGAAATTTTTTATTTATTTTTTTTTTGCAATGATCGATTTGTGTTTTCGAAATGTTCCCACCAACGTTCCTTCGATACGCACAAACTTTCGCCTGTTAAAATTCTTCGGACCCAGAACTGATGTGAATCCCCCAGACCAGTCAGTAAAATTCCCCCAAAACTCTACGATTTGGTCTGTATTTTGTCCTGGTCTGTATTTTGTCTGGGAAAGGAAACGTCTTCAATCTATGATCGACACCATCTTGGGTTTGTTCATTTTTTGGTTTGTTTTGGTTTGTTGGTTGGTGTTTTGTGGTGTGTTTTGTTTTGTTGTTTGTTTTTTTTTTTTGACCGGGAAGCAGGATGCTTTTATTACCGCGGAAAATAGACCAATTTAAACGGCGTTTCCTGCAAAATATACTCTGATAGTTCTAAAAGGACTTTCCAAACAGTAGGGATCAATTCGGCCTTCAGAAATTGATGATTAGCTGCCAAACAAGACAGGATAAAAAACGTCTTACCTCGACAGCAGTTGAGACTTCACTTTTTCCAAATCTATTCCAATCTGGAACACCAAAGTGTTAAACGTTCTGCAACAACTTTCCAGAGTGTGCTAATCAATTTCTTACAATGTTTATTAGTACTGAAAGAAAGAGCACCGTCCAATGTCTCTGAAATTTAACGTACAATAACTATTCCTCGACTGTCCTTTGCTGATAAATATATCGTTGAAAGACTGTTCACTTAAGGATAACTCCACTGTCACAGTCGCGGCTACTCACGCAATCCGAGTGCTTTCGTCAAGGCTACGAAGCGGCTGTGTTGGCCTCCAGCGAGTCTGTAATAACCTTCTCAAATTTTGTTTCTTCAGTAATGGAGCAAGTTGGTAGTCTCATCACATCCAGACGATACTTTAACATCCGTGTAGGTTAACAATTTCTACTAAGTCCACAAGTTGGGCGCCACATTTCAAAAGCTGTTTCCAGACATTATCAAGCAGGAATAACTCTTGTTTAAAACATATTTTAGGTTCTTTGAATAAAATAAAAATCTACACTTTGTACTACAACGTGCCTGTTACTCCATGGCCATAAGTAAAATACAGATCATATAAGTAAACATTGAAACCTACTGCGAGCACGACTGTAAATACGTGACAGACAAACCACAAGAGTACAAACACAGCGAACATGACAGGAACACTTAAAATAGGTAAATCCTATTATTCTTATTGTTTTTCAGTGTCCCTGACAATTTGAACCACGCGACGGACGCGACATACGCGACACGCTATCATCAGGCGTTATCTGTTTCTCAGGTGATTGTTTTTGAAGAAAACTGTCATATTGAGCTCTTGCAGTTTGTACTTTCTGTGTTGCCTCATAAAACTGTGTTTCACTCATTTGTAACCAATACTGATCATGAATGGCTGATAACTTCACAAATACCAATTGTACCTCTTTTAGTGTATAGTACCTTATTTCCTCTAATAACGCCGCGGCATTTATCAAAATTTTAAGCAAATTTTTGCTACTTTTATTAGAGGGCAATGTTTATTTCAAACCAAGCATCGTTTTGTAGTTGATGAAGTATTTAATCATACCATTACAATTCTACATCAATGTCTTCATGGCAGTTTTCATTCATAAGATGAAATAACTACTGCATCTTCTGCATCGGGATCCGTTAGTTAAAACGGATCTCAATTAATGTAATCTGTTCTACAACTTGAAGCTGATTTTTAGCAAAGAAAATTCACTTGAACAAGGTGTCCCCTCCTGAAAACTTAATCGTAATTGCTTTCACTACTAATAATGAATATCCTTTTCATGTTACTGATAAAGAATAGAAGAATAGACTGAGCAGCTGTGCATTACTTTGTATCTTTTCTAATTTTTCTAATAAACGCTGCTCTTTATGCTACAATCCTTATTAATTAAAAGTCTTTGTTTATTTCAAACTGTTTGCATCAATTGCGGTGTTTATTAGAGGAAGGCGTTTATTCGGGGCTACGCCTTTATTGGAAGAAATACTGTAAGCTTTAGTTAGCCTTTCTAAAGAGTTTGCAATCTCTTCGTGCAAAGCCTCTTCCTTTACAAATTCCTCAGATTCAGCCAGTATACGAGGTACAATGTCTGCATATCCACCATGAGAACTACATTATGGAATAACTTGTTGACGGATGAAATCTCCATCAGTTGTCATTTAAATTATTGTTCTGCAGTATGTAATTTCGAATTTAGATTTGAGATGGTATATTTGCAAACTTAATGTCGCAGTATGCATTGGCATAATTTCGTGATCGTTGAATTACACTGGTCAACACATTTTTTGTGCTGATATCTACTGAGGGTGTTTTTGTACAATATTTATATGCTGATTTCAAATCTGATGTCCATTTTAGTTCAACACGTCAGGATTTTTTTTTATTCACCCAGTGATTTTTTTTCAAAATCGACTAATTTAGAGTATCTTTCAGGCGTCACAGCATTTCATAACATTTTTCGTGCAACAAACTTTACACAAATTTTCGTGAATAAGGTAATAAAAAAGATAAGATGATAAAACAGATAGTTAATTTCAGACTTTATTTGTAGACAAAACTGTTCCAAATACTCAGGCAGAGCTGTCTGAGCATATGAAGGTACCTTTTGTGGGTTTTTGTCAATTGAACAATAGAAGTGTTTTAGAATACAAATCTTTGTGTTATTTGTAGATTGTGTCATAGATTTTGGATGCCGTTGATCGTGTTAAAATTTTCAATATTGATTTTGCGACTTTTATTTATAAACTGCAGGTGTAAATGCATTGCATAAAATGTTATTTTTTATAGAAAATAGAGATGTCTAGAAAATGTAAAAACAATAAAGACATTTTCTGCTACACATGTGGAGAGTTTACCTTTGAACAAAATAGAAAATCGATTGATGAATTTTACGAGAAAGCCTTCCACACATATTTCAAAATCAAGCTTGGCGATCAGGATAACCCATGGGCCTCACACATTGTCTGCAAAGCCTGCAAAGAGGCTCTTCGGCGCTGGACCGAAGGCAAACAAAAGGAGCTCAAATTCGGAATTCCCATGATCTGGTGTGAACCTACCAATCATTTTGACGATTGCTATTTCTGTATGACGAAAGTTGTTGGATATAACAAAAAAAAAGCAAAAAAGTATATGCTACCCATCAATTCCTTCTGCCAGACGACCGGAACCACACTCAGATGAACAGCCAGCACCAACTTTCAAAAAACTGCTACATGTACCTGCTTCAGTTGTATCATTGGCAAAAGATCTGGTGTTAGACGTATCAGCTGAAACTAAATCTGAATGTGAAGATATGGATTTTGCTAACAGTGCTGATTATGTTGGTTATTCAAGTGAACCGAATCTATTAAATCAGGATGATCTGAGTGACCTAATTCGCAATTTAAATCTCTCAAAGAAATCTGCTGAGCTGCTGGCTTCGCGCCTGAAGGAAAGAAATTTTCTTTGTGAAAAGACGAATGTGACATACTATCGTAACAGGGATATGGAATTTCTTCCACACTTTCAAGAGTTTGAGGACATTATTGTTTGCAATAATGTAGGACCGGTAATGCTGAAGCTTGGCCTCCATGCTTATGATGCAAACTCATGGCGCTCATTCATTGACAGCTCAAGACGAAGTTTGAAATGTGTGCTATTACACAATACTAATAAATACGGTTCAATTCCGATTGGCTATTCCACATCACTGAAAGAAACATATGAGTCAATTAAACAAGTTCTTGAATGTAGAAAATACAGTGAACATAACTGGAAGCTCTGTGTGGACCTGAAAATGGTCAATTTCCTTCTTGGTCAGCAATCTGGTTATACAAAGCATCCGTGTTTTATATGTTTGTGGGATAGTCGCGATAAAACCAACCACTGGGTTAAAACAGATTGGGAGCTGCGCGAGTCACTCGAAATAGGAGACAAGAATATCGTAAACGAGCCTCTTGTAAACAGAGACAGGATATATCTCCCTCCTTTACATAT
>RDPX01000001.1:13948859-14014407 GCA_003991215.1 Morbakka virulenta
CATTCGCGTGTGTCACACAGAAGTCAATTTCTTCCACAGCTCTCAAGTTCTTTCATAGAATGAAGCATCGCAGCATGGTTTATGGTGAAACAAACGAAATAATATCAAATGTTGTATTTATTTCTGATCTTGTGTTAACATAACTTATTGTGACAATCTGTTTTCTTTCTTAACCATAACCCCTTTTTGATGTGATTTGGAATCTTCGAGCAAAAGAAGCGTAAATAATATGGAACATGACAACATGACGCATATTTTATTATGAAAATTTCAAATTACAATTCAATTTGTAATTTTATCTCCAAATAAACTGCGTTTTAAACAGTTACCAGCCCATAATGAGTTTAGACTGCAGATGTCTAACATATTAGCAAAACATCAATTTTATATATTTTGACTGCCTGAAATATTTTCTAAAATAGCTGATTTTTAAAAAAATTTCCAAGTCAAAAATAAAAAAATCCTGATGGGCCAAAATGAATACCAGATTTGGAATCAGCATACCAAAATTGTATTAAAACACCTTAAATGGATATCAGCACAAATTAAAAAATTTTTTTGTAGACCAGTGTTATCTATCGTTCTCCCTGTTCATCATTGACATCACCCAAATTCTCCGGAAAGTTGTCCAAGTGCCTATGCAGGTACTGAACCTTGATTCTCATGTTTGCTCCCAAAATGTGAAACTTTTTTGACATGTTACCAACTAACACTTTGTAGTTGTCAGCCTTACAATTTCCAAGAAAATCCTGAATTTTATCTACGAATGACCACCAGGGTTCCAGCTCAATTTTGCTCATCGCATTTTTGAAGTTTCCGTCATTTACTAATTGTCGTATTTGCTGACCATAAAAAATGCCGGCTTTCAATTTTTCCATGGTAAGTCCAAAAAATACTTCACAAATGTAAAGAAAGCTTGTGCCATTATTATTCAGAGCTTTAACAAACTGGTTCATTAAACCCAGTTTTATAAAAAGAGGTGGAAACATGATCTTTTCTCGTTGCAACAGAGCTTCATTCATCACATTTTATCCCCAGCTGTAAGTTTATGTCGAGTTGGCCAGCCTCTTATAATCCAGTGGCTTGGCTTTTCTCTACTATCCCAACAACAAAGAAAGCATGGAAATTGTGTATAGCCTGCTTGCTGCCCAAGTAGAAAATTCACCATTTTTAAATGCAATGATCCAATTTTTGCTGATCGTACTTTGTGCAGTTCAGGACATGCCTAATAGCCTTATATGTTTCCTTCATTTGAGTTGAGTGTGTGATCGGAATTGAAGCTTACTCGTTTGCTACATTTCAAACTTCTTTCAGGACTGTCAGTAAACAATCTCCAGCTACTAGCTTCATATCTTGCAACGCTCAACTCCATCAAAAACCAGAAATATCTTTGCAAAAGACAAGAAAGTCTTTATGTTAAAAAAATTGAATGAAGTCTGAATCCCTTGTCCGATAAATGGTGATTTTACTTGCCGGATCAAGTAGATTTTTGTCTTGATGCAAAGACCTCGGATAACTTTTTAGGTAGATATAAATCTCTGATCAGATCTGAAAGTTCATCTTGCGTAAATATCTGATGCTGGCTTGGCAAGACTTCAAACTCTTCGTCATCTAAACTACCATGATCATAGTCATTATTTTCATCTGTGTTGTCTCCGGCCTCCTCCAAATGTTTCAATACAGGTACAGGAATTTCATCAAATTATGGTACAGGTCTCAACTCTGAATTCAGATTAAAATAGCTCATAGATCTTTTATTACGACTGACCCCTTTCAATTTACTGTGCAAACGTAGCAGTAATGTACATGATCATGAGGCTCCCTACAAATTCCAAATCTCGAAGATTTTCTTGTACCATTTTTCCAATGACGCAAATGTTTAACACAGATTCTACAAACAACATGTGGTGCCCAAGACTTATCTTGATCTCCAAGATGGACCCAATGTAGGCATGGCACACTTGCCTGAAAAATCGAGTAAGAGGTCTTCTGTTGTCTGGTGCCACACCACAACANCTCCCAAAATGTGAAACTTTTTTGACATGTTACCAACTAACACTTTGTAGTTGTCAGCCTTACAATTTCCAAGAAAATCCTGAATTTTATCTACGAATGACCACCAGGGTTCCAGCTCAATTTTGCTCATCGCATTTTTGAAGTTTCCGTCATTTACTAATTGTCGTATTTGCTGACCATAAAAAATGCCGGCTTTCAATTTTTCCATGGTAAGTCCAAAAAATACTTCACAAATGTAAAGAAAGCTTGTGCCATTATTATTCAGAGCTTTAACAAACTGGTTCATTAAACCCAGTTTTATAAAAAGAGGTGGAAACATGATCTTTTCTCGTTGCAACAGAGCTTCATTCATCACATTTTATCCCCAGCTGTAAGTTTATGTCGAGTTGGCCAGCCTCTTATAATCCAGTGGCTTGGCTTTTCTCTACTATCCCAACAACAAAGAAAGCATGGAAATTGTGTATAGCCTGCTTGCTGCCCAAGTAGAAAATTCACCATTTTTAAATGCAATGATCCAATTTTTGCTGATCGTACTTTGTGCAGTTCAGGACATGCCTAATAGCCTTATATGTTTCCTTCATTTGAGTTGAGTGTGTGATCGGAATTGAAGCTTACTCGTTTGCTACATTTCAAACTTCTTTCAGGACTGTCAGTAAACAATCTCCAGCTACTAGCTTCATATCTTGCAACGCTCAACTCCATCAAAAACCAGAAATATCTTTGCAAAAGACAAGAAAGTCTTTATGTTAAAAAAATTGAATGAAGTCTGAATCCCTTGTCCGATAAATGGTGATTTTACTTGCCGGATCAAGTAGATTTTTGTCTTGATGCAAAGACCTCGGATAACTTTTTAGGTAGATACAAATCTCTGATCAGATCTGAAAGTTCATCTTGCGTAAATATCTGATGCTGGCTTGGCAAGACTTCAAACTCTTCGTCATCTAAACTACCATGATCATAGTCATTATTTTCATCTGTGTTGTCTCCGGCCTCCTCCAAATGTTTCAATACAGGTACAGGAATTTCATCAAATTATGGTACAGGTCTCAACTCTGAATTCAGATTAAAATAGCTCATAGATCTTTTATTACGACTGACCCCTTTCAATTTACTGTGCAAACGTAGCAGTAATGTACATGATCATGAGGCTCCCTACAAATTCCAAATCTCGAAGATTTTCTTGTACCATTTTTCCAATGACGCAAATGTTTAACACAGATTCTACAAACAACATGTGGTGCCCAAGACTTATCTTGATCTCCAAGATGGACCCAATGTAGGCATGGCACACTTGCCTGAAAAATCGAGTAAGAGGTCTTCTGTTGTCTGGTGCCACACCACAACATTCAATGCTCATTCTTCACTACATCCACCTTAAGGAAGGTCCTCTCAAAACCAAAAGACCTAGTCCCACTTGAGGAGAGGAACGACATAGTTTACAGACTACAAAGTAAGGACTATCCTGCCTCCTACATTGGTGAATCAAAGCGTTCCTTGGGTCAAAGAAGAAAAAAAAGAGAGCTGTTCAGAAAGGTGACATCAAGAATCATGAAATAGCCAAACACTGCTGAACACAGAATCATACCTTTGACTGGGAAAATAAAAGGATTAAGAAACAAGGAAATCAACACAACAACAAGAAAAATAAAAGAAACAATCCATTCCCTGCAATACAGCAATCACATGAACAGTATATCCTACACCCTTCCAGAAATATGGCTTTCAGCACTAAAAAATGAAATACAACAAACACAACAAGCACATCATAGGTATGGTGCCACTTCCTGAAACAACTCAAGCCCTGTCACAGCTCCAACACTACCAAGGTATAAAACAGACGTATCTAGTCATTTCAGTAGTCTGACGATGGGAAATGTATCTCTCGAAACGTAGCTCGGAAAAAGCTTACGACTCATGACATGATAAACCTCTTACATCTAAAAAGCATGGTATTAAAAGGTCTTTTTCAATAGCCGTGGACACAAAACCTCTGATTCTATAAAAAAACAGGCATTTTATTGGGTGTCAGAACTATAGCCAATCAATGGAAACTGAAGCAATTTATGAACTCAGCACCCCTAAATTACTTAAAATCAACTCTTCCTTTACTAGCACCAAAACTTTTGTTGATTGGTGATTTCAGTTTGACCTTTCTCACCTTAAATAACTGCCTACATAATCATGTCAATACCGATAAATTTTATTAGTTTTACAAATTTATAAGCCCATCAGTCTTATCATTACTCATTTGTTGTTTTGCAGTAATTTCCTGGTAATTTCTTGACACAAAACAATTGTAGAACAACTTTCACAACCTGCACGTTTCCTTCCACCCTTCAAACACCGCTGTCCTTGTCCACTACAGCATAGTCTATATTTGTATCCGGTTTTCCACTTTCAGTTTCTTTGTTAGACCTCACACTACCCAAATATTGAATGTCGATATTTAAACAAGATAATTAACTGCATCACTTTAATTACACTAGCCTGCGTTTAAAAACTTTTTTTAAAAAGTCGGTTTTTTAACTGATTTGTGTATTTTTTGATGAGTTGAATCCAAAAATGCCATCCATTTCCTTTGGCCAGGTTTTTATATGATTACTGGTCCAGACCTAGCTGTTCTCGAGCCAGATGTTGCAATGGCATCCAGCTCTGAATCGTAATCTGATAACACAAAGGACAGAACAGAGGGTGAAGAATATGTGCCAGAAGAGAATGTGACAATAATTTATCAACAATGTGTCTTTGTGATAACAATTTGCTGGCACAGGAAACAACATTCTACTGGCATCGAGAGATGAACGAGAATTTAGACAGTTGTTCACGATCCAGAGGGACTCGTCTTTGGTTTACTGCAACATTGCTGATTTGATGAAATCAATGGGGGTGGACTATATTCCTACGAAATGGAGACTTTCAATCGGCTAGTCCAGCAGAAGTCTCAAGGCAGTTCTCCTCCATAATGGAAATAAATAGTCTTCGATTGCAATTAGTTTATCTGTGCAAATGAAAGAAATTCACGACAGCATGGATCAGTTGCTGTCCGCTCTGAACTACCATGACCATGGTTCGTTGATCTGTAAAGATCTTAAGATTGTTCGATTGGTTTTAGGGCTACAGAGTGGGTACACCAAGTATTCATGCTTTCTGTGTTCGTGGGACAGTCGGGCTGATGATCAACATTATATCAGACAAGAATGGCCACCACGACAAGGGTTGGAACCTGGTTCGCACAATGTTTAGTCTCACCTTCTTGTTGAACCAAACAAGATACTACTTCCACCCTTACATATCAAACTGGGGCTTGTATATCACTATATGTATATTTATGTATATGTATATTACCAAAGGGCGTTAATAACAATTCGTTTACAGCCTCGTTTCTAAAAACCTTGACTTGATTGGACAAAATAAGTATGATGTTTAGATTTTGCATAGCAAACTACCCAAGAATTAGCTATCACATATAAGACTTTTGAAAGTTTGAGTGCCAGTGTTATTAATATCATAAACCATGCATCCAAGTAATGTTTATGCATGATCATGGACTCCTAAATAATAACATCTGGACTGGAAACTGGATTCCAGGGTGTACAACATGAGGCCAGTTTTTCTCAGAAGCAAAAGTACATTCTTACACTATCAGCAGCTCTCCTTACATCTATCTAATCATATGATGAAACTCCAATTCCCCAAAATAGTGACCAGTCATCACAGTAAAGTACTGATAAGGGGGAAGTCTACGAAAGCTATGTCTGTGGAGGGGGGTCGGGGTTACAATAAATAGTCAAAATCAGTGATAAACACAGAAAAGTACACAAATTGCATGTAACTTAGTGATATTGATGTTGTAAAAACTGTATAACCTATTTACATAATATTGAGGATGGCAGAACCATGGGAAACAAAACCTAAGTAACATGTAAAACTACAACTGTCTTTAAAACATGAAATATAAAGAACCCAACAGACTACTGAGTATTTCCACACAGTTTGCTTATCTTTCTTTTTTTTCCCTGCCTTTTTCTGAACAGACAGTCAACTCCTTTTCAAAGTTCTTCATCATGCAATTGAAAATTCTACAAATAAGACTCTCTAGAAAGTTGTGCCCATGGTCACAGTAGGTGCTAGAACCCACATGTTCTTGCAAGTCTGTATCCGAAGACAAAATGGACAGAATGAGCATATTGAAGCAATACTTTTGTGATGTCTCTGAGAGAAACAATGTCCTGAGTTCCTTATTTGACTTAATCACAGTAAATACTTTAAAACATGCCATACACAAACTATAAGCTGTAGTACTTGGTGAAAGGAGTCCACCTCTGTTGATATCCTCTGAGAACTTTTTTACGTTTTCACTGACAATATCCAAGTCACTTTCCCGAAGGATTATTGATTTTTCACCATCAAGTAAGATACTACTGCAGGAAGGGCACCCAGCTTTTTGTCTTAACTCTGACCTTACAATGGCCCCTGATACATAATAAATGGCATTTGCATCTGCAATGTTAGTAGTAGTTAAAAATGTATCTTCCATTACGGCAGCAGTGAATTTATTAAAATCACACTCTTGGAGATTGTTTTGCTTGCTCTCTTGAAATGACCCAGATGCTACATCAAAATCTATATCAGAAAATTTAAGAAAGGATATAGCCTTAATTTTCCTCTCACTCTCCAGCAACTGTCTCAGAGAAGTAAAATAGTTAGCACCTGACAGTTGTCTGTACCAGCCGAAGCGGCTCTCAATGTTGTCAGAATGCAGTTTTCCAAACAGAACATATTTGAAGCTCTATAAGATATTTGCCAATCAGTGGAAGAGTCCTACACGTGTGTGTCACAGCAGTAAATGTTTCCGTTGTCAATCCAAGTTTCCCCAAGTGATTTCCACCTGTCTAGGAAATCTGAAAACTCATCCTGGTACTTCAGTTTCCAGTCATTAACTGAGCGTACAGGATCTCTTGTAATGTCACGACTGTGTTTTCCTGCAGTTGTTGTTCTCACATTTAATACATGCCATAATTTCAGAACATGAGAAATAAAAACAATGTTGGCACAGCATCTTTTCTGAGTCTCCTTAAACGAGAAAAAATGGGTAAAACATAAATAATAAACAGTCTTAAGTGAGCATCAATTTTAAACAGACTGAATTGTGAACCTAATGGGATACTTCTGAAGCAAAACAACATTCAAATAACAGAAAAATCTGAAGTTGGTGCAATTTGCGTGTCTAAATCGTTACGATGCTGACATTTCCAAAATTTCAACGTAAAAACTCGACTATGATTTGTTTAAAACGGCTATGTGCCTTACATATGTAACGCAAAATGATTAGTTAAATATTAGTTTCATTATCAGATATGATATAACTTTTATCTTACATTATCAATGAAAGGTGTCAGTACTGATAACAAAGATCAGCCTTCACGACCTGCTTCTATAGCAAAGCAAATTTCTTTCAACCGTCACTACTCAATCTTGAATATCTTAAACCTTCCCAAGCTACGAAACATCTTAAACGTGTTATGAAGAAATTATGGCAAAGTCTCTTAAATACCTTCTAATAAACTCTTTGCACTTCCTCGGACGCCTTGTGTTGTTATCCGTGCTTTGACTGACAAACGAATCCACGGTAAAATAAAGAGAGCTTAACCTAGAATGTTCCTTTGCAACAAGTCTTTTCGTGAACTTTTTCTCGTCCAGGGTTGAAGTAACTCATCGTCATTTAAAGGAAACATATGAAATGTCAAGCCAGCGCGATTTTCTACTGTCTTTTAGGCACTACTGCAGCCAACAGAAGCACATTCCTTAACCGTGCCTGTATTCTTCACAGTCAAAAATTGGCACTTTATCTGATGGCGACACCGTTTGTTGCTGAGGGTCTGGGAACTACAGTTTGTATCGGCCTCATCTTGTACACCCAACACCAGATTTCTGAAAGGTTTCCAGTCCAGATGTTATTATTTAGGAGTCCATGATGCATGATATAAACTGAATCTAATCTTTTTGTGAGAGCTTTGTTAGTGCTGTTACAGTTGTGTATTAACAATTATTCATTGGAACAGTTTGAACAGAAGTTACTTTTGACAAGAAACTTAGTAGTAGCTTGGAAAATTTATCAATTGGCTTTTAATACCACGAGGCACGTTACGACAGCGTTGTGTTTTCAAGCAAAAAATGTGTAAATTCATCAAAGAATGATAAATATTCTACACTGCCCTATATTGTACCTTGTGAGCATGCCATGTGTCGTCATGAGGTGTGTAATATGATGTAATATTTGCATTAACAAAGACCGACAAAATCATTACTATATTAGTCATCCGTTTTTTATCGCTAGGACTGTAAGATATTTATAGTTTTGGTAACAAAAAGGTGTATTCGTGGATCTAACTGGATCTCAGTTATGATCATTTGAACAAAGAGTTGACATTTCTTATTTCAAATCTAAATGCTTCAACGTAGGTACTACGAATTATTCCAGCCATATGATTTAACATTTTACTTTAATATTCAATTTGTCATTTAGGTCTTTCAACAAAAATGTTGTCACCCCATTCCTTTTGGGTTTGTAATGGTCTCTTAAGGGGAGCTATAAATAACAACACCCCCAATTTTAATCATTCCATATTATATGTGTGAAGGAAGTTTTGTTCTCACGGAAAGCTCTTTGTTTGTTATGCAATGATATTTTCACAAATCCATGAGTATCTTCTTAATTGAGCAAACTGAGACTTCAGAACAACCTTAGAACATACGCAGCTGATTTTGAATTGTCCTTCCTTTGTTTGTTTATTAGCGTATTTTGTTTGATTTGACTACCTTGAACCCTTACTTAACTGATTTCAATAACATCATTTTTACCAACATTAAATAAGGCATGTCAGTGAAAATACTGTCGCCACCATTAAACAGGGATAGATGATTCATTAGGCCACCGGTGTTTCGCAATTAGACTGACGTATTAAGAAAATATTAGATTTTGCTATTTTTTATGATTAAAGCAAGTTTAGGACTGGCAATAAAAATAAACTGCAGTTAAGGCTAACGAAATTGTATTTTGAGTTCACATATAGGTTTTTTGCACTGTAATATTTGCTTAGATTTTGTCCATGGATACAAAAACATGTACCTTTCTTATGAAAAATGAATAGGGTTTTGATTTTCAGCTGTCTTGTAAGTTGTTTTGCCGACTCCCTTTCTTTCTACTATTAGTTTTGTTCAGAGTGGGTGCCATAATCAATTTAGCTAAGCAACACTCTCACATTATAGTAAAAGCTGCTGCTACTAAGGGAAAAGGACCCTCTTGCTTAAAATAAGAGCTTTTAGCAAATATCTAGCAGTATCAAAATAGCAATTACCCTCATGAGCTAAAATAAATAAAAGAATGACTCAGCGGCATTGACCTTAAGAATTAGGACCAAAAGTTTACGTTTCCCAACCAAAATAGCTTGCAATCAGTACTGAAGCAAGAATAGATATGTTTATATGCGTGGGTGTGTGGGTGTGGGTGTGTGGATGTGTACAAAGTCTTTTCAAACCGTTTTTCTTCATTTCTCCGTTATTCTTTGCTACGCTACCCTTGAATGGACCGTAAATAATTTTTCCTCTATAAATATTGAAATAAAATTGATAACTAAAATTCGTGTCAGGCTATGCACTACCTCATACATATACTTATCCAACAATTCCTTTAATGTAGTTGTGGATAATTTGAATTGCCAGAAGTAAAAAGATGACTGCCTCTGTAGTAGAGTCAATGCTATTATTGCTCACCTTGCTCACATTAAGAGGCCGCTATCCCAATAGAGGGGTAGGCTCAGTCCTTTTCTTCCAATCAACTCTGTTCATCGCGTCTTCCAACCACAGCTTTCTCTCCCTCATTTCATTGTCGACCACACTTTGCCACGTCTTCTTTGGTCTCCCTCTATTACGTCTACCAGGAAGTCGTTAAGCAAGAACCTCCCTGGTCATATGTGCCTCAGGTCTTCTAAGGACGTGACCATACCATCTGAGCCAGCTGCTTTGGATAATGGTCTCTAAAGAGTCAATATGAGAATAAAATCACACAATGGAGCGATCACAGCATGGTAATTTTATGGTGATTAATTCATTTTGCTGTCATATACATCTATATCTACACATCTACACAAAAATGCACAAAATATGTAAACCAAACAATTGTTTTGACACGAAGTTTCGCTTACTCTTTAACCCTTTCTTTAAGCCTTTCAAGTTGGGGTTTTTTTTTGCGTTTTAATGTATCAAACATGTAAAAAAGCCGGAGGTTCTAACAATGTTTAAAAATAGAAATAACTTAAATCACTTGCTTTCAGTACCTACATACAGGTGCTAGTAAATAAAGTATTTATTCTCGAGTTATTTTACACAAAACGATTGGTACTAAGTTACATAGCTGTAAAAATAATATTGTGAAGGGCTCTTTTGTCCTTTTTTCTTATTCAAATGGACTGGTGGAATACAAAGAGGAATTAAACTTGAAAACATTACACATACCAAAATCGGGTATTTTTATTAACTTGCAGCACTCACTCCGTACCAGCATATGTCAATCCTACAGCCCTAAGGGCATTTGTTGGGATTGAAGAATCACTCTGAAAATCCCTTAGCCAAAAACGCAAATGCAAAACCATATTAGCGACACAAAGATCATCAATTTAGTGCCTTTTTCATAGGGTACAGTGAACAATGATTTTCATGGGAGTATCGATGAAAATAAGCTAAGCCTCAGCTGTAGTTGACCAACAGTTAAGTTCACCAGAAATTGAAGTCGTCTTGTTTCCCACAGCAGCACTAACATCAATGGCCCTTATTAAGATTACCCTTAAACATGAATTACAGCATAAAGTAATTTCAGGAATGGAGGGTCATTTCCTAGTCATGGGTTAAATAAACACACGATATCAAGAGCTGCGGTTCAACTCAAAGTCACTCTACTAAATAAGAAGCAAATTTCAGCCTCACTTAGGGCACTTTGTACTACAGCTATCTCTCTCTCTCTCTCTCTCTCTCTCTCTCTATATATATATATATATATATATATATATATCCCTTACGAAAGTTTGGTTGAGTACTCTATCTGAAATGGGAACCTGTTGTTACCGTAATGAAAATGCTCACTGCGCATGCGTGGTTTGAGCACTCTGGCAGGATCCCACAATAACTCTTTCAGCTGTGTTTGCTCCGGCAACATGGCAAGAGAGTTATGTCTCAGAAGCCCTGTCCTGCACTGATGATCCCACAAAGGGTAAAACAGTACTGTCTGCAGATTGAGTATATATATATATATATATATATATCTATATATATCTTAGAAACAGAAAAAGAACCCAGACCTTATTGAAATTAATGCTTTCTATTTGTTATTATAAACCTAATAATTTACTTTACAGCATTATATAGGTTTCTTTGTCTCCATGGTTCTCTTATTTCCTTAATAAACTTTTATCAGACATCCCTTTGTGAAAACCCGCTATTTATAAGAAAAGCAGTGATAAGGCTGTATCTGGAAGCCAAAGCAAGTGGTAAAAGTTCAATTACCATTATTACCTGTTGGCGAAATGAATGATAGGAATACCGCAAATAGTAGATTTCGCCCATTTTCTCTCTAAAAATGGTCCCTCTTGAATAAGCCCCCATTATTTTTCAAAATAATTTGATGGGCGCTTTCTGGATACTTATTCGAATACCTAATTGAAGGCAAAGGGTGTACTTACATAAATATTTAGCAAGTAAACGACAACAGTATTTAGTTAAACACTGGCTTTTTTTCACCAAAGATTTCGCCAAACAACCTTGAATCTTTTATTGGCTGTCTTCCTTCAACAGTATCAGCTTTAAAGTGATCACTTTATTTTAAACATGGGTGACGAGTTTCAGGCACACAAATATACAATGTCGCATAAAGGCAAAAAGATATCAAGTTACAACAAAAAAATTAAACTGGAAGCCATAGCTTAAAAATTCAGCCAGTGTGAAATCAAATGCTGATTGAAAAAGTCTTAAGAGAATGAAGAAAAACTAATGGGAACTTTATTTTATTGAGGAGAAAATATAATGGCGCTAAAAATACAAGGTTCTTGACGTAACCTCCTCGATGTTGAAATAGAAGAAGTATTTGTCGAATGCATTTTCAACCGAAAGGGAAATAGACTGTGGGTGTCTCGAAAGATTACAAAAAAAGCTGTTTTTATCCATATACAAAATGCTGAAGAAATGGTTCCGATAACATAACGGAGTTCGTAGCAAGAAATGGCTTTTTGCAAAAATTCATGCTCGGAAATGGTCCGAAGGTCCGATTCCCATCAATCCGGAGGGCAAGAAAGTAGTGCTCTTTCTTTCCTCCAGCTATTCCGGGTATTCTGTAATACTGTGACAGCCAATGAAATCCAACAAGAAAACCGGAGGCATCTGAAAAAATTCTGAAGGTTATCATACAACTACCTCTGTGTCTGTCAGACTAAAACAAACTGCCCCAAGCAAGAGTGGGTACCTTTGTTATCTCATAGAAAAACAAACATTTCTCTTGCTGATTCAACGGGTAAGGTGTAAAGTTAGGTCTTTTTTCTATTTTAAGGGCTTTTAAATAACTATCGCAACGGAAGACTGTCATTTCTTGTTACAAAAATAATTGCTGCTACAAACAGACACATCGCGGGGGAAAAGCGGACCCCAAATTAATTTTCCTTTTGTAACTAGACTCTTTTCGTTAAGACTTCAGAGAAGGAATGTCGAAATGTTGATTTTCATTTAGGTAGTCTCTTTGCAACTTAAATAGGATAAGGATATAAATTTGCTGTGGGTAGAGGTGCATCCATAACCATATAAAGGGTAAAACGTGAATAGGCGGGTGCAATAAAGTTTTGGATTTTAAATAGCAAATAAATTAAAATCAAATTTTCAGGGAATATTACATTTAATATATTTAAAAGTGAGGCTGTTCCAGGGAAAGGTATGTATAGCAGCAAATCTTTTCAACTCCGGGATGTACCGCTACCTATATATTCCCTTAAAGATACCAAAATAAGGTAGCTGTCAATTGTTTGGGGTTTATATGGGAAGTATTATTTCAGGGAATATATATTTGCAAACCAATTCCTGTATCAACAGCATATTTGAGCTAACATGATGTTGATAAAGAAATTGGTTTTAAATATAGTTTTATATTGTTAATGTAGTCACAAAATGTAGCCTCAAGATGCCTTTTGTACACGGTTGTTTTAACCTATCTTGTCTAATTTAGGCTTACCTTCTAAAATCCAATCCGAACTAGTCTTTCATATCATATCTGGCACCTAGTCATTTGGATCTCCTTGAATTTGTTCAGAGGCGGACTTCTACTTTGACAATTGGTTCCTGTCTTCTTTTAGCTCTGTCGTGATAATGCTGTTTTATGGGCTTTCTTAGCTTCATTAGTTTGGTTTTCAATCTTAGACGTTCTTGTCTATATTTTTGGCGCTTGTTTAGGTACTAGGTTTCGATTTTGCAGTAGGAGGTCACCTCATAATACAGCCATTTATTGTAGATTGAGTAAAAAGTGTTCAGGAATCCCAATTACTTGTATAAATTTTATGTTCATTAGTGTAGAAACGAAGCATATCTCTTGTACTTAGTTTTGTATTTAGGCAACTGGCGTATTCGTATTCAAAGAACAACCACCATAGGTTGAATTAGGGTCGGAAAAAAGCACTCAGCCCAAGTGGCTTGTGAAACCACTTGTGTTGAAGATTTTAGATTTCGTATTTTACGACTTAAGATGCTTGTAGAAGACTACAGATCACCTTTGCTTTGGTCTTTATCAGTTACTGGCAAAAGTAACTTGCTGTAGCAAATATTTAAGGTTGCTATATTGTCTTATTGAATGGGTATTTCATTCTTGGTCTTTTTCTTGCATATTGGAGCCACATGATCTTTTGTTTGCTTTCTATGATCTTGATATCAAAAAATTACTTGGCCTTTATTCTCCACCAAATTGCAAAGTACTCTGCCCCTAAACCAGGGCTTTTACTTTGCCTGGTTACATTTAATTCGAACCTATAGGTCTAAATGTCTTCATAATCCTCATTTTAACCCCGGAAGCCTCCTCAGTAATCAAATAAATTCCATAGCCCATATTTAGCGCAGACTTTTAAAAGTATGATATGAACATTGAACATTTTACTTTGCTGGTTGAGTTCATGTTTTGATTTGATGTCGGAATCTTGGCATCTGACCTCCTTTCTGTCTTTAAAAGATGTCCAAGTAGTCATAACTTAAAATTTAAAACTCGCGTTTAGCGGAGTTACAAAGCACACTGCCACTAAATGTGTGTTTTGAATGCTGTCTGATTAATTTCATTTTTCGATTGTGGATCTCTGTCGAAGAATGCTTCCACTCTTGATCTCAAAATAATTTTGGATTGTGTAAAATTATATCTGGCCCTATTTTCGGCGGCTGCTGGTGATAACATTTTACACCACAAATCCTATCCCATTGACGTTAAGTACCATTCAGTCTATCATTAATACCATGGAAAGTGCTCAGGTAAATTTTCTCCTCAGGTCCGATTTCCCTTCGTATTATACTGCATGTCTCTTACTTACCACGTCTACACCTAAATCCCAATGTTATCCTGGCCCCATGTGAAAGGAATTAATTCTGCGATCGTAGCTACGTCGAACTACAAGATTTAATAACCAAAGTTCTTACAAACTGAAGTCTGGTTTATTTCTCTTATCTTCCTCATGTCTCACAGACCCTTACTCTAGGTGATTTTAGGCTTTTTTTGTGACTCCTCTCTTAAAAAAAAGAAATTTTTATACTGCAAATTATATTCAACCACCTGTATGGTCTTTCATCAATGAAGACAGGAGGCGGGTGGGCCATTTTAATGTTACCTTCCTTTCACTTTTAATAATGCGGAAAATTGTAAATGTTGGGAATTTGTTGTTGTAAATAATCCGTAAATTCTTGGCGTGGAATACGGTAATAGGCATGCATGATTAGTAGTCTAATTTGTTATATCCAGGTACTGGACACAAGGATTACCATCACACAAGTAAATTACTGCCATGCGTTATGTCGGTTTTGTCTTTTGCGTCACAATGTTGTTGTTCGTCGAATTGTTGAAGTGAGCTTTCAAGCATGAAATGCTAATTTTTCTTCCCTCTGGCACACAGCGAAAGGGAATTTGAAGTTTTATTGTCTTTTCCTCTGTCAAAAAACAATAAGTTGTTGTGAAGCTTTGAGAAGTTTTACATATACTTTTGTTATGTCAACTTGTTCCTGTGTAACGAGAATCACAGAATGTTATGAACGATATGGTTATTAATTAAAATACATTTTACTTTCATGATGAGGGGCCTTAAGGATAGCCTTGCAGGAATACTCTTTCCACCAGGAGTTACAAGACTCGACTTTAAGGTTTCTGCTTCCTTGGTGTTAATTTTGGTAAGAACACTTCTTTGTAACGATTGTTATACACTTGTACTACGGACTGCATTTTCGTGTTTGAGTGCGCTATTCGATTTTGACTTTGTTAATCAAGGTTATTCATGTGTTTGATTAGTCGTATCTCTTGCCTGATTATGTATGTAATTAAGTATTTAAAGAACATCGTTGAGTTGCAACAGGTCATCTCAGCAGCACTTGCCATTTTGGGTCAAGACTGAAAACGGGTTTCGCGTCATCTTGTTGGTTAACTTGATGACATATGCCTCTGAGTGAGCTTGTTTTCGTATTTTTTCCATTGCCTTAGGAAGTCACAGCCAAGGCACTTGTTCGAAGGCGGTAGGCCATTAACTTCCATGTTCTACAATTTTGTGCCCACTGGGAAATCTCGGGCAAGCACTTGCAAGAAACTACACACTTTTTATAACACTTTAGTTTTTGCTGAGCCTTGATATTCTTAAAAAATAATTACAAATATTCTTGGAAACTCAAAATCATTTGCCTTGCGAGCAGCGTCCGAAATTTAGAAATGATGGTAGTTGGCAGTGGCTTGGTGGCAGTGACCTTTAAACTCATCGAGCATCAAAGTGTAAAGAATAGCTTTTTGCGATAATGAGTTTGTTACGCAAGGTAACTTGTTAGTGGCAGAAATAAATATACCGGTAGATAATTTTGGAAATGGTTTGAAATGGGAAGTCGAGGACTTCAGGTAAAGTAAGGGGAACTTTCACTCCGGCAGGAACACAAGGGACCCCTCTACCAACAGTAAATTGTTCAACAGATGACATTTTTGAAATTGCTGGCAGAAGATTAAATTGGAGTATTTGATTAACTTACCAAAGACACAAACAAGCATTCTAAAAGCAAAATACAAAGAAAACTCTATAAAAACAAGCTGATGCTTCTGCTATTTCATTTCTTGTTACTCTGTTAACTGTAATTTACAGGGTTTTTTTTCTTTTTTCAGACAAGGGCGTAATGAGTGGGTGTTATCAATGCTTGCTATTAGACCTGCAAACAGTACCCTTTAGTCAGGTTTTATTGACTTTAATGCAGCTATTGCAGGGGTAGGTGGTTTTTTGGATTTGCGAGTGAGGGGAGGAAAGTCCTCCTCTCTGGGTTACTGCAAAAGCAAACGTCTTTGAAACGATCATTTATTTCATTTCCACCATAATTTATTGCCTGCTTAGATATGTGAGTCTGGTGCCATGCCGTATAATGGAAAAGAAAATATACGATCGGTCGGAACACTTGTGCATGGCTTAAGCGACCCTTTTGATATTTGCGCCGATTAGAACACGACTTGAACTTGATTATTTTGCCGAGTAAAACAGTGAACTCAGCTTTGGGTTGATGATGGAAACAAGACCTTTTCCCCGTCGTTCAGCGCCATTACACAAAAACCATCCAATCGAAAAATGTAATCTCCCGACTGACATAAATTCTTGGGGTTTAACACCCCCAGACACCCGGTCACCACAAAGCTAATGCCTTCACTTGCTTTTTTATATTAATCGTACATCTGATTCTACAGCTTAACTGTTTACGTTAGTGGGACAAGTAACATAGTCAAATTAAGAATTGTGTTGCCAAAGTAATCTGGGCAAGAAAACAACGCTAACAGGGAAGCTATGACCAGGTTCTGGTTTAAGATCACCAGGAAGTAGCTTATGTTTTCCTCATTTTTTCTTTATTGTACTGTATGTCCGATCATATTTGCGGTATAATGCTATTAGACCGTGTAAAAAAAAGGCTGCAGACGTTATACTAATACTAGTTCAGACTTTTTTTACGCTTATTCATACCTTGTCACCCAATCCGAACTGTAAAGTTAAAGAGTGTATGATCTTTTGCTCTGTTATAGTTTTCTTCCTTTATTCTCGTATCTGTTTTACTGGGTGTCCTGAATTTATGACTCGTACTTTCTGCCTTTTTCCTCACAGCCTGTGCACCAGTACTATAAGCCAAACGAGGATGAAAATGGCATTAGTCTGTAGTAACTAACCTATGTGAACTTCTGCAGTGTAGTCTGGCAGAAAGTTACGACTACACCACACTTAGTTAGCATTACAGAAAATCCAGTCTAAATAGTCAATGGTTGAAAAAATGGTTAGAAATGCCAATAGGTTCAATATATTCCAAGATCATTGACAATAATATCAAATGTTGTAAAGAAAACAGGGGACTGCAGGCTACATTATTTACATAATATAATTTCAAGATTGATTTTTTCAGTTCACAGATTGTTTCGTTACTTAAAAAAATATTCCTGTAATTTCGGCAAAGAGACCTTTTTTCTTGAAAAATTTATCCGGTAACAGCCACAAGAAAAATTAAGTCCAATCAACGAAAGGCTTCTTCGCTGCAGTACATAGAACGAAATTCTTATACATCAGCAATAGTAATAGTGTATTATCTTCAAATTAAATCCACAATATAAGATGATTTCCAGGAATTGAAAATCTACAATCCAAGACAAACTCATATCGACGTTGAAGATCAGTTCTATAAGTTATTTGAGATTAAAAACAAAAGCGGAGGCGGAAGCAATTCCCCTGCAGGTACTTACAATTCCTTGCAAGGTATTTGTGGGTGGAGGAAAGTGGGTTTTTCCCCATTACTTTCATGATTGAGTAACAACACACAATTTTCATCTGGTAGAGGAATACAGATTAGTAAATTTTTTACTTATTATCTTGTTATTTAAGTTATTAAAGAGGGAAAACCTATTGTTACCCGAATCATAAAAAAAGCCGTTTATAATTTTGATAGGTCATAGCTTTCTTAAAATACTGAAGTAAAACGATACATGTGGTTCTTTTGTCAGTACTGTGAATGTTGCCAGCATTCCTCCTTTCTGTAAAGATGAAAAATTGGAACAACGCCACCATCTTATATTCGTGTATTTGTTTTTACGGCGTGTTCCGTTTTTGATGACATCATTATATTCCCATTTATACATGCAGTAATAACCTATATATTTGGCATTGATGATTTGATGAGATGGTTAAGACACATTAAGTAGTTATTTGGCAGCTGGGCTTTGTCACTTCAGCAATGGCAGTTCGTCAAGCATTGTTGGGTCATTACTCTAACCGTTGCACCCTTTTACAGCACGTGCAAATGAGATAAGGCTGAATCAAATGGGCTTATTTCGGAAACAGCATAACAATGAAATTTCGGTAAATGGGTCGGTCTTATAAGGTATTGCCCGTTCTCAGAAATGCCACCAGAACTAAGTATACTGTAGGAGGATTACGAAAATAACTTTCCCTCGGATCGTGTTTCTGCCTCACATCTTCTTATGCATTATTTAATCTATCCATACAGGTATATGAAATTGACATGAGATGGTTAGGCTTCCGAGTGTCATGGACTCCTTTGGTTATACCCAGAGTTAGGACCGAACTTAAAGGAGAAAAATGCACGTCTTATTGTTCGTTTGCAAATCCCTGTGGTTTTTTATCAACACCACGTTTGTGCGTATTTGTGTTAATGTATCCACAGGGTAGTTGACCTCTTAAACATTTTGGTGTAAAAGACTAAACTTACGTCATTGCTAAACCTTGAGACCATGGTGGCATGGTATGATCCAATTTTCAAGACAATATTACTTGTCATCTTCATTACTGACACCCATACTTCACCCATACTTTTTGCCCCCACACAATATGCCTTTTGTGGAATATTCATAAAATCCACCATTGAGGCATTCCTTGTAATACGTACCGAAATACTCACACTGCTTGTTTTAAGAAATGTTGGCTCGTCAAGTGCACTTGATACATTTGCAAGTGTTTCGACTCTAAACTTTTTTTGTTTACATTAGTTGATCCAGTAATACGACAATTAAAGGATCTCGTAGGAGAATTCCATCAATCTTATGACAGTAAAAGTATACAAATATACAAAGCTTCAGTTACAGTAATTTTTTTTCCATATCGTGCACATCTTTGGGGTTATTATGTTTGCAATACAGAAATTCTGTTTGTTTACATAAGAAAAATGAAAAAAATTACTTTGGTTGATAAACAATCAGTTTACAAAATACACAAATTTAGGAACATATATTTTTTGGTGTTGGTTGGCTTAGTTGTAATCACTTCGCGAGTCCCCTTATTCGGTGACAAATTAATATTGTTATTATGACATTGACAGATTGTGTATTTGATAGCAAAAGTCATGGTCCAATTTTTTCATCGGATACTGTGTTCATCAGTGAAAATGTAAAACTGAAGTTCCAAAGGTTTTTTTTATCTCGGATGAGTATATGTTAAAATTTTATCCCCAAAAGTATTTTATTTGTATAGGTTAAAGTGTTGTTATTCTTACGGGAGGCACTTGCATCTTTGTTAAGGCCCAGTGGCTTAGAAAGTAGTTTTAGTGCAGCATACCAGGTATACGTTGAAGGTATCATTCCAATTATTATCATGGTATTGATGTACATTTTAGCTGGTATAGACGTAGAACATTCTATTTGTAGAAAGTCCAAATAGTTTTGCACCCCAGACTTTTGAGAGAGTTACCTCAATTGACAAGAACCTTACTGTGTTCCATGTATTTTGCTTTGGAATTTTGTCATGGCTTTTGTCTTTCAGTAATGGTAAACAAACAGGATGTTTGTGACGAAATTTATATCCAGGGCGTTTTATGGGTTTCAATTTATCCAGTTGGGACAGGTTCAGGATATATATGTTGGGTTATTTCTCAAAACAAGCCATTTATTGCCACTGGGGGACTTCCGTTTAACCCGTGCGTTCTGAAACCCATTGCACTTATGTATCTTTGTATTTATACGGTTATATATATGCCTATATACAGGTCATTTGTTGTAAACTTGTATTCAGGTATTTTGAGACTTTAGAGAAAATATGAAATATCATTAAAGAAATTTAATTCATAACAATTCTTTGATATTTTTTTAATTAAAAGTACTTTCGTCTATTTGAAATAATTTGTGCTTATAATTTAAGGAGAAATTTAGTTGAAGAATTCGGCGCTCTCATTGCCACGGCCGGGGTTGAGGAATCAAGCTAATGTGTCATACCATGAAACTGCGGGAAAGGGTGCTGGATGCAAGGCTGGGACAGGAGGTCAGAATATGCGAGTAACATTTCGGCTTCATGCCAGGGAAAGGCACAATTGATGCGTTACTTCCTCTACGTGTGCTAACGGATGAGTATAGGGAAAGATAGAAAGAACTGCATTGTGTGTTGTTGACTTAGGGAAGGAATATGATAGGGTGCCAAGAGAAAAACTGTGGCATTGCATGAAGAAATCAAGAGCAACAGAAAAGTATGTCAACGTGGTACAGGATATGTATAAGGATAGTATGACTGCCGTGCGAAGTGTCTGCAGGATTGACTGAATGGTTCCAAGTCAGGGCCTGTGTACACCAAGGCTCAGCTCTAAACCCCTTCTTGTTTGCCATAGTCATGGACACGCTGGCAGAGGAGGTAAGAAAAGAGGCACCATGAAGCATGTTGTTTTTGGATGACATTGTGCTGTGCTGTGAAACAAGAAATGGTGCAGAGAAAGAACTGGAAAAATGGCGCGACGTCCTGGAGAAGACAGGAATGAAAGTAAGCAGAGCGAAAACGGAATACGTGGTCTTGAACGGGAGAGAGGAGGATGAAATTCGAATGCAAGGAATTGAAGTAAAAAGGATTGAAGACTTATGATACCGAGGATCCACCGTGCAGAGTGACGGAGACTCCAACAGGGAGGTGAGGAAGCGAGTTCAGGCTGGATGGAGTGGATGGATAAAAGTAACGGGAGTGGTGTGCGACGGAAGACTATCTCCTGAAGTAAAAGGAATAGTTTACAAGACAGCAGTAAGACCAACATTACTGTATTGACGTAAAACAGTGGCAACAGCGTAAAAGCAAGAAACTGATCTAGAAATTGCAGACCTTTGGATTCTCCGGTTGCACCAGACAGGAAATATAAGGAATCGGCTAGACAGGATTCGGAATGGATATATAAGGGGTACGGTTCATGCTAGGAAATTAAGAGACAAGAAAAGAGAAGCAAGGCTCAGAAGGGAGATACATGGATGCGATAACAGAGGACACGAGAACAGCAGGAGTGCAAAAGGAGGATTCACAAGACCGTGGAAAGTGGAGAAGACTGATCCACTGTGGCGATCCCTAACGAGAGCAGCCGAAAGTCAAAGAAGAAGAAGAAAAAGTTTAAGGAGAAATTTTGGCGTGTACTGAAATAGAAAATTTTATATCTGTCATTTGTTTGTTTGTGTAGATTTTTCAGTTATCCGTAAAATTTTTTTTATCAATAGTTTTCAACGCAACTGACATTGACTACTCCATTCTCTTACCTGCCGGCCATGGTAAAGGTACGTCGTATTTTGTTCGATTATTTTTGTCTGATTTGATTGTATTATATTGTGTTGTATCAAGTTGTGTAGACCTTGCCTTACCGCCGTCTGTTGTTGATTTTACAAGTGAAGAGAAAACAATTTGCAATTTTCAACTTTCCAATTACCTTGACATTTGTTGATAGTATAAATGCTACAAAAAACCCAAACATGCATGTTTGAAAATATATATGATATTTGCCACGAATGTGATACCCAATTCTGAAATGGCGTCTTGACCGTTTGAGTGATTCTGTCTGGGAAATGCAATCCATATATCCCCCAAGAGAAACTTAAGGTTGTGTAGCATACAAATTAGATTTACAGTAATATTGTTTGGTACCTGGGCCGTGGTAAGCCTTTCGTTTACTTGCAGTTTGTTTCATCCAAAATTACAATATTGATGATTCTTAAATAAAATTTACTTTCTTCTTTCCGTCTACATTAGAGTTTTGGATACAAAGATGAAGATAGAGGTGAGTTTTAAGATAAGTGTTATAAATTAAGCGGGTTTTTTTCTTACCCTTACGAGCTTGCTAGGGTGCCTTGCCCTCTCTTCTTCCCACGTAAGTTGTTAAGGCATGATTATCAACAAATTTTGGGAGGAAGCCTTACTAAGGTGCAGTTTTTGAAATAGATTGTTGTTATATCAGATAATGCATTTCAAAAATTTTATAAACATTCCATGGTTAATACCACTTCCTGACCAGACAAAGGATATTTACCAAGTTTACCTTTATATCAAGTCGAATTTACAAAGATTTAAGTTGTGAACAATACTAATATTAAAACTTTTAGTTACTTACTGAACGAAATGACCACTTTGCTATCAAGCACCATATTTTGCTACCTATCATTTTTTGCAAAGAAATCTACTGGTTATGCGTATGACTCGAACTTTTTAGCATATATTCATTCCTTTTTTTTAACGGTGCAGGTCTCTAAATCCTTTGACCGAAATATTTTAGCAAAAGGCTAATTTTTTAAAAGTTCTGAGGTGTCAGATTTTCTTTTATCAAGTATCAAATAGAAAGAAGAAAAAGGATGAAAAAATATATTAATAAAAATAAGAATAAATTTAAGTTTAACTGAACTTAGGTGAGACGGCGCATCTTTTTGCTACTCCCACATCTTACGCCGACTTAAGTAAGGGTCGTTTTTCTTGACAAACTATTCTTCCATTTGACTTTGCTTTCTTAACACTTACACCATTGTTGAATACTCAATCAATCTTTATATGTTGAGCTGACCCATTTAGTGAGTAAAGACTTAACCAGCTAACGAATATTTCAATCTCCATAAACAACATGTGTTAGGATAACTAGTCAAAATGAAATTAAAAGTAGTTTGTTTGTAGGATGAATGGGGGAGAAGGAGGGGAAAGTGCGGTCTCCATTTTGATGTTTGTACCATCTGTATCTTCATTTATCCTGGAAAATGTACCTTAAAATTGATTATCGGAAAATCGGCTCTGTATGCTTGATTTACCATCCTCTTAAATTCCGTAAACAGCCAACTTTCATCACCAAGCAGGCTTTGTTACCCGTCTATTGCTTCCCTTTGAGAATCAGAGTTCAGTGTCTTTGAATAGTCGTGCAGCAGTCTACATTAAGGCCCTTTTTTTTCTTTGGCATTAGGTTACTTTGCAGGAATGATCGCTTCCTCACTGTTTGCTGGAAGATTTATTGGAGGGTAAGTTCTGGAAAATTCATAGTATTCTAGTTGATTTTAATTTTCTTGACGATAACTACGTTGTAGAAATATCAAGTACGTATTATGTATTTGCCAGTTAAGTCAGAGATTTTTATATCATTTTTCATTATGTTGTTGGTAAGGGTCCAATTCGATTGCAAGGACATTTTCAGTCACAGTAACCTCTCAACAGTATTAGACGACGAACAGGTAAATTGCATGTAGACATTTCTACATCCTAACTGGCTTGTTAATATCGTGAAGAAAAATATTTTTAATCCATATATTGGTCACTGTTATTTGGTTTTCTCAAGAATGAACCTTTTTGTTTTCTTTACTAATTCATAAAGGATGCACATAGTTCAGATTATGTCCTGTGGAGGGAATTTGAGAACTTGAACCATATTTTTAAACAATTTTTTAGAAAAACTCTTACCTACTGTTGTGATATGTAGTTCATTTTTTTCCAAAGACGTTTTACTAATGATATAAATAGAATAAGTGAATGTCTGACACCAGCATGCACACACCTTATACCTAGCAACAAAAGGGCCTCTTTAGTGTCTAATGTGCTAACTGTTGTTACATTCTTACATAGTAACACCTAACTCTCTCGACTAAAAAAACTTGTAAATTTGGATAAAAGTAGGGGTGAGGATAAGGCTTCACATAGTCGGGATAAAATCACCAGAGCTAGAGTTCAGGGGCTACTGAAACCTCAGAATATATATATATATATATATATATATATATATATATTTTAGTATTACTGGTAGGTAGCCAGATTAATCAGTAATCAGCCATTATATTCTGTCAGAGAGTAGCTTAGTGCTACGACTGCTCCAGTACCGAGTTATATACTATGTCATAGTGCCCCCTTTTCCCGATCTTTTCTTCAATTCTTACCATGAGTGTTATTCTTCCAAAATTGTAAACTACACCCCCAGAAATATTTTAGTTTTTACGACCTTTTTCTTTGGTTAGACACCACTCCTTTATTAGTCAAAACTCTAAGAATATGCACTAAATTTTGCTTTCGTTTGATACGAATGCCAAAGTTGTTCTGGTTTGTAGAAAATGTAAAATGTTTTAGTGAAAGCACATGTCAAACGAGCATAACTAACTACGTCATTTCCTTTCTGCGCTTAAAATGTCGATTCAATGAACGTCAGAGTTCCAAAATACATTTCCACTAAAATTTTGGTAGGTAGGTCACGGATTTAGTCCCCGTTTTTCGAGACAGTATGAAAACTACAAATGTTTACAATATTATTCTTTAATTTTTTCCGTAGCTACTTTTGGGGATACACAACCGATAAATTTGGGAGACGTCCTGTGCTGTTAGTCTCGGCATCATTAACGTATTTGGCTACATTTCTTTTTGGTTTCACTACAAATTTATATTTCGCAATTATAACAAGATTTCTGCAAGGCCTCTTTAATGGTAAGTTTTCATGTAACCTCACTTCAAAAGAAAGGTGCTTTATTCCATAGATTATAATGAATGTCATGGTCTCTTGAACTTTTGTTGTATTTACTTACTTTTTTTAGTCATTAAAATGGTTTGCATGAAGTTTAATGTTCAGATTTCTTTAGGTTAGAGTCAATGGATATATATTTATTTATTTATTCATAAATATCATCTCTCAGCTAAGTGTCAGCTTCTCAATATCAGCAACATTTTATTACTCATGCCTTTTAGGAAGTAGTAAAATTTTTCTGATATTGACAAGGTGACAGTAGAATAAAAAAAATGCTATAAAAAATCCCTAAAGCAATTGTATTGTGTTGTATTTTGTCGAATTGCAAAATATTTACGTTGTTCTAGCTTTATAGATCTTCTTCGTTTACTACTTGTTGCCAGTAACAGAATGACCTTGCTCATTTTTCACTTTTTGTAATAGATCAGACGTGGGAGCACAAGCCCACAAGCGCTAAAACAGTGCCCCCATTATGAATTTAAGTCAGATAATATCTTTTTGTAACTTTAGTACAACGGGAATAATATTTCTTCATTTGTTTTAAGCACATATTAGAGAGATAAAGTATTCCTATGTATCGAGATAGCATGGCTAGTTTTTTAGCTCTGATGATTTTTTTTACTTTCACCATACCACAGGTGTGATAGTTTGTGGAAGAGCAGCATTTTCGGAAATTTGCGATGACACCAATCAGGTATGGTTTTACTAAATCTGAAATGATAATTTAGAAAGTCGTACCCCTCTCACTTTTTCTAGTCCTGCTCAATACATCGTAACAGATAGCGAAATAGCATCACTTACCGTTACTTTTCCACACTTGACTTATTCGATATAATTCGAAAACCGTGTACGGAAAGCAAATGGAAGATCCTTTTCCCGGAAACGCCCATCTGTGTACAAAATAGGAAGGATTTTATATGTAATTGCTCTTGAAAATATATAGTTGTGATCATACCTTTTATAAGGGTATATCAGAAATATAGGTTGTTTTTCTTTGTTATAACAAATCAGCCAGAAAACATACTCGGTAACAACGACTATAAATAAATAATGGACTAAAGAGTTTCTGTTTATTCTACCCGAAATGGTATAGAAAACCAGATATACTTGACAGACACTGTACTTCGTAACAAGTATTTTTCACTATGAGTGAAACATGGAATTGAAATACTACTTAGTCTACTTGAAATGGTATAAAAAATCTACCAGATTTTACTTCCAAGAAAGCAAATTCTGTAACAAATGGGTTGCGATATGAGGGAAAAATTGACTTACAATATGACTATTTTTTATACCTGAAATTGTCAAAAAACCTGACCAAATTTTACTTGCCAGAAAGCATACTATAACAAGCATTTTAGGCTCTGTGTTAAAAATAGACTTTTTATACTCTCTAGTTTACCAAAAATCCTTCAGAAAATCCACCAAGCATGCAGTTGTCATGCCGTATCATAATGGCATTTCCAACTGATGGTATTGGTTAGGTTTCAGTTGCATGCAGCATAAAACCGGGAAACTAGAAAAATAGTCAAGGTATCCCAAGGTTTCTATCATGCTGATTTCAATCGATGGTGTTGTTTCGGTGCCTGCATAATCGGCGAAAAAGTATATTACTGTAGCATTCTTTTGGATTGTTTGTTCCCAACATTTCTGGTAACTTAAGTCTTCCAGCCAAGTCACAGTTGCCCGTATCAAGTAGCACTTTGTTAATAGGTTGCATCGAGGAACTTTAACAGACGCAGTTTTTTCATTTATAGTTAAAGTCCTCTCGTTTACTCTTTGATTTACATATGCTACAAAAGATCGAATTAAATCCCTTGCGATATATACTGCAAGGCCATTTCCGAGTTTTTATCCCGTGGTTGTGTCTGTTTTAGCCAATTCTATTTCTATTTAAATATTTATAGTTCATCTGTTTTTTCAAGAGAAAGAAAAGCTTTCAATTTAAAAGCAAAGCAAAACAGTCTTGCTGTTATTGCAAGATATATTGATGGTTATGGAGACATTTTTTTACGATTTCTCCATACACAGGCAATTGGTGTTTCACTGATATTTGTTGCATGGAATTCAGCTATAGTACTAGGCCCGGCTATTGGTGGTGAGTATAACTTTTCAATTTTGTTCGGATATCAAGTTGTGTTTCGTCTATGATTTAAGGGGTAAATCTAACTTTACCTGTTCGTTTTGCATACTGGTCGATATAGCCAGGTAGGTTAGGATTGCCTTTATTATATTACTTTTTGTTTGTTGAAGGCAAGACGGCATCGACTTAAAACACATTAGATAGCTAGCTTATGCTAGTAAAAACGTAGCGACCCCCCTTTAAGCTGCATTTACGTAGAGTAAAAAGAATAGTAAAAAATAGCAGAGACATTAATTGGCCACTTATTGGTAGCATAATGGTAATATCTAGTGACAATAGGACCAAAGAGAGGGTACAGACGTAGTAGAAGATGAGCAAGAAGCGCTCGATATAATGTGGATCAAGATTGGGGAACATATTACTCTGCTCATTTCCGGAAAAAGATGTCTTTTTTAGTCAGTATAATTCCAGTGATCAGCAAAAAGAAATAAGATTTGCCAGGCAATTACTTTAACCTCATGTCAACGGTATCACACAGGGTTAAAGCCCCTACTTCTGAGCAACCTCAAAAACTTTTAGGGTTATAGATCTAAAATTTCACAGATGGAGACTAAGCAATGAGGTGCCAAGGAGAAAGTAAATAAAATGTTTTTATTTCAGTTTACACAAACAATGCAGTTTAAGCCGAAACGGCAATGCAAGATATCGTATTATCATTTCATCGGTCGGCAGATAAAACTTTAGTACATCTCCATGTGTTGGCGTTGTGTCGAAACTGTATGACTGTAGAACTAGATTCATTTTAATTTAGATATTAACTGTGGAAAACTTTTTTATGCATCAACTTTCATATTCAATTTATTTTTGCGTCTGAGTGCAATGCGATTAGCTAATTTCACAACAACAGTGTCACTTGCTTTGCTTTATGTGCATTTAACTTTTTACAAATTCACGAGGTTGTGACATTACATGTAATTACAAAATTTGAATTCTTTCTGTAGGCAAGGTAGAAATGTTGCTTTTAGGTTGTCTAGGTAACAGTAAGATATGCCACTGCCTGAGGTGTCATTCATTTGGAAGTCATTTTCTTTTACGCATATTATTGAATGGTGGGAAAATCGATGGGAAAAGGGGATGTATCTTATTGAAATTGGAATTACAGTTATAAATGTATAAAAGCAAGCAACTTGATATTTTAATGGTAAATTTTTTGTGTGTGCACCAGAACTGAAGTTACTGTTCAAATATTGAGTAATTGAGTAATTGAACACAATTAATTAAAGTTTCTGTTCAATAATGATAATGATAATAATAATAATAATAATAATAATAATAATAATAATAATAATAATAATAATAATTTTAAAAAATAGAAAAAAAAGGAAATGCTGTTAGCCCATGATCATTTGTTGTGATTCGCCTATCAGCATGAAAATGCGGTGATAACAACAGCCAGACACACATTGTAAAAATGAGATAATAATAATAATAATAATAATAATAATAATAATAATAATAATAATAATATTATTATTATTATTATTATTATTATTGTTATTANTAATAATAATAATAATAATAATAATAATAATAATTTTAAAAAATAGAAAAAAAAGGAAATGCTGTTAGCCCATGATCATTTGTTGTGATTCGCCTATCAGCATGAAAATGCGGTGATAACAACAGCCAGACACACATTGTAAAAATGAGATAATAATAATAATAATAATAATAATAATAATAATAATAATAATAATAATATTATTATTATTATTATTATTATTATTGTTATTATTATTATTATTATTATTATTATTATTATTATCTCTTGAATCTCTTGAAGGCTGTACAATATATGCTGATATTTGTGGATTCTTGTCGCCATGTATTATAGCTGGAGATACCTTTCGATCTGATTTGCTGTTAGTTACTCCACAAATAGTTATACATATAACTAATTATGACGGTGGGTTATGAAACAAACCTGGATAAAAATGCTTCTCGCAAATATGAAAAATATCGTTCTTTGATTCGTGATTTGTATTCCAGCTTTTTGAATGTTAGCTTCGTAAATCTTTCCATTAGCTCTTTAGATATATTCGGTCAATCTTCTATTTCTTTCAGTGAAATGTGCAACGCTTTGAACATCGACAACAAACACGAGCGCTTTATTTCAACCAAACTTTCTAATATACTAATATAATCATTCGTACAACATAATACATATTCTGTCGTAGAAACCAACCATGGACAAACTCTGAATTACTGTCGTTTTATTAATTTTGTTAGTGATATATTTGATGTTGTTAAATAGGCAAGCCAATGCAAACTACCTTGATCAGTGAGGTTTGTAATTCTATGTGTTCGGATAAAAAAAATAGAAAGTTTCCATTACTATTTTTGTAATTTTTAATGATTGAAGTTTTTGTTCAAGAATTCGCTGTTTATGCCGTCAATCCCTGGAGCTTTGTTATTTTTCATTTTGTCTATAGCTTTTCTCACTTCTTCTCTTTGTATTGGTCCCATTTCTACATTCAACTCGTGTGCTGTATCAATGTTGTTCCATTCGTACACTATGTCAGAATTCTTGAAGGCCGGAGGACCTACAGTGGTAGAGGAGTTGACAACTCTATTTAACAAGATTTGGCAGGAAAGCACAGTGCCAGAAGAATGGAGAAAAGGAGTGATAGTAAAGCTACCGAAGAAAGGAGATCTCTCAGACTGCAACAATTGGAGAGGCATAACCTTACTTTGTACCACCGGGAAAGTGTTTAACAGAATTATTTTGAGAAGAATACTGACAGCAGCAGATTGTAAACTACGGGAGGAACAAGCAGGTTTCAGGGAAGGGAGATCATGTTGTGAACAGATTTTTGTTTTGAGGAATATCATAGAGCAAAGTTTAGAATATCAGTCACCAGTCGTATTGAACTTTATAGCTTTCCGGAAAGCTTTTGATAGTATTCACAGAGAATCCTTGTGGAAAATCTTGAAAGTATACGGGATACCGGAAAAGATTATAACCCTCTTGAAGTCTTTTTACAATCATCCAACGTGTGGAGTGAGAACTAACTCAGGAATGACTGATGAATTTGAATTGTTCTCTGGAGTTCGACAAGGCTGTATATTGTCTCCTTTTCTATTTATAGTATGTTTAGATTTTGTTATGAGAAGAACGATGACGAATGAAAATTTTGGAATACCATGGAAGGATGATAGAAAGCTCACAGATCTTGATTTCGCAGATGATATAGCCTTATTAGCCCAAAATGTCACAAAGTGTCAACAGGTAACAGACAGACTCCAACTTGAAAGCTCGAAGGTGGGTTTGCGCATCAACGAAGGAAAAAGTAAGATAATGAAGGTTAACAACTACCAAATACAGCAAGTGAGTGTCAATGGAAATCCACTCGAAGAAGTAGAGAAGTTCCCATATCTTGGAAGCTATTTGACAGAATTAGGCGAGGTGGAAACAGATTTGAATGCCAGATTAGGAAAAGCAGGGGCGACCTTTAGAACAATGAATCATATATGGAAATCAAGACAAATCAATGTAAAAACAAAGATTAAACTATACATGGCTATAGTTGTTTCAACAGCATTGTATGCTAGTGAAACATGGAAGACCACCAAGAGAATAGAAAGAAAACTGGATGCTTTCCACACACGAAACTTGAGAAGAATTCTTGGAATTACATGGAGGGACAGGGTCACCAATGAAGAAATTTATAGACGAACAGAGCAAGGGCAATTACACAAGAAAGTAGAAGAGAGACGATGGAGACTTGCAGGACATGTGCTCAGATTACCACCCAGCAGATACGCGAAGCAAGTAATGAAATGGAAACCTGTAGATGAAAGCAGACGAAGAGGCAGACCTGTGAGAACGTGGCAAGCTACATTCAGGAGTGATGTGACTGTACGAGGGCTGTCTCCCAGAACCGCTCAAGCCGTAGCTGACGACCGTAGGCGATGGAGAAGTCTTGCTGCCCGATATCCTGAACGGGATTGGAGGACCTAAGGTCTAAGGTAAGGAAGTTTTTGTTCAATTTGATGGACATAGCCAATCTTACGCAGCAGTCATAATCTTGGGAACGTTTTTTCCATTTTTTTGTTACAGGATTTCTTGCAGACCCAGTAACAAAGTACCCTAAAGCTTTCAACTATGGTAAGTAACAGTGTTGTTAACGTATCATTGTTGTTAATGTAGAATCCTTTGCCCGCATTGTAACAAGAGCTGACTGTGATCTCCAAACGTCTAAGTCATTTTAAATGGATGCGTTAACGGAAGATTTGCTTAAACCAATACATAGAAAATTTCAAAAAAGAAGATTTCGTGTAAATGATATAGACGAGATTTTGGCTACTTATTTAGTAGGCATGCAATCATGCTAAAAAATTATTCGTGTTTTAAATACCTTTTAGCAGTAATTGATATATTTTACAAATTTGGATAGCTGGTGCCCCTGAAAAATAAGACAAAGATAAAAGTTGTCACGGCACTGAAAAAGATATTCAGAGAAAGAAAATTAACCAAGATATGGGTAAAATAAAGGAAAAGAGTTGCACAATAAAGATGCATATGAACTTATTGAAGAAAAATCAACTGTGGTAAAAAGATGGAGCGGAACGATAAAAGAAAATTTGTTTAAACACTTTTCTGCTCAGCTACTTGAGCCTATATTAATTTTCTTGATGATTTGTTCAATCATTATAATCGAACAAGACATTCGACTTAAAATGTTACATGTGAAAGCAGGCAAGAGGGTACTTAAAAGCAGAGTTTGGAGGGAACTTACCCAGATCTTTGCAAGAGAGTGAAAGCTAATGCTAAATTATCTGTTGGTAGTAAAATAAGGGTTAGTAAGAAAAACAAAACAATTCGAGAAGGGACACCTGCTCCCCCAGATGAGCGGAAGAGATTGTTATCATTTTAACAGTACAAAACACCATTCCAGTCAGCCCAAAAATAATTTATTTTAATTGGGAGAAAATACGAGGTGCCATTTATGAGCCTGAATTATGGAGGACAACACAGAACATTTTCGGCATATGTAGAGTGATTAACAACGGGAAAGGTTTATTCATTATAATCATTATAATATTCATTATAATCATTAGTAAAGTGAAAAGGTACCCTAATACATTTAATTCATGTGTTGACAATAAAGAGTCGATGAAGATATATGAGTAACTTATGGCACCACAGGACACAAGCGGCGTTACTTAAGTAGACTAGGCAGCACCCCTTCTGCTCAAACTTTACCCTCAGACATTTTTCAAGCAAGACACTTTTTGTCAAGTTTTTCTTTGTCATGAACTTCTCGACTTTAATGTCCCTATGGCAACGGCTCTTTGGAATGTTGATTCACATATTGTTTGTGGTCAACCAAGCGTAGATTTTTGACTTTTGACTCAAGTACTTTTCACGCTTATCTACATAATTTTTTATAAGACCTAGGCTTAGGAACTTTTTGTCTTTTTTTGGAGAGATGCTTGGCATCTGAAAACAAAGCCATTGAAAGGAAAATATTGCATATAATTGTCGTAGCAACCGACGCTAGAACTAGTACAGTTTTAAATCTCAGATTTGATATGTGGATTGACAGTTTTGACAGCTTTTATATAGACCTGGGTATTTAAAATGGCAGAAGAGTTCGACCTAGCCCTTGTCAAAACATTGGTTATAAAGAGAGAGGAACATCTGATAACTTCCAAAAGTGGTAACAAGAATAGCCATATAGAAAAAGAGAACAGAATCTACAAAATAGCCAACACAAGAGACCGTGCAGAAAGGGTCATTGAGGACACGGTAGTGTTTAAATGTGCAACAACAGTATTTTTGACAAAAGACCGGGAAATATGTAATAGGTGGAAAAAATATTTGATGAACTAATAGACACTGAAAATGATAGAGGGGGCTATATAATATCAGCTTCTGGTAGCCCCTACAAGAAGCTGATAAAATAGAGGGAGCAGAGATGAACATACAGAAGGAGGAGGTGTTTGCTGCTCTGAGAGAAATAAAAGTTGGGAAGACTACAGGTCTTACTGAGTTACAAGCTGAAGCCATTACGGCATTGGGGAAAGGAGGGGATAGATTGGGTAGTGAAAATCTTCAATCAGGGCTGAGATGCAGAGGAACTACCGTAGGGTTGGAAGGTCAGTACGCTGGTTTCAATTTGCAAGAACAAGAGTAGTGCCGGGAAATTTAAGGATTACAGAGGAGTAAAGACGTTAGAACACGCTATGAAGATCTACAAAAGAACTTTGGACCGGCAGTTGAGGAATCAGATTTCTGTTGATGCCATGCAGTTTGGCGTCATGACAGATAAAGGCACAACAGATCTATTTTCATCATAACTCAAGCCCAGGAGAGGAGACCCTTTACGTGACCTTCGTTTCTCTGGAAAAGGCCTGTCACAGAGTGCCAAGAGACCGCGTGTCTCAGGAAGAAGGACATAACGGAGAAGCTGGTGAAGGTCATAGCAAGTACCTACCAGAGATCAAGGTATAGAATGGGGTGGAAGAACTGGAGCACTTTGAGTTCTGGGTAGGTATGCACCAAGTATCAGCCTTTAGCCCCTTCCTCTTTGCCATACTGTTAGACACAATCTCACCAGAAGGAAAAAAGGACTGTCTCATAAACTCCTGAAGGCAGATGATCTGGCTATCATGGCTAAGACCAAGGAACAACTTCTGATATGGCAGAGGGCGTTGGAAACGAAAGGACTGAGGGTTAGCTCCAAGAAAACAGAGGTAGTTGTATCAAGCAAAGATACCCCAGAGTAAGTAGACTGCTTTAGTATTAAGACGTTCTGTTACCTGGGGTCAACAATCGAACAATGAAGAAGTTGTCAGGAAGAAGTAAAAGAGAGGTTGAATCGGGGATGGTCAAAGTGGAAGGAGATGAGCGGAATAGTATGTGATAAACGAATGACAATAAAGCTAAAGACCAAAATATACAGAAGCATTATCCAGCCACTGCTGCTGTATGGTCTTGAGGTGTTGAGGTGTTTGATTGTTGATGTGTTGAGGTGTTACATTTTCTACACCAATGCTGGCCCTTTACATGTACACACTTTTTTCTTTCCTCTTTCATAGCCATATTCTCTACATTTATTACATGTTTTTAGGACCCTACCATCTTTCAGAAAACCTTCCATATTTTTTTATTGTTTACATCGTAAACATTAATTGTGGTTGTTATTTATTTTTAAAAGGCATACGAACTCCTGAAGTCATTACAGAGTTTTTGATATTTAGCCATGCTTGTGGCTGCTGTTTTAGAAACGTGTCAAAATCCCCGTTTTTATCCCACTCAAGAGTTCTGTTACTCTTGGAAAAAGAAAGATTTGGGCTTGACAGTCACCCCTTGACGGTTCACAAAAACTTTTCAGTAACTCCTTTTTATGATTATAACCCCGTTACTGCAAGTTCTGCAGCTAATTTTGAAATAGAATAACAACTTATTTTTATAAATAATGAAATGTAAAACTATCTTTATAAAAATTTTGTAAATCGGCTTTTGCCGCGAGGTATCTTTTGCAGTCATTATATTTTCCGAATTCCATTTTCCTAACTTAAGGACCCCTTTATAAACAAGTGTTACAGCCGCAGAATTTTACTCTCGGTAATCCCCAGCTAAAATATCTACCCAGCACTAGAATCCTGCTATTGATGGCATTGACGAGTGTGAAACAGACATTTGAGAACCGGCTGTGTAGAGTGTAGTAAAGAACAAAAAATTCTATTATGTACCCCTGCGCAGATTGGCTGTACCGAACCAAATAGATTATTATAGCCGAAACGAAAATATGTAGACCGGTATCAAAAGTGAAGGGAGCAAGGGCATGGTTGTTTACTGCGTCATTTCACCTGGAACCACTTTTCTTGACGTTTTGATATAGGTGTGGCCTAAAGATTATTTCCTCGATCACCAAAATCTTATTTTTTGTGCTTTACAATTGACAGTGTCATATTAGACAGCATGACGGTTTTAAATGCTTAATCAAACATTGATGTTGCTTAGGATGTGACTAAAGTGGATGTACCCGAACCCAAAGTGGCCGTAGTTACCCAATGGTCATAATGTGCACGTATGGCACACAGTCAATAGACTTTCCAAAATATATATGTGCATTGATGTCCAACGGTCTATCTTACGGTCCCCAGTTGTTCGCCACGACATAAATTTGGCCGAAATTTCGTTGATCATAAGCGAGGAGTACAGCCAAACCGTGCGGGAACGCTTTTAGTTTCCATTCAATGTATTCCCTAGTCCCACTGCCCACAGCCCAATCTGATTCATTGGTAGTTTTAGCTAGCTGTGTGTGTATACATTTTGCGGTGTAAAGTGAGTCATTGTTATGAAAATCAAAAGTAGTTGTGTCGCTAAATATTTGGTAAATTTTTGTGTTTAGTATATATTATGTAGGAAGCTGCATGCTCTACGTTATTGTTTCATAGTTCTAATTTTTGTTCATTTGTATGTCATTTTTAGGTATCGTTGCCGATATATTTGGAAAATTCCGTTATTTGTTACCAAATTTATTTATTTCATCACTTCTTCTGGTTTCAATTGTTGGTGTATATTTCTTCTTCAGTGAAACACTGGACAGGTGGGTCGAATTTCGTCTTGACTGAAAATGATTTTTGTAAAGGCATGCAGTTAAAGGGTATGCTTGAGTCGTGTAAAGTTTGAAATTTAATATTGCAGTTCATGACTAGAAGATAATTCAGTTTCCCCACGTATGACTTTAGTAATAGTTCCTGTGGGAGAAGACTATTGGGGAATACAGTTTATTCAAAGTGGCTGTTCTTTCTTGTAATATTGCAGTCCTAATTTTACACTGTTGGGGACTTTTGCTCAATTCCTACTCTAATCAACAGTAGTTTGTACCTCACCACACACACACACACACACACACACACACACACACACACACCTTTGCCACTTTTCGACGCCCCATGCAATGAGATTGCCCGAAATGAAAATAGTTTTTAAACTTGTATTTACCACTTAGAGTTGATATTTTATTTGATCAGTCGGTTCTTCGGAAATAACTTGAAGCATTGTTTACTTATTATGAAAACAGAATCCCCTACTTAGCTCAATGCTTCGACAATAACCATCAACCAAGACACTAAAGCCGTGCATTTAAGCATCCAGCAGAGGTAACCAATTGAACATCACATTCATTTTAATCCTTTAGCACTTGTTATAGGTTGTACCATATTTTAAAATTAAATCCTAAATTTTAGCTGGGTTGACTGTTACCCAACATAATGCTATTTCCCCCCACTTTCTTATCAAAGGAATGAGAGTCAAGAAGAAAAAAAGATCATGTTAGCAACCGAAGAAAAAGAAGAAGATGATCAAGAATACCTGAATGGCAAGAAAGAATCGAAGAAAATGGAAAGCTTGGATAACGAATACCATAAAGATACTGCAAAACCTGACTGCCTCTGCTTTATTTGTAAGAAAATGTCAGAGACTCTTCTGTGGGAATTTATAGGGTAGGTGATGTATTTGTGGACTTTATCTAAAGATTTTTTGACAAAGAAACATTCCTATAATTTTGAACGCTATAGCTTGTACTTTAAGGGTCGAATATTTTCTTAAGGACATGTTGGTACCGAAGGATAAATACTATATTTCCTTGCGAGAACGTCCACCCCCAAATAAGCGCTTCCATGAATGATCATCCCTCTAATTTCCCAATAACTCTCATTGATAAAGTCGTAACGAATGCAATTCTGACATTGAATTTACATGTACTTCCTATAACATGGTAGCTTAACTACATGATCAGTATGTACAGTATTTCTAAATATAAATTTTAGGCTGTTTAATACTTAGTTGCGGTAGACGATTTTTTTGCGAGTTTGAATAGTCTACGTAGGGAGTGAATTTAGCTGGTATAGCGAGACCAACGGCTTTTTTCGTTTTTCCTCTTTGCTCTTGCTTCTATTTTGTTATTTTCTTTAGATTTTCAAAAAGTAATCAACCAGACTTGAAAGTTCGATTGGCATGTGCCCATATAACATATAAAAAACATAATACTGAGACTATCGTAGCTTCTTGCTTCCTCGCGATGGTCTTTTATAACTTCCAATAGTTCAAATGGTAAGAAGCTAGTGATTTTTGTAAATATGATTGCCTCATACGATAGTTGAAAATTTGATTTGGAAACAGATTCCAAACTTTAAAGGCATAATCCTAGCACTTTTGAATCAAACAAGAAACAGAACTTTACTTAACGTTCAAAACATGTTTAATGTAGTACCTATCTTTCTTTCTGTGCTCTGAACTTCAAGAGGGGGTTTGAGTTGTTATTGCTGACTCTTGATCATGGCAGCCTGAAAAGAATCAAGTAAATTTCTATTGTTTACTTTACACAAAGGGCAAAATTTCAAGTCATACAAACGTGAAATTTGATTAGATGCAATTAAATATACTGAGGAACACAGCAACTATGCTTCATCAAATCATCTTAAAGTTCACCTTAAAAAGATGCGAAAGCGGCGAGAAACACAACATTTATGTTTGGAAACAGCGTGAAAAAGAATTCACAATTGAAGAGGACTTTGAAGCGCTGGATAATTTGGTTTCAGAATGGATTTATGAATAGCACGAAAAGGTTCTCGGAGTATCTGGTATACTAATAAAAGTTGCAAAACTGTATGAAAATTTTTGAGGTCGTGCTGCAGCATTATTCAAAATTGGCTGGATAAACGCGCCATTTACCATGAAATGGGGTTGTAAGATTTTATGATCATTCGCCCTTGTCGATAGTTTACTGTCATGGAGCAGTTATGAATCCCACATTACATATTCCATTTCTAAAAGTTGAAATGAAAAAAGGTTCCGGCTGGCATTAATCCTTGAGGATGCACAAAAATTGTGCAGGCTCAAACTGTGTGCCGAAATAAGCTGTTCAAACCAAAGGTTGCTACAGATTGTGTGAGAGGTTAGCCACTGTTGTGGTAAATCAGACAGAAAAGGAAGACGTTTGAATTACCATCTCGTAGATCCACATGACAATCTTTAATGCATTTTTGTGCAAATCAGACAGGACATTGGAGCTCATTGGCATTTATTTGTTTTTTTAAAACAGACAGTTGGACGTACGTACCTTCATATATATATAATGTATGTTTTCAGCCCAATTTACTTGTGAATACTAATTGTCGGTAGTGTATGTCTAGTTTTAAGTTTTGAGAGGAGAGATAAAGTAGTGATGGAGTAGATAGCAAGTTTATTTAAGGTCAATATTAATTGTGCCTTGTTTTAACATGCATTCCTGTTAATATTTCTTGTAGTGTAACTGCTTGGTCAGCAAAACAACATTGGTTTCTTCCCTAAATATTAAGTTCACCTTGATCAGAAGTATGCTTTTATTGTGTTGCTGAACAACATATTTAACTTAATGAGGTCAACCGTTGTATCTTGACATAAAATAATCACAATGCGCTATTCATGCTGGAAGGTGTAAAATTTCCCGTCTTTACGTTGCTATGTAAAATGCATTGGTTTTGAGAACTCAGCAACAGCATTGTATGATAAATGAATCAGGTTATGTGATTAACACTTTTAGAATTAAACCAACTGGCCCATCTGGAGCTTCTAAGCCCTTTCCAGGATATATCACAAAAAATATCAGGGGTAAACCTTGGGTTTTATGTGGCCGTGTAATTAACTCAAATTGTGGACGATATTGTTTCAAATTCTTTCCAGCTAGAAAGGTTTGTTAACAAATACTCTATGCTTAAAATACAATTGGATATTTCGACTGTAGCTTGTACAAGATATAGCGTTGAAGTTGTTTAATTGTGCAGATACATCACAGAAACCTTGTATATCAAAATTTCATATTTCCATTTCCATTTGTAGACATGTATTTTCCTGTCTAGCAGCTCATCAGTAGAGCATTTTTTGTTCGTATTTATTGTTTTCAACCGAGAATCGAATGTTGACAGCAATACCATTGATGATAGCTCTCGAAGAGATGTATCGTTGGTACCCTATCAGTTTGTCCACCTCTTTTTGAACGAAAGCCTACTATAAAATAACTTACAAATGTCATTTAGGAAATGGATACTGTATCCATATAAGTCAAAGATGACATATTACTTCTTTTCTTCATAAACAACGAATGAGATCCTTGTGTCTTAATTTTCAAAACCTTCCTCTTCTCCCTATTGCAATCTTACTTTTAGCTACGACAATCCTGAATTGTTTAGTGATATGAGTTGTGCATACTGCATATCTGAGGGGCAATTGTGGTCCGATAGAACTTTAAGCAATATCTTAGTTCTCATCAAGTAAAAAAGAAAGAAGCACGATAAGAAAGTAGTTACTGTTTTTGTGGAGTATGCTGAACTCTTTAGTCGTGTAAAGTTCCGGACTCTTTTTCATCCCCCTTATTGCATGATTTGATTAAATGTCCACAAGTTGTAGGAGTCTCTCCTGAGAGAAGAACGTGCTGTATGGCGATTTAATATTTTTATGTATGTGTTGTTTCCGTGTAAGAAACCTAAAAATATAAAATAGTTTTCACCAAAGAAATTTATTTAGAATTACCATTTTCCCTTGTATATTCCTTAAGCGACCCTACTGTTTGTTCGGCTGTTGGTATGTTTGGTCTATCTGGATTTATTATTATTGGCTTTCAAGAAGTAACATCTTTGTGGATGGCAACAGGTGTATCGTTAGGTAAGGGACGTTTTTTCTACTACCGTAAGTTTGTTTTGATTAATTCTGATTTCTACTCCATTTCGAAATTATATTACGTGGTTAAAACTGCGGTCAAATTTTTCTACTGATAAGCAAAGCCACCAATATAGAAATGGTTCAGCTCATGCAACTTAAATTATCAATGTTTTGGTATTCAAATATAAAGATGTGTACCTTATATCTTTGGTCCGTTTAGAATTTGATAAAATCTTGATTTAGATATATTTACCACGTAGGAGCATTAACTCTTCCTAGATTTCTAAAAACATTTTTCATTACATTTTATGGTTTGTTGAATTCTTCGTGGCGTAAATCTTTATGGTTAAAGTGATGCTACCTGCCCATTTTATGGTAATAGCGATGTTTCTAAAACAAACACAGTATATTTTAGTATCTGGAAGTCCTTTCCCCCCTTTTATCGTCAATATTTTTCGTTTAAATAGGTGGCCTGGGATTTTCCACCAATCATATTGGAACTGCTCTACTAGTCCCAGCTGTTGTCAGTGTATTTTTACAGCCGATATTATTTTCAAGGGTAAGTTCCCATTCACATTAAAGATATGCCCTTTTACTTACCTTTAAATGAAGTGCAAAGTTGTATGTAATTCAACTGTGGTCTTGACCTCCAACATTGGTGCTTCAAGTGCAGGCTGATAGGAGCTTCCTTAGCGAAAGGAGAAGGAAGTTTCTATTGGTCGGTAGTCACCTAGAGCCGAGTATGGAATGGTAATAAGTGTTGAAAATATAGTTGTATGTAATAAATTTATACTTAAGCCCTAAACAATCAGCTCAGGGTAAATGTCTCTGCAGTTTTTCACCCAAAAGATATTTATTAATGGTCGAAGACTGTACTCAAACCTACGTTGGTGTGAGGTTAGTCAGTCAATTTTCAGTTTTCTACGTACGTTTCTGCCATATATTACCTTAGTATTTCGTCATTTATTCCTACCATCTTCGTCAATTGTTCAGCTCAATTACTTAAGGTTTTTAATCTCTTTAAGACCCTTCCCATTTTTATCTTTGACCTTGAATACCTTCTTCACTATTTTACTAAAGATCATTTCCATTTTGTGTACACTGATCTTAAGATCGTTGGCCGTAAGTTGCAATTGCCATTCTAATAATCTTTCTTGCAATTGACCCCTGGATTCGCCAATTGCATTTAAGTTATCCGCGTACAACACCTTCCATGAAAACCTTTCCATGAACTTTCATTAGAAATCTCAGGACAAAATAAATAATAGTAGGGTTTTTTGACAATCAATGATGTAACCCCACCTTGTTATCAAACTTTTCTGTATTCCCAAAAGCTTTTCCAACATATGCTCGCGCATTTGCGTATATAGCTTTCACACCTCCGTCTGACTTTTCAGTAACATATTTGCTGCAAGGCCCCAAAAAACTACTTTTATGGGCATTGAATTTTAAGGTCCACGAAATCCTGATGCAATTTCTTGTTCCCTTGTACTAGTTTCTCCTGCATCTGACTGACATATTTTGCATCTGCTTTCCATATACCTTTCGAAAAGCTAAATTGCATCTTATTGCTACTTCCAAAAGTATGTTTTTCTATTTTCTTTTATTTCTCAGTTATACTGTATACTTTTTTTTGTAACATCACATTGCTAAATCAAAAAATGATTCTTTTATCCGTAATGAAATGATCGTATTCTACGGTAATTAAAACACCTTTTTTAATGTGTTAATAAAATTGATCGGAAATCGTTCCAAGAACTACCCCAACATCTATAAAACACTTGACTTTTTTTAACCCCAATAATCTATTTCTTGTTTCAACAATTAGTACTCTCGTCTTTCTTTGCGTATGTCTTGATAACATCAGCCCTTTCACGTAACTCAAAATGCACAGTAATAATCTTTTTATTCTTCCTGTCGATATATCGTAGTTCTTTCTTTTCCCAACCAATTATCCCTACCCCATTTCGCAAGAGCAAGGCAGACCATGTGTTAATTACTCGATTGTATTCACCATTTAATTTCGAACTAATTCCAGATTTGTTTCCATTATTTTCCAGCACTTATATGCTTTTCATGTTGGCTTATTTAATACTATTACTGCTATTTATTTCTTCCTGCATAGTATTTACTGGGCACCTCTCTGATACCGAATTCTGTTCGTGTGTGACAGTTGACTTTTGGAATTGAAGCTATAAAGCTGTCTGTTTTTTTCTCAAGAATAGCAATAGTTAATTTAAGGTGATTATTTTACCAACAAAAATGAGCGTAGAAGGGCTACTTACCAGAAAAGGCCCCATTTTTTGTATTTTGCAGTCTGTACAAGTTCTTTTTATATGTAGACTGCCAGGTTGTTTTCGGCCTGCCTCTTTTCCTTGGTCCTGTTGTTGGTTACAAGCTGAGTGCGTATCTTGAAACTCACTCTTGTGGTAGGCGATGGATATGGCCTGCTACTATTATGCGTAAACTTTTTTTGCCTAATTAATTCAAAAATTTCCTCATTCGTCTCTCCATGTTACTTCTGATATACACCGCAGATTTTACATCTATTTTTTTTTCAATGTTCCAGGTAGACTTCCTTGTCTCCCAGGCATATATAGTAGTGGTCACCACTATTAGCTTTTATAGTTGGAGCTTGATCTGAAAGGAGATGGTGTTTGTTTTCCAAATTTTCCCCATCCGTTGGAAGGTTGCCTTGGTTTTGCCTAGTCTTCCTTGTATGTCTGGTTTAAAGTTGCCTGTAGATGTTAGTATGGTTTCTAGATATGGGCAACTTTCTACTTCTTCCGAAGCAACATGAATAATGTTAATAGGCTGTAGTGTGTGTGGGGGCTCATACGTATTATTTTTGTTTTGCCTTTATTGATCCTAGTGCCCACCTTTGTACTTTTATCTTGCAGACCAGATATAATTGCCTGGCATGTATGTTTAGTCTCTGCCAGTAATGCGATTTCATCCGCAAAGTCTAGATCTGTTATCTACCAGTTGTTATCCCATAGGATAGCGACACGATGCCCCCTCTCTTTCGCCGGACAAGTTTTCGAATTCTTCCATTTTATCGGCAGAGGTTTTCACACTGCACATTGAATTGTCATAAAGGACTTTCATTATATTTATTTATTTCACAGGGATGCCGTAATGTTTAAGAATTTTCCATATTGGTGGTCGATGAACACTATCAAGCCATCTTAAAATTGATGAAATATATCGATGGCATATATTGTCAGCTCTTTCTGAAATTCCAGGCTCTGTTGGATGGTGTTTTTCAGTGTGAATATCTATTCACTGCCTGTTCTGTCCTCTCCGAAGCCAGCTTGGTGTTCTCTTATGATGTCATCGACCGCTTAGTGAAGTCTTTTCAGTACCACTGGGCTGAATACTTTCCCTGGGACTGATAGTAGCGTAATGATTCTGCAGATGTTGCAGTATTTCAAGTCACCTTTCTTCGGTAGTTTAACAATAAGGCCATATTTTATTAAAGAGAGTAACTGATTCTATAAGGAGTGCGTTGCCACCATGTTTCAGCAGTTCCCTACTGATATTGTCTACTCCTGGGGCCTTGTTGTTCTTGCTGGATTTCACTGCAGCTTCTAACTCCCTTCTAGATATGGGTGACATGTCGATTGGTAAAGCATGTAGCTCGGGTACGCTTTCTCAGTCGTATTCGATTTCTAGTTCGGGTTGATTGAGTGCTTTACGGAAATGTTCAGCTCATTTGTCATTTTGCTCTTCTTCTGCTGTCAGGATGCGTGCATGTTTATCGTTGATGGGAACATTCGTTAAACTCAAGTCAGTTCTTTGACAAATTTGAACAGTGTTCAGCAATCGTTTCTTTGTGCTGCTTCCTGTGCATCTGTATTTTTTTTCTCAATCCATGCTTGTTTGTCTCTCTTTCATTGTTTCAGGACGTCTCTGTCAGCTGTCTTGTAATCCTCTTGTAACGTTTCTTTTTGCTGTGTGATCTTAGCTTACTCCCTGATAGCTTTAGATTGTCTTCTGTCGACCAAACTCCAAATTTCGTGTGATATCCACTGTTCCTTCATCTTTCCTCATCCATGTCCTATCACTACTACAATCTACTTAATTGCATCTCTAATGTATGCCCACTTGGATTCAAGTTCCTGCTTTCTCTGGAGAACTGCAAATGTGTTGGTGATGTTCTCTTGGAAGCTCTATTTCCTATCCTTACATCGTTATCACAATACCCCATGACTAACTTCAGGTCATGCGTACTTAGGTTTTCAATCGGTTCCTGCAGCTCGCAATAAAAGGCGTCGTTGTCTTTTTCTGTTGTTACTTCAGTGGAAGTGTACACTTGTATTATGTATACTTTCCTGTGTCGTGATTCAAGTCCTAATATTGTTTAATTAGACATTGAAAATGGCTGATGGGCATATTATACGTAAGCTAATGAGAACGTTTCGACACCCATCACACATAAGAGAACTTTACTGGGAATGCTGGCTGAGTGTGATAATTAAACAGATGATATAGTACTTCATTATAGCTTGTTTAAACATGTTTTGAGCTCGTTAGAAATAAAGCCAGTGGCAAATAATGAAAACCCAGTTGTCTACTTATTCCACAACTGCGGTAACGTTAAGAGACTGGTACCTTTGGCACGCAATAAAAGTTACTAGCAGTGGTACTCGGCACTGCGCGTTGCATCTGGTCAAAGTAACATTGAATCATTGCTCTCACTAATTGTAGATTAATATCAAAATCGAAATCTGAGTTTAATTGCATCTATATTTTGGGGTCACCAAGCAACTTTTGTGAAAATAATATAATAAAGATAGAGAGGATTTTGAATTGTAGAAAAGTGAAAAATATGTTTGCACCCAAGTGGATGGAACCAGTCCCTGTGTCTGTCGTTGCCACATGCTCTACCACCTGAGCTATCAGCACTTGTTCTTGACCAAATCAATTTTTGCATCTATATCTTTCGCCTAAGCGCGTTGTTCTTTCCCAAAATCTTCGTCGCTGGACATCACATCCCAATCACACATACAAGCCTGAGTCTCCCACACAACGACAACTTCCCTTCCCTGGTCAGATCTGGTCCCGACATATATGGAAGGCAAGGAAATTGTGAAAAACAAAATAATATGGATAGAGAGGATTTGGAATTGTAGAAAAGATCCAGTTCGGTGTACACACAAATTTTGGGTTTTTGGCCGCGGACGCCTCGGCAATAATATAAAAAATAATGCAGTAGTTGTTCAGATGAGGTTAGAAAGGTGCCCTGAAACCAAATCTGAGGTTTCGATGTTGCCTTGTTAACTCCATGTTTTAATTTTAGGTCCTTATCTTTTAGAGCCGCTCCAGTTGACCCCCTTTCTCCGAGGCCAAGGATGCTCACCTATCTTTTTTGACTCTTGAAACCATTGCTCCCAAAGTATTTTCACCGTGTTATTATTATTGTATTATTATTTGTATTATTATTATTATTGTTGTTATTATTATTATTATTCGGTAGCGAAGATGTTAACGGAAATAAGTTACGATAAAAGCGAAATCTCATATATCANTCGGAAAGAGTACACATTCGGTAGCGAAGATGTTAACGGAAATAAGTTACGATAAAAGCGAAATCTCATATATCATAAAGAAGATCATATGTGTGGTAATTCGAACCACATATTACATATTCTGTCAACGTAGTAAGACATGGGATCAGCCTCCCCTCCTTTATTGGTGACTACGTTACTCTGTGCGTCCCTGATACCATGCCTTGATAGTGAGTGGTATTTCTTAGGGTAATGATGTAATGTATACACGGCATACAATTGTATTAAGTGATAACATGGAAAAATATATGCTTGAAGTTTAATTGTTATTATTATTACTATCATCATCATCATTGTTATTTTTGTTATTTTTATTTATGTTTAATATTCTACCCCAAATAAAGTAGTTTAGGTAGTCATAATGTCATACATATTGCTGTTATTATTATTACATGTATCTAAGACATTATGATTTATGGTTGTTTTATGTTTACAAAAGTAAGGTAGGCGAAGTAAGGTTTCAAGAGTTTTTCTTTTCTCCTAGTAGTGCCTGACAAGTGGTCTTTGTGGCCTTACTCTCCTTATTCAGTTTCTTCACACAAACTGGTAATTTTTACAACAATTTACTGTAAATAGTAAACTATCATTGCATCGAAGTAACCATATTAACTCTTTTTACAGCTTGAAAGAAAGTTTGGTGCCTTATATGTAAGTATCTTTATATGAATTTGCAAATGAACATGTATTTGGGCTGCTAGTTCAACAGTTTTGTTCTTTTATTTTGAAACTGTTTAATATTTTGTGTGTTGTGTTTCGGGTGGTTTATCGCAATGACTCGAATTGCAGTTTACCGAATTTTATTCGAATAGAATTAAACAGATATTTTTACATCCATTGAAAAGGCTTGACAACATTTTTTTTGAAATATACCCTAAGGTTAATTTTTTGTTTCCACTTGGACATTTGTAGTGTTTAGATATTTTTGTTTTCACTGATTTATCACAACTATCCTCGTATTTTACATGAATATTTTTATGATTTTTAAGTATTCTCTGTTTGTAAAAGAAAGTACACCATTTATATCCATTTTATATCACCCATGTTATTGTATCCTTTTTGAGAACAAACTGGGTAGTAGAAGTAATATGCATCAGATACAGATGACAGGTTACTCATAACACTAAGATTTTTGTGTGCTTACATTTTCTATTAATCTTTAGAGTGATACATCATTCAGGACATCGGTGAGTCACCCTAGGCTGAGGTTATGATGACGTTCGTATAATAAATGGGTTTTTTATTTCCTAATATTTAGACACTTCGAGGCTTTTTACTTATTTTGATGAGTGGGACATGTTTTTTTGGAGATATACATTTTGTACATAGCAAGTAAGTGTTACTTATTTATTCATCATCGAAGATAGGATAAGATCACATCAACTAGATATACTTAAGACTATATGTCATTCTTTGCTCTTGCTGACGTATTTCCTACGTTGAAAGCAAAATTCTTATCTTGCTATCTTCTGTATTGCAAAGTTTTTTATATTATAATACATTGAAAAAATTCGCATTCAATATGAGGTTTTTGAAACACAATTTTATGCATCGAAGTCATTGTTATTTTTATTCTACTGCTATAGGCAAAAATTGTTCAACTGAATATTTTTTACCTCATCTGTTTTTAGCTAATAATTTAAACAATTTCCTATTTGGAAACTATAATTGGAATAAGAGAGATGTCTTTTCCAAGTGAAAGAAACAAATGTCGTATCAAATTTATTTTGACTTGTTAACAGTAATATCATACCAAGGTTCCAAAAGCTTCTTGTACCAAACAACGCCTGCTTTGAACTGGTACATTATTTTCAGAAAAGACTGTTTAAAAAGGAGGTTTCGAAAGGCAAAAACGCTCTGGAGTGAAAGATACAGTTAAGGAGAAAGTTTTACCTTCCATTGCATTATTTATCAGAATAGCATTTTTATTAGTACGAGGTACTGTCTCTGCAACAGAGGACAATAAAACCAACCTTTCGTAAAAGAACAACAGCAAACTCAGTTCATTGTATATGACGCAGCAAAGCTCTATGACATAACAATGCACCACCAAAATGTGCCCTAGATATTCATGCACTCGGAGCAAAGAATCCAGTGATTACCAAATTTGATCCGAAGAAAATACTTGTCAGAATTTATTTGATTCTTAACCAGCTGAAGTGATTTGGGGGTGTGGGCATCCGCAACGAAGTTCTAAAGGACGTCAATGTTGTCACCTTAAGGTATTTTAAGCTGTATCAACAAAAAATACACCCAGAAAACATTTAAAATCGAACCGCTTTGTCAAGAAAAATGACCTTCAAGCGATATATTTTGATAAAGATATTGGGATTAGTTTAATGAAAGGCAGAAAACACATTGAGAAATTTGATGAATTATTGAAATTAGACCAATTTGAAAAAGTCAAGACTACCCGTAAGACTGAAAAGTAAATCTGCCTGAAAGAAGAAGAAAGGATAAATAACATTTTGAATCAAGTCCGCGTCGACAGAAAGATAATGAAACAACTGTTGAAAGAAATAAAAACTGCAAGTGGACAACTATCAAGACTCTGCGTATTGTCGAACGTCCAAAACGAAAATGCTACTTGTCGTCCTGACCTGTCATTGGTGTTGCCTCGATATTATAGGATTGATGAGAAGTTGACAATATGATCTTCTGTTATTCCTGAATCGAGGATACAAAGTTTCATGCAAAAAACGGTCGAGAGTTTAAAAAATGTGCAGTTAGAAACTGACTAAGTTACATTTTCTTTGAAGGTTTCCTCGTTGAGTTGGAATGTTTCCATTGGAAGAAGAAATATTTGAAGCAGCCAACATTTGGTAGTCAGGACAATTTACCACTGGAGTAGTCAAAAAGGAAACTTTCGTCACACTGACAAAGTTTGCCACGACCAATGTAATTACGTCAACAAAAAGAGATAAATTCCGCCAAAGGGGTTGTTTAGCAATGCGATGGCATCCATCCTCACCATTACCCAACATATGGCTGTCAAAATTTATTCCATCTATTCGTGGTAATCGTAAGCTGTGTGAACGTTACATGGACGACATTTTTTGATTAATTCAGAGGGATTGAGTCGGGGATAAGCTACGCAAGATCAATATGTTGCATCCTAGATAGACGGAAGCATACTTAGATTAAAAGAAATATATAAAAATTGAAATATGAAATCTACTTTAGCCCCCCCCCCCTCCGCCGCCTAAAAATTAATTTTAGATGGAGTATAAACGCAAAAATAAAAAAAAAAACATTAACAATATTTTGTTTTGGTAAGCCTTTGGCTATTGAAACCAACATCAAGATCAATATCACTTATCATTCTTAGGTTGCCATTAAATTCAACATAATATCTATTATGCTATAATTCAGAAGAAATCACAGTAAATTTTGCTTTTTATACCCCGTTATATAAGAGCTGGTTTCCTCTCATATAGCTAAATCTTTGAAACATTTATGAAAACACTTAAATATCAAATTAATTTTGCGTTGATACCCCGTTATAATAGAGAATGATTTCATCTCATACAACTGAATATTTAAAACCATCTATTTATTAAAACACTTAAATATAAATCAAACTATTTTAGCGTTTCTACCCCCCATGTTAAATTGCTTTTTAGCGGGGGATGGGGATGAGCACGCTAAAGCAGATTTTGTGTTTCAATTTTCATATTTTGTTGAAAAATAAAAAATGAGATCGAATTTTTCAATCTGAGGCATGCTTCTCTCTATCTCATCCTAACCATAAATCTACTCTTAAGATTGAAACACATGGCAGAATACCATTTCTTGGCATGTGTGTCGTACATAAAGACACTTCTCTGTCGTGAACATGGTATAACAAACCAACGGACACTGGCTTAATACTTAACTTTAATTTAACTTTAATTTTTAATTTCTTTGAGTTTAGTGACTGAGGTTGCATGAGGTGTTCGAGTTGTATCACATTCAAAAGTATATAGCTGTATCAACGTTTTTGTACATAATCATTAAATATGTCTTTTGACAAGAAATATTTTTTCAATATTACCAAATTAATCTTCTTTACTTAAGTTTTATGTAAAACGCTTCATCTTCTACGCCCATAGTGTAGGCGATGCGAGTTTTTTGACTGAAAGAATGATACCTTGGAAATGCTCATCCTGTATTAGGTTCCACTGACAACTCACTGTACGTCTGAGATGAGACCAGCACATCACGTAGTAGTTTCAGTATTTTGTTGTTACTTTGATAAATCTAATACTAATAGGAAGAGAGTGATAGCATTTGAATCATCTGGGATTTTATAGCGCGATTTTACTGTATTTTTAATTTTTAGATTAGCCAACTTTCTAGTTTGGAAAACTATCTTTTCTTTCACTTCACGATCGTATCTTGGAGCAAGTCTATTATTATTTTGCGTGTTTTTTGTAAAAAATACAGTGGTCGATAAAGTATTAAACAGAATTTTATTTGATTGAATATAAAATATATAAACTGTCTGAAATTGTCGAGACTGGACCAAGACGTAATTGGTGTTCCTGAATTAGGAAGCGAACTTACGTTGGGACATGTTGACCAAATAAAATTTACAAGATTATTAATAGGAAACTAGCATTGCTGTCAGTTACTCATCAACAAAATTGATTATTTTTGTCTTCCCGTAGTCATCATCATCAAACCATTGTCATCATTAGGTAGTAGAAAGTTAGTTGGGATAAAGAGTTACAATTTTTGTCCTATAAATAGGAGAATTTTGGTATGTAAAATTGAGGTTCTTCAGATTTGTGTCTTCTGCTAAAGAAACTTGCTTCATGTAAAGTAAATATATGCAAATTTGGGTTGATCACTTTTCCTTTTGAACAGGTGAGTTTTTGTGTAGTTACAATCAGTTTTTTTCCTAAAATCAATGGTTAAAATAAAAACTATCATCATTTGGTCCCTCAATACCTGCATTTTTTAGTGCTATTAAATAACTGCTTTAAAATAAGGAAAAGGATCCCTAGACGTATGTATTTCGACGTATATCTTTTACGTTAGTGTAGTACTTCTTAAAAGATTTGTTTTTAGTCAGTAGTCCTTAGATTAGTGGCAACAGAAATGCAGTTATTTGTACAGAAAAGGATAAAGCATAAGATACAACTATATGTGTGCAGGGGAGAAGGGGTAGCGTTGCTACTAATATGTATATTTTTTTAAGTCGCTTTATTTTATTATAGCTGGTTTTGAACAATAATTTATTAATTCCCTTTATTTGCATTTTTCAGTTCAGCGGCTATGTGGGGTCTCCTCATAGGCGTTCGAATATTCAGAATGATAGCGGATGTATCAACTCGATCGGCACTTGCTATGTTTGTCAACAATTCAGTTTTAAGTTGCAAAGCTGGATCTGTCAATGGATATGCATTCTCCGTCCAAGAAATAATGAGGTAATGAAAAAAGTGTTGTTTTTTTACATTCGGAGTGGAAATTACGTAGTTGTTTCAAGACAATAGGAAAATATTTTCAATAGGTTACGATATAAAGACAGGGGAGTTCGGTTATATTTTTCTCGTAATGGAAGAAAATTTGGTGGATGAATTAGTTAAGCCTGACTTTTTATTTGAAAGGTTCTACCATATTTTAACTGATTGCTATTTTATCTCCTCCGCAGGTGCCATGTCCTTCCAGAACGTCATCGGTCATACTTCTCACCACAGACCCGTCCTTTGCTATCCTCAGCATCTCGATTTCACTTTTCCCGGTCCAAGTTGATATGCTTTTCATGAATTTTAACAGTCTATGCAATCTGCCACTTGTTCCACTTATCCTGCCTTTAAGTACCAAGACCTCCAGTCCTTCCTTTCTGATCACATTTCCTTGGATGGACAGTTGCCTTCTCCTGATGGTTTTCAGAAGCTTCATGCTGTAAGCTGCTCGTCTCAAAACTTCGCCGTTAGTTACGTGATCAGTCCTAGAAACTCTCAACATTCTTCGAAAAACCCACATCTCAGCAGCATTTATCCTTCTTTTTATTTCTTGGTTTTATTTCCAGCTTTCACATCCATATGTCAACAGCTATTTTATCCAAGACTTACAAATGCAGTAGCTATCAATACCTTACTGAATTGCGTCATAATGTGGATTTTTCATGTATTGTTGTTGTATTTTTAAGCGTACATCAAATGGTTTTTAAAAGCACGCAGTAAATTTCTGTTTTCTTTATATATAACAAAATAACTGTATTTTTTCAGTTGCAGTTTAAACGTTTTCATAAAGTATTGCTATGGATGTGCTTTATTTATCAGACAGAAAGACAGACACATTTCAGTTATGATAGATGTTTGGATTTTATAACTTTCTAATGGTACACTTTTTTTCTTATTCAGGGTATTTTCTCCTACATTGATGGGCTGTTTGTTTGCATGGGGAATTAGTCAAGGAAGAAAAACTGTTGGATATCCAATGGATTTTCACATCCCATTCTATTTGCTGGCATTTCTCATAAGCATACTTTTCTTCATAAGCTTTTTGCTTCCCAAGTCGATAAATTTACCCAAGAAGGTTGGAGAAAAAGTGGGCCTAAAATAAAGCTATACTTTAAGAAGTATCTACAATTTTTCCTTCCGTAGAAAAATTTCCATAACTTATCTCTGCTTCGAAATATAACAATTTGTAATAAGTTCAAGGAAGAAATATAAAACTGAGGCTATTTATTTAAAAAAAAAAAAAAATTGGTTCTTCCAGTCGACAGAGATTTACTGCGGAGATCCGAAAGCATATTCAAAGAGCATTTTTGATTGTGACAAAAATGTTTTGTTTCGAAAAAAGGCTGCTGTCAGGATGTAGCAAATAAGATGGTAATATAGTGCTACATTATTACTTTTTAATTGTCTTTATTTTGATTGATTTTTAGCGACTTCTTTTAATCTGTTAGTATATTTTCTATTTGTATTGAGATTTTTAAGAACATCTGTCTGTAATATGATTGTAAATTTGATTTTTTATTTTTGTATAACGCTTGAACAAATGCTAATGATCAGATTGACATTCCGGGGATATTTTTTTCTGCTTGATTTCAGATAAAATTACGAATAGAAGTTAATGTATAAACTTAATTATACTGGACACTTATTGGTTTTGGTATCGCTAGCGTTTTGGACAAGGGGATTTAATCTTTCCCACAATGGTTCTGTATGTGATGTACCGTTTGATAAAATGTACCGGATTCATTTGATTTATCATAGATATTGGGATAAGGTATTTCTTGGTGATAATGTAAGATGGGTGTGCCTTCCTAACTTTTTGTAAAATTGTATTTACTCGCAATGGGTGAAATTTTAATTATATTTTAAGTTGTAAAGAACTGTACGAGTTTTTTCCCTGCACTACTGACGGAAATTCTTTTGATAGAATATAATATCACTTCAGGATTTGGCATCGTAAAGCCATTTTCTAAAAATTAGAATTGTTATTTTTGTAGCGTAATACCGGTTGGAATGGCACTTAGAATATCAAATGTGTGTCATGGTATGTACTTATGTGCGTAAAACACGTTCCTGGCCCTGTCCATCTCACCAATACATTTGTTCAACAACAATTTGAATAGGCTCTGTATGTAATGTAAAGGACTGTTCAGTCCCACGTAGAGGTGTTACTTGTAAAGATTCTTGACTTTGTGATGCCTAATGCACAGACAATATTGTAAAGGTATGGATAAAGGTAGGCTGTAATGCTATGGCGATTCCTGTTAGAAGAGTTTGTAGGAAAATGAATTTAGCCAGAGGAAATAGAGAGCAGTGTATTGTTTAGTAATAGATAATATCTGATAAAAATTTTGATTGAAGTATTTTTGTTAGGAAGTAAAAAATACTATATTCTCAAGTTATAGTCAGCCGCTTGGAAATCAAAGAAAATTATTAATGGAAAAGACTGCAGTCGGGCCTTGTACTCCGATTAGTTGAGCCACTGAACTGTAGGTTTTCATCTGATAAATCTGAACTTTATACGCATAAACTGGCAGTGCCTAAATCCAAGAGTCTTACTAAACCTTAGTATATATGTAGTTGTTAATCTTGCAGTTAGCTCGTATAGCCTTGCTGCTCTTCGACTTTTGTTCTATGATGAAATTTGGTTCACCTCAGTCTTTTCTGCAGGTATTATCACGGGCAATGTTCTGATGAGCTTTCCCTGGTTGTACCACCTCAGTTTGGTGCATCTTTCATTACTCGTTTCTCTCAACACTTTTATTCCTATTTAGTTGTTGCCCCGCGCTGTAAAAAATGACGGCCAGATTGTGGACATATTTGCTTCTGCAGCAAATTAAGTGCTTTCCTTCACTATGTGACTTGAATGTATTAAAGGCAAAAGTTAACTCATCACATGGGCTAGCTTCCTTTTTTTTCTTCTGTTTTCTTCACTGCCCCATACACTTAATGGCGTTATGCCTTCTACGGTTGTTTGTTAATGATTGTAATAAAGAATGGTATATTTTTATTTTTGTGACTATTTATTAGTTGGGGCTTATTACAAAAAACCTCTGCATTATGGTAAATGCAGAGGCTTTTTGTGGATATTTTCATTATAGTGGCTTCATTGTATGGCCCAAAGTTACCATTTTTGCATGTTTTTATCTTATTTATTGCATTTTTCAAATTTCGGACGACATTTAAGTGAGTTTTATTAACATTAATTTGTGGTTATGAAAATTATAAATTTCTTAAACAACAATAATTAGAATTAAGTGGAATAATTAATTACATGAATGCATTTAATAGTTCGATGTTACTCCATTTACATTCGTACTCAATGTAGGGCGGTTTAATATAGAAATTGGTTTAGGACTATTTATATAAAAAATATTTGGGATAGTAATTGCATAGGCTTGTCAGTACAGGCTTTGGTCTGTGATTAAGAGCCTACATGCCCCTCGTGTGAGGACTCAACCAAACACTTGAATTGTTTATGTATTTGTTTCATTACACAATATTCATTTTTAAATCGCATTATCTCTTATATTGCAAATAGAGGTGACATTTTACGAACTATGCTGGCATACATATTTTTTCCTGCAGGTATTTTCTGAAATGTAAACGTACGTGTCTAATATCTGTTTACCCATCCACGAGTTGTAAATTATCTTTTTAGTCTTCTAATTGCAAGTAAAGAAATTAGGATTGTCAAAAAATATGTGGAAGGTTATTTTTCTAATTGTACAGCTTTCAATTTGGCTTTCTTTTATGGTACACAAAAATTAGGTGTAATTGAGGACGGATTTGGATTGCATTCAATGTTGCACATCAGTTTTTACTTTATGACTTAACGGGCAAACATTTTTGTCGTGTTGCCCTGAGACCCTTGCAATATACGCAAGGATTTCATACAAATTAAAAGATGACGTAGCAGAGTGTTGATCAATAAAAGGACGGAAACGCAGATTTTTGCACAATAGGAAACTATGACAATCAAGGGAAATTTAGAGGTATGGCAGAGTTTATCGGTTCATATGACACAAAGCTCCTAGCAAAACAATTATAAAAAATTTCCAATAACTTTCAAAGAAAGAACGTGTCTTGCTCCAATTCATTGCAGCATACATGCTGATCTTTTACAATATACCTCATTGACTATTGTTTATTGATCCAATCATAATGGTCTTCTCAGTACAGGAAAAAAATTAATATGAACTTCCTTTCATCTTTCATCATTTCCTCTTCGACATTTCAAACAAACATAGTATTGTCTACAAAAGCATAGAAACAGTCCTGTTCCAATTTGTCGGGTTTTTTTAGATGTCAGAATCGTCGTCCAACGTTCCTTTAACGGATCACAAGTTATTACGTTGTGTCTTTGATGATAATGATTCATTAAGATTTACTGCCTTGCTCGACTTGCAAAGCAAGATGGGAAGAAATGTTAATATTGAATGTTGGTTAACTGGAAACACTTCCCAGACAGATCACATTGGTTCAACCCTTGAGCAAAGACCATAACTTACTTTATTGGTTAGTGGCGGAAGTGTCATTGACAGCCACTGTACTCTGTGTACCGTGACTGTACGAGCTGACATGTCAACTTGAAATTTAGTGCTGTACATATTAAGTTTCAAATACCTAAACTAATCTGCAATTAGATTTATGACTATTGTAATTAACAACTATCTTACCTTTAGGCACAAAAAGTGATATTCTAACCAGTTAATAGTGAAGTTGTGTCCAGTCTAATGTAAAGGAAAACACACGTCTTACATTATGATTGTCTATGAATCACAACATCTTACATTATCATTTTTTGTCTATGAATCACCACTTCTTACATTATCATTGGCTATGAATCACTACTATTCGTGATTGAAAAAAGAGATATCCATATGATTTCTTTGGAGATTTATAGAACATTAATTTTCTGGACGCAAATTTTCATCTTTTGTTTTATGTTAATTTTAAATGCAACTAATGAAGGTATTGGNTGTCCAGTCTAATGTAAAGGAAAACACACGTCTTACATTATCATTGTCTATGAATCACAACATCTTACATTATCATTGTCTATGAATCACCACATCTTACATTATCATTTTTTGTCTATGAATCACCACTTCTTACATTATCATTGGCTATGAATCACTACTATTCGTGATTGAAAAAAGAGATATCCATATGATTTCTTTGGAGATTTATAGAACATTAATTTTCTGGACGCAAATTTTCATCTTTTGTTTTATGTTAATTTTAAATGCAACTAATGAAGGTATTGGACTTTCTTTGAAGGCACCACTTTTTTACATTTTCACCACATTTTTTTCAATTTTGCAAAAGCGTCCCATGGCATTTCTTCCTTGTGAAAACAAAATGCTGTTTCAAGAACACTGAAATTTTGATGATATTATATTTTTCAAATTTTGCAGCCTGTAATTTTGAAGAAGCTAAAAGTGTAGATTTTGCGCTTGGTTGACTTCGTAGATGCTTTGATGTATGTTGAAGTTACTACATGTCAAACCGGACAGCTGGTGTCATGTAGCAACTTCCCGACAAGTGCACAAAAACTATACCATGACAGAATGTTTTCTAGAATGTTCTAAACCCTCATTAGGCATAATGTTATTTGAGATTTTGTAACTAAGCTAATGAAAACTATTTTTATATGAGGCTACATATTTGAAATGGGTCTTTTTTTGTCAAATATAACTGAATTTTTATGATTAAATTGATTGGTGGACATAAATTGGACATATTTGTGTTTTTTTTTCGTAAAACAGACCTCTTTTGTGATGTTAATTATGAAAAGGCACGCTGTTTCTCAGTATCTACTGCCGTTTGGAAGTGCTGCGTTTTTATTGGTGCGGTAACTGCGCAGGTCGTCATAGATCACTAGCTTTACTCGTCAACTTATTGCTGTGTCATAGTTTATTTTGTAACCTCGACAATGTGCAAACTTGTTAATACAAACGTATACCATTCCTGTAAATTCAGTTGCAACATCAGAAGAAAACTTGCTTAAGACTGAATACCAACGAATAACCATCTCAGTCTGCCTGACCAAATTTTTAAGTCTTTGAATGATGTGGTCTCTCGAGATCACTTGAAAGAAATGCATTAAATTCTTCAATGAAAATCAAAGGAGGTGAAAATGAAAGTGTACAATACTGAGGAAGAGAAGACTGAAAAGACCCATTTTTTATGGGACAGGCTTAACCCCGACCAGACCTTAACCTGGTATTTTAAGTTTTTATGGATTATTTTGGGATTTCGTTTATGCTGGGTTCATAATCGACCTTATTTTTAAACAATGTTATCAGGAGAATCAAAAATGGTTTTTTTTTAATTTCACGACTTTACTATAACACAGGAAGTAATTCTATGCTGGATTTGACTCATTTTAAAGAAACGTTTGTTGGCAAACATAGATAACTGGAAAATACAAACTAGTCCTGTATAAGGTTTTTTGCTCATCATAAGCAACCCTATTTATCTGTTAGAACTTCTTTGTGATCCAATTGCACAGGAAATGCAAAACGTTCTCAAACCTTGCTCGCGCTGAGTATCCTTAAAAACTATTTCACTCAATATTTCATTAAATATTTGTTTTAAGGCTTATGAAATGAGAGAAACTACGTGTAATACGTGACGATACAAAATAGACCGAAATCGTACTTTGTATCTTTCCATTTTCAGACATTAAACCCACCGTATGTGTCTCTGTATATAATTAGTAAGACTATTGCTGGGCGTTCGGCAAGGCTCAAAGTACATTTTTTCTCATATAGTGACAACCTGGTTGCTTGCTCTGGATGTTATTAAAACAACGGAATAGTTTAGTAAATGAATTCTAAGCTTTTGATTTTTTTCTCGCATAACTTTAAACACATTCTATCCCCTGATAAATTCCTTGTGGAGGGTAAAAAATATTCGATGGCAACTTAGTGATATGGAAATATGTAAAAAATAAAGGGTTAGGATTAGCTACACTCTTTTTACCCGGCCCTGTTCCTGACCTATTTAACTGCGCTCCCCAGACAGAGGAAAATACAATTGAAAACCATCACTTAAAATAAAGATTGGAACGAGCTTCCGATTTTTATCGAAACACAATTTTTGAATCAGATGATTTTTCCCCGATGCCATATTGGGAGGTATTAAAAAGCGTACAATCAAAATAAACTGAGGAGAAAAGCTGAGAAGTGACCGGGAGAAGAGCGAAGATGAAAAAATACTTTGACCAAAAGAAGGCATCCAAGAACTTTTTACATGAAAATTTCTTTCTTTTTCGTTCTAATTTTGCTCACCAAAAGAGCATAGTCAATTTCTTACTTACTAATAGTAAATTTCTTAATTTTTCGTTCTAATTTTGCTCACTAAAAGAGCATAGTCAATTTCTTACTTTTTCGTTCTAATTTTGCTCACTAAAAGAGCATCTCCTAGGAAGGAGATGCAATTTTTGGCAATTTTCGTGTTCAGTATTTTTACTTTTACAGCTTAATTCACAATACTTAGCGAGAATGAAAAGGTTTGGATGACGGAAATATTATTAGTGGCTCCTGATCGTTCAACAAAACTGCTTTGAACACAAAATTGTATTCTGATAACGAAATTCTTTTTTACCCTGTTAAATAAGGATTGAGAATATTCTCAAACAAGTTGACGTTTTCCATATTGTCGTTTTCATTGCTGAAATAAAACTTAAATCCCTTGTTCATTTCTTTGTACATTCACCTTAACTTTTTATACCTCTTGAATACTTGTCAGTATTGTGACCACTGGTTAGACATTAAACGTAAAGAATGTGTCACTTAAGCTCACTAAAATATCTATTTTGATATTACAAAATGTACTGAATTGTTGCAAGCTGGCAAATTTGTGGATTAAATAAATTCTTTTACCCCCCACCTCCCCGAGGCATATGTTTGTTTCAGGCAAGCATCCGAAATCTCAGTAATAATTAAGAAAATTTCTTCCAGACTAGTATGGAACTCAAGGATGGTATGAAGTTCACATTGTTCAACTTGGTTATTCCCTTTAACACCACAGAATAGGATACACACACTTTTGGACCTAGGTAGAGAACAAACGGAGATAAACTTTTTTTGTAAGTGAAATTATTTACTCCTATCAAGTTTACAATTTACAAGAACAATTTATTTCATGTTTACTGTTTAAATATTAAGTGATATTTCTTTGTACTTGAAGTAAAAATACATGAACCAGTCTTGAAGGTTCACCTGCTAAGTAGTTACACTTTCTTTCTCTTTTTCGCTCTTTTTTTAATAGGGCCATTCAATAATGCAACAAGAAACTTCAATAATGCCTCCATTCAATAATGCAACAAGAAACTTCACCTCTCAAGAGTTTCCAAATTACAACGAATGTCACCCTGAACAATGAACTTTGCTTAGGAAAGCAAATATTACTGACTCACTTATGGCACACAGTTTTCACCAGATATGTGGGTGACAAGGTTCATGAAACTTAATCCTGTTAATTTTGCCCTCCATCCTTAGTGAAAAAGGTGCTGTAACTGTTTAAAGAATTTTTAAAACATGGTTTAGTTTGGTTTTTCCTAATATTAATTAAAAAAGCTATACAACAAATCTGATAATTCAACAGTTCCAGTACTTGATTTTTCATTTAACAAACCTTGCTTGGGGTGACTAACTGAAAGTTTCTTTATTTTCTAATGCAGTTTACCAAGTTTACTACTAAAAGTTTCTTAAAATAATTTCATTTTCGTATGACAACAATTTGATTGCGAACTTGAGAGGAACAAAACAACAAGAAGTGAAAAAAAATCACCGCTATGAATCATGATACATTTATTACTTTAGTTTTAAAGTATTGTTCATAATCGTCCTCTTACCTTTCAAGTCTTTTTTATTCATTTTTCCTGACCAATTTCAGGAGCATTCAACTCGAAGGACACCTCTCATTAGAAGCTTGGCCCTTCCAATATGGCTAGCACTTTTTCCGTTTTCTTCATTGCATAAACAATTGTATCTCGATCCAGTCTTTGTTATTGGATGTGCTGAAACCGTCTTTTCTCAATAACAAGATTTTGTGTTGTTGGCCCCCTGTAGGTGAAACTAATAATGGGGCCAAAAATGCAGATGGCGGGAGTTCAAGTTACCAGTTGAAAGGTTTGTAAGCTTGAATTCTGTGATTTGATCTTGTTTTACGTCTTAACATGGAGGAAAACAACGCAGAGGAACTACAGCCGTTCTTGAAGGCCCTTGCCAGCAAGCTGAACACTAGCGAGGAGGTACTTGGGCAGTCTGTTGACAAATCTGTAGAGATTCTGCCATTTTTAAAGAATGTAGATGAATACATCCGTGGCAAGGAGAACCAGGAAAACATTGTCAGACAGGAGGTCGGCACGTTGAGGCGACAAAGACTTAATGCAGGTAAAAATCTTCTTGTTCTATTGTTTTCTTAGTACAAGTTAATATTATTCTTACCTGGTTAATGTGAATTAGATACTATCGTTTTCAATTACCCGGACATTGATGATAAGGCCAGAATTGATTGGACTTACTGTAAATGTTGATTTTGAAATAATTAAAAATTTTCACCCTGTGGGTACCAGGGAGCAGATTCAACTATTAAGGTGCCCAAGAACAAATAAGATAAGATAACAGGCAATAGTGATCACAGTGAGATTATTAAGAAATCATTTGCTGACTTTTCTTTTAGGCCTGCAACTGATTTGGTGATACTTTGTTAATTATTATTGCAATTAGAACCCTAGAGTCAATTAGATCTATTACAATTTGCAAAATTTGCACTGTCGTTTGCAGGGTCCCGACCAGAGCGTCGGATAGAGAGGGAAAGTCTATGAGTTTTCCAAAAAGCTCAGGGATAATTCTCTGGACTAAAAAATCGAAAATACTTGGGTGAATACAAGGCTACTTTTAGCTTTCCAGTGAAACTTTTACGAAAAAAAAGTTTAAGTATATTAATTTGTCTTACGGTATACTCAACTGGAATGACGAGACCAATTTCTTACTTACTTTTTTCTGTGACCTTTGCATCCATAATCTGTAACCATTAAGCCACGGTTCTTCTTATGAATGTTCTTTGTATAAAAAGTTTTAATATTTAACCCCCGTAGATATGCAATGGCTGTATGTATGAAGTATCTCAGTGTCTGTACAGAAATTTTGATCTTTGTCTTTTGATTTTACCACCTAGCATGTGTAGATGACTGTTTCCAAGGTGAAGGAGTTCATACTTCTGTACATTATAGAGTTCTTGCACTAAATTCCATTTAATTTTAGTTCTACATTATGTGTAAAGCAGACCAAGATAACCAAAATTGATTTTAAGCAGGATTGATAAGATGGCTCACATCAAGAATCACATGAATGATGTGACTTGGCCTATTTTTGTGCCTGAAGGAGCCATCAAAGTTCTAGATATCACAACCAAGTTTTGTTGCTGCTGCAATGTTTTTAGTTGCAGTGTCAAATGTAATACCATGTACCTGCATTCCATTTTTACTCAGTAAATTTATTGATTCATTGATCAACTGGCATAGAATATCATATAATAAGTTAGTACAATTTGGAAAAAAAAATCTAATAAAATGTCATGGATGGTTCAGTCCAGCTACCCTGAATACCAGTGGATTCTGTGGAGTTGTCCCCACTTGCTCTGCATCAATATTACCATAATCAACATTCCTCAAACTTACATTTTGTAGCATCTGAAACTGAATCTTTCATTATGACCATTTCATTGAAGATGAAAATGCAGTCACATCCAATGTTGAGAGCTTTGCTGTTTAACAAATCAAGGTTGTTTATTAAGAAAACCTGGTTCACAGTGTATGTTTGCTGCCCAAGCTCTCATTATTTGTAGACTTGGAAGCATAGAAGTTTTCCATCCAAACTGATAAGCTCCTCTGGTGTAAAATGTAGTGATATTGTAAATGCCATCTTTTCCCCCAGAATGTCTTGCACCATAAGGACAGGCAAGATGTGTACATAGGTTTTGAAAGATTTCTGTGGTCACATCCATTAAGTTATGAGACATGGGCACATTTTGTTCCACTGTTGGCATTTTGTACTTTTCCAATTTAAATAGCACCCCAAATAGATTTTTGCTGTCTTTAGCTCTCAGATTTCTTATAACTTTGCTCTTCACCTTAACCTGTTTCTTAAAGTGTATGTTTTTCCTTTCATGAAAGTGTAGCATATTTATGTTTCAGCCCCGGTTTCTTTTTCTCTGATGCATTTGGTTGTTGTTTATGCATGTGTGTATGTGTCTTCCATTGTATATATAAGCAGGGTGCTTGATATTCTTCCAAACAGCATTTATACATTCATCAGGAAAGAAAACAAAATTTGGATTTGTCAGTTTATCATCTGTCAATATGTCAATGGCTAATGATTGTTTACATATATGAAACTGATAGTTCCATGTTTTGTTGATGTTTCTTTGTGATGTATATATATATATATATATATAACATAGAAGTGATCACACAGTTTTCTTAAGAAATAACAATCAGCAGAGATTTAAATCTAGAAGACATTTATGTAAATGGATAGAAGAAATTGCCAATGATAATGGGTATGCAGAATCTGCTGTGAAATGGGCACACTGAAAATGGATTTCAGTGATGGGCAGCATTAGATCAATACCTTAGTCAATATATTCAAATGACAACTAATCCTTCTGGGAATTACATCAGGCACAATCAGTGGGTAATACCGGATTCACTGTACTCTGGTTTTGGGTAATGTGGAAGTTGCATGAAAAGAATCAGGCTTGTNGTATATATATATATATATATATAACATAGAAGTGATCACACAGTTTTCTTAAGAAATAACAATCAGCAGAGATTTAAATCTAGAAGACATTTATGTAAATGGATAGAAGAAATTGCCAATGATAATGGGTATGCAGAATCTGCTGTGAAATGGGCACACTGAAAATGGATTTCAGTGATGGGCAGCATTAGATCAATACCTTAGTCAATATATTCAAATGACAACTAATCCTTCTGGGAATTACATCAGGCACAATCAGTGGGTAATACCGGATTCACTGTACTCTGGTTTTGGGTAATGTGGAAGTTGCATGAAAAGAATCAGGCTTGTAGAATCTAAACAGTGTACTCACTTTCACGTTATAAAGTATGTGTACTTATGGTAAAAAAATATCTTTGATATATGGTCACATTTGATTAACATGGTTTCAATAGTCATTCTGTTTTTGTTTTAAAATTTTTAGAGCACCAGTTGGTTCAGCTTGAAAAGCAACTGATCTCGTGTAATGCTAAACTTGACAAAGGAACCAGAGAACTAGAAGAAGTCAAGGGAAGACTGGCAGAAGCAGGTAGGGTTTTGAAAAGGAAAATGATGCAGGGTTCTGGCCAGGATTTGTGTCAGGTGAAATTATAAGTGCCAGACCCATAGTGTAAACCAATTGGTGCAGAATGCCACACATTGGCAGTCTAATTCAAAGAAATATCCACAAAAGATAGTCTGGTGGATGAGCAAGGGTGCTTTCTTTCAAAATATAGAAATTCAATTTTCTTCTATTTTTTAATTTTCATTTTGGTAACAGTAACATTATTATTATTGTTATTATTATTATTTATTAATATTATTGAAAAACAGACAGGTGATAAAAAGCTGGTTGATACCTCTCCTTGCTTCCTACTTTAGGCAGAATCCTATGATGCACTCAACCTTCTCAAACATCATGCTTTATTTTTCCCAAGTAAAAAAAAGTGATGCTGGGGGTGGTTGATTGGGTTGTTGGTATACACTGCAACAAAATTGATTTTTTTTTTTGTTTGTTGGTTGGGTTTTTTTGTGAGTGTTGAAATAAACCAGGACTGAGACTTGCTAGTTGTATTGTCTTGACCTATAACTGTTACTGACTATGGGTATAGCAGTAAAAAAAAGTAAGATACAATGTTTATCATTTGATATCTTTTGATCCTTGTTGGATGAAGTGAGAAAAGTAAGTTGGACCAACATTGCCTTATTTTAAATGGACAGTAAAATACTGAATGAAATATATGATATGGACAAAATATGCACACTACATGACACCACTGGTCACTTTAAACAATGAGTAGGGATTAAGGAGATTATGTAACAAAGGATAGGAATTGTGGAGAATGTGTACTGGAGAAAATGGGAGTACCAATGCAGAATAAGTGACAAACAAAATAGATGTGTATTGGGAATATGTAGATTTAAAATAAGAATGATGTTGATGATGATGACAATGGAGGTAGTAAAAAATTAAACTGAAGAAAGAACTGTGTGCAAGTTAGGGGAGGTAAATATGTCTCATGATATATTGAAAAAGTGGGTAATGAGAATGGAAGACCAGAAGGCACTGTAATCTAGTCGAGTGGTATTTGGCATTTGTATTAAGCCCAAGTATAGGTTGTGAACAGGTGGGTGCAGTGTACCCAAATATGAAAATAAGGTACTTTTCAATGGTTGTCTATGATGATTAATTTAGGGGTAATTGCAAACCATAACACCTGTGATGTGATATTGGTAGTGATACAGTTATTGTGATTGGGTGTCATGAAGGTATCATTAATATAACTTATTTTGTAAAACCATTCACCAAACTATTCCAAACAATGAAGATTTTGTCTCACCCCTGTGGATCTTATTTAAAATTGGCAAAGAGCAAAATGTAAATTTTGCCTGCTTGTTGTACAAAATGGTCATATGTTATGCCAGTGGTTAATTGCTTTAAATGAACAGGTCCTACAACCTTAATATTAAGAGGGGGAAGTGGTTGGGTAGTGATGAGGTGCACATAAGATAAGCCATTGATTTAAAGTGCTGGTGCTATTGACAAAGTGATCAATCTGCTGTATGCATCACAATCACAATCTGCTATATCCATTTGATAGAAGTGACTAATGAGGGAATGCAGATAATATTGTTGGTTTGAAATTAGTTTGTTGGAATTCAAAAGAACAATGTTGATGACTGGTGTGTTTGACTGACACTGAAATACCATTGGTACACAAGATGTATTACCCTACTTGATTAGAACACTTTTGGATAAATCCTACATTTGGGATATAAGCTCTATCAAGGTTTATTTACTACCTCATTTACTGAGTATGTACATAATAGGTGAATTCAGTGGTTTCATTGGTAAGATATTTTTTTTAAGATGCCCCTATTATCATAACTGAATTGGGAAAAGTCCATCCCTTTCACCAGTTAGCCAAGTGTATCTTAACACTAATATGAAATTTCTTTCTTCATAACTGTTGATACTATTTTACCCAAAAATTAGAAGTGATTGCCACATTAGATCTAAGGCTTAAAATCCTACGTATTTTTGTATGTTTAGTGGGGGACATATTAGTGCCTTAACAGTCAGTTTTTGTTAGGGTTTTGAATGGAGTTTGCCAGATACGAGTGAGCTTAGGGTAGTGATATAATAATATTTTAGTTTCATTTCCAATTTTTTACATTTGGTCTCCAATGTAAAGCACTTCTAGTTTTTATTTGTTGAATGCTGTAGAGAAATGTACAGAGTTATTGGCGGAAGAAAAGTTGTCAAGTACAGTGATGCATTCAGATCAATTGGCTACTTGATGACAGATTGGAGGAAGATACTGAACAAGATCTGAAACAGAAGACATTAGTGTTGTAGGCCTTTGGTTAACAAATCCATATCTGAATCAATCTGCAATGACTGCTTTAGGTTCTTTTTGCTTCATATA
>RDPX01000001.1:14014431-14064132 GCA_003991215.1 Morbakka virulenta
TTTTGTGTGTTTAGTTGGGGACATATTATGGGCTTAACAGTCAGTTTTTGTTAGGGTTTTGAATGGAGTTTGCCAGATACGAGTGAGCTTAGGGTAGTGATATAATAATATTTTAGTTTCATTTCCAATTTTTTACATTTGGTCTCCAATGTAAAGCACTTCTAGTTTTTATTTGTTGAATGCTGTAGAGAAATGTACAGAGTTATTGGCGGAAGAAAAGTTGACAGGTACAGTGATGCATTCAGATCAATTGGCTACTTGATGACAGATTGGAGGAAGATATTGAACAAGATCTGAAACAGAAGACATTAGTGTTGTAGGCCTTTGGTTAACAAATCCATATCTGAATCAATCTGCAATGACTGCTTTAGCTTCTTTTTGCTTCATATAGGCTCACCATAATTTTGACATCTTTGTTCTATATTTACACCCATAGCTTTCACTACCTTTTGAAGGATTTCCCCCAAAGACTTAACAATGGGTTAGTAGCAGTGTGCAAACTCTAACTGTTTTTCATGATCCAATGTACCAACATCTTTGTAGTCTGTTGTAACTATTTTTTAGGATCAGTCTTTCAGAAGTTTTACTAACCACCAGATTCATATAACATCTTGTTGAGAATCTTCAGCACTGATTTGCATCCAAAATGTAGTGCTCAGTTTTATATCATCCTTGCTGGAATAGTTACAGTACTCATTTCTTTGATTGACACTTAAATCTTCTATGCCAGTTGGGGTAGGCTGCCTGCATTGTTTGATGCTTCTGGAATTTTATCCACTTGAGTTTGTTTTTGTGAAAAAGCTGTGTTGAAGTGAAGATTAAAGTTTTCTCTCCTGGTTGACAAGACTTTTTCTTTGTTTTATAAATGTGTTCCTTGCTTTGACCATTTATTTCAATTTCAGCTTTGCCTTAATTTCTAAGACTGTGAAAGGGACTACAAATATGTTATTACATGGCATTGGTTTCTTTTGACGTACTTTGTTTTCAAGGCTTTTATTCTTTTGTTTTAAAATCCATCTTGTTACTGACACTTTAAGGTATTCATATATCTCCATTTTGTTTTGTTAATCAAATCAAATTCAGGTTTCCATTATCATGGTTGTTTTTTTCTTTACACTTGATCTTAAACTTTCCTCTTTTTTTGTCTTTCCCCTCAAATATGGCCAAAGTGGTGGTTTTCTGATGTCTTTAAAACCTATTTTGAAGAAGACACATCATGCTTACTTTGGAGATAAGCTTGGAGACGAGGACAAGTCATTTGCACCCTATGTTAGCTGCAAAACATGTGTAAGAACATGTCTGATTGAAGAAATAACGAAAGCAAAAGTGTGTCATTCATTCTTCCTATAGTGTGGAGAGAGGGTAAAGATCATGTGACAGACTGGTATTTTTGGAGGCTAATCTTCAAGGAATAAATCACAAGAACAAGCATTGTGTTCAGTATCCTGATTTTCCATCTGCCATAACACCAGTCCCTCATGGTTCAGACCTACCTGTTCCTTAGCCAGATGTTTCAATGGAATCTAGCTCTGAATCAGAATCAAATAACACATACAACAGAACAGATGGGGAAGAATACATGCCAGAAGAGAATGACCAGCCAGTGCCTCAAACACAAGCAGATCTCTGTAACCTGACACAAGACCTAAACCTCTCAAAGGAATTGGCACAGCTTCTTGGTTCTTGTCTTTATGAGAACAATTTGCTGGCACCTGGAACAACATTCTACTGGTATCAAGAGTGTGAAAGAGAATTTAAACAGTTCTTCACAACCCAGGGAGACTCGTCATTGGTTTACTGCAACAACATTGGTAATTTGATGAATCAATGGGGTGGACTATGTTTCTTTGGAATGCAGTCTTTTCATCAACACTCCAGCAGAAGTCTTAAGGCTGTTCTCCTACATAATGGAAATAAATACTCTTTGATTCCAATTAGTCACTCTGTGCAAATGAAAAAAACCCATGACAACACTGAACAGTTGTTGTCTACTATAAACTTCAATGACCATAGTTTTTTGAACTGTGGAGATATTAAGATTGTTGGATTGGTTTTAGGACCACTGGGTAGGTACACAAAGTATGGTTTCTGTGTTTGTGGAACAGTCAGGCTGATGATCAAAATTATATCAGACAAGAGTGGCCACCAGGACAAGTGTTGGAACCTGGTTTGTACATTGTTTGGTCTTGCCCTGTTGTTAAACCTAACAAGATATTACTTCCACGCTTACATATCAAACTGGTTCATATGAAGAACTTTGTAAAGGCAATGGACAGAAATGCAAAGTTTACTCTCCTTCAGCAGATATTTCTTTGGATAAGCTTTGAAAGCTTAAGGCTGGCATTTTTATGGGCCTCAGATACAGTAACTCATGAAGGACTCAATGTTCAATGATGCACCGAGTACAGCTGATATGTCTTCTACTTGGCTGTCCCTTAAGTCAGTAATTACAACCTTTTTTGGAAACAACTGGAGTGGATAATATGAAAAGAAAGTTATTAAACCTGTGAAGAACTTCCAAAAATTAGGGGCTCAAATGGAAGTCAAAATGCACTTTCTATGGCCCCAATTAGACTATTTCTCTCAGAACTGTGAAGATCTAAGTAAGCAACAGGGAGAGCATTTCCATGAAGATATTTGTGTCATTGAGTTGTGTCATTCAAGAATGCTCACATCCCACCAAAGCTGGTGGGATGTGAGCATTCTTGCAGACTACTGTTGGTGTTTGAAACAAGATATGTAGGCTACCTAGCACAGGAAAAAGTCACTAAAAAGGCCCTTAATCCATGATTAGCTTTTGTGTAACCCATATTTTTTATTTCTGAAGTTTCTAAGATAAAATCCATACTTTTTTTGTGAACTACAAATTCAAAATTAAAGGTAGTAAAGCTTTTACTTGTATATTAAAAACTTGACCTGATTGGACAAACAAATATGATTTTGGGGTTTTGAACAGTAAACTACCCTAGAATCAGCAATCACATGCTTGATCTTTAAAACTTTGGAGACAACTGTAATAATTTTGATTTTCAATGGTCATGAACAAATATTTATAGTCCATTGGGTTCTTTTTCTGAACATTTAATTCTTTGATTTTTCTTTGGTCTTTTTTATTATATCTACTGATTAACTTAGTCAGTTGATTCTTGGTAGGGTGTTAATTTTGTTTTTTGGTTATCTTGGAATTTGTCATAGATATCACTCACATCATGTGCATCATATGGATATGCTGAAAATATTGGTACTTGTCAATTTTTGAGTGTCAAGTTTTGCCTGCATTAACTTTAAAGAAATATTTTTGTACAAAACTTTTAAATAAAAATCACTGTTTCATTTCATTTCTGAGCTCAGAATTACACTGCATGGAAGGTTTGAGTTGTGTCTTTAAGCATTGGCTTAGAACCAGCAAAAAAATGGGGCTAATAACACCTGTCTTATGGATCATATCTCATTTATTGTTATGCTATATTTTGCTTTAGTTTGGGTCTACTCCTAAAAAGCTGTTATTTTCTGATGACAAATTTTCCCTGCTAAAGTACTCATACTACCAGTGATGTCCAATACTCTTCCCTGCTTCTAGATTAAGCATTTTTTGTAAACTTATTGCTTGGGAGTGACGAAAAAGACATACCCATCCGGGTTCAGTTACAGTCCAGGAACTTGTATGGAACAGGTTGGTTAGTAATCTTCAGTACAACTATGTACACACTTTGACAGTTTAGTAGCCTTAAGGTGCCATCACTGTAGTTAACCCACATCCCAGCTCTGAAAGACTTCATTTGAAATTATTCATAGCTTTATGTTTGCACCTAACTTCATGTCCTCTTTTTTGTTCATGCAGTTAATGTTGTGCAAAATGAATTGTCTTCTCTATTTTCAGAACTAGATGCAAGTGAAACGAAAACTACTTTAGAAAGTACAGTGAAACAAAATGAAAAAAATGAGGCTGAAATGGTAAATTTGCTAAAATATTGTTAACTCAGAAGTAGGTCTTGATTTGATTTTGTGCATCACATTCAACTACCTGGCCATTAAAATAATTCACATACTTTCTAAATGCCAATTCAGTCTGTTCAGGAGCATATTTGTAATGGTGTTAAGAAAAATAGCTGTCAACATTAACAATGAAAAAAAGAAAAACAGTGACATTCATTTTTAGAATGGTCTGATGACTCACTACCAGACAGGGCCATTTTGATTAAGTATAAACAAGATAAATTCAATAATGCAACATTGCACATACTGTATTGAATATTATTACCAGGTGTAGCTATCTTGTTGGTTTAACTTTTTAATTTGTTGAAGACCATGAATCATTTTGAATGAAATTACAAAAAGAAGTTTCAAGCCATAGACAAGTCAATTAGTTTACTACTCTTTATTGGATATATTTTTAATACATAGAATAGATGCCCTCTGAGAGAAGGGGCAGTTGTTTACAGTCATATTCTTTTTGTGAGATGCTTAGTAGGGCTTTTTGGCATAGTTCATATGTCATTAACACCACAAGTTACCTGTATTTTTAAACTTAAGCTACTAGCATTTGTTTCTCTTGGAACTTTTTCTTAGTTTACAGTTTTCCTGGTGAATCATTAAAAATATTTGCACAAATTGTTCTAGTGTATTCTCTTTTCTTTTAAATAAAATAAAGCAGATTACAACAAATTAATTGGAGATTTTTAGAAATAGCTACAGATTTTGTAGAGTTGGTAGAAGTTTCACAAAATTTGACTTGTATCTTAATTATCCCCTTTAAGTAAAAATGCCTCATTTGCGATGGTTTGAACCCATCTGTTTAATAAGTTGAAATCTTATTAAAAAGCAGAATCCTTCACATTTATGATACAGAAATCAAGAAAATGCCAATTGTAAAAGCATTTCATAGAAAGATTTTTAAATGTGTTGGGCACCACGAGAAAAATGATTGATTACTGGATATTTATTCCATGTTAACCACACCTTGTAACAATATTGAAAAGCCTGTATTTCTGATACGAAATTTAGAAAGGGGATTTTGAAAAAAATATATTTCTGGTTGAAGAGTTTAGCAATTTAAGGGTAGATTTATGTTACAAAAATGGAGCTGACTTGACATTGAGATGGTAAATCACAANTCTTGGAACTTTTTCTTAGTTTACAGTTTTCCTGGTGAATCATTAAAAATATTTGCACAAATTGTTCTAGTGTATTCTCTTTTCTTTTAAATAAAATAAAGCAGATTACAACAAATTAATTGGAGATTTTTAGAAATAGCTACAGATTTTGTAGAGTTGGTAGAAGTTTCACAAAATTTGACTTGTATCTTAATTATCCCCTTTAAGTAAAAATGCCTCATTTGCGATGGTTTGAACCCATCTGTTTAATAAGTTGAAATCTTATTAAAAAGCAGAATCCTTCACATTTATGATACAGAAATCAAGAAAATGCCAATTGTAAAAGCATTTCATAGAAAGATTTTTAAATGTGTTGGGCACCACGAGAAAAATGATTGATTACTGGATATTTATTCCATGTTAACCACACCTTGTAACAATATTGAAAAGCCTGTATTTCTGATACGAAATTTAGAAAGGGGATTTTGAAAAAAATATATTTCTGGTTGAAGAGTTTAGCAATTTAAGGGTAGATTTATGTTATAACAAGTCATTCCTAACCACTGATGCTCCTAAGACGAACATCCTTCTTTAATGGGGTTCATCAAACAAGTATTACGGTTTTGAGATTCCAACCTTTTACATTGTATTTTTTGAATTTGAAACCATTATTTTAAAATTGTACATAGCTGATTAAAAATGCAATTATCTACATCTGAAACTGACTAGATTTAAGCCAAGGGCATTATCTTTGTTGTTGTTGTTTGTTTCTTTTTTGAAAAACCTGCAATTTCCCAGTGTGCTTGTTTTCACCAGACTAGTACTGAAGCCTTCCAAAGTTGCCCTAAAAATTTTGGGAAACATTGTTGCTAATTTAATGTAAAAATTATATATATATAGCACTTTTGGGCACTGCATCAATCTTGCGCTGTGTTCTGCACATCTGAGGTCCTGGTCCAGACTTGAGATGTAGACATACTTATCCTAGGTTACCTAGTGATGCAGTAGCATTTGATATATATATGTCACTTATGTACATTTATCAAATAAGAACAGTGAGCTGATTCTGATACTATTGAAATATTGCAATATGTACACCTGTCTGCACAGGTTCAGAGTCATGTTTGCATTGTTATATGTTTTCAAATTTTTATTTTTGGTAGGAAAAGATCACAGTTTCTAAGAAACAGCTCGAAGATGAAAAGAAGGATCTTTTAGAACTCCTTGAAAAAAAGAACACAGAGATAGATAGATTAAATGGTATGGTAATAGTATATATTAATAATTAATATTCTATTATAATTAAAAGTGGTTATTTTGTGTATGTTATAAACTTTGTAATGAGCATAACTCGTAAACTGGACAAATATCCTTAGATGAGACTTAATCTCATAACTACTATGCAACCTGGAAATTCAGCAAAAGTATGACCAAGTTGGTCACACCTATTTTGATCCTTAGTAATTAGGTTTGGTTATACTAATATCAATGCCATCCAACCCCAAACTCTTTTCAAAACAATGGTTAGCTGGAACATTGAAACAGGCTTGTGTCCTTGAATTCTGAATTATATTTTTAATTTTAGCCACCTTGAATTTTTAACACTTATCTCACTGATCTTATTTAAGGTAATACTTTCAAAATTTTCATAGTTTTTCTTGATTGTGTCAGTACAGTGCTGAGACATTAAAAAATGGGAAAAGTGGAAGTAAGAGGATATAAGAGGTTGTTAACTTTTTACCAGTAATTTTTATTTGATTGATTAGGAAAAGGTGAACACACACACACACACACTCACTATTGATTCTTTTTGATTGACATGAAAAGATGGGGACATCCTCTTCAAATCAGTTCTTTCCTGATTTCTTAAACAGACCCAGTCCAGCACCATAAACCATTATCTTGGTCTTGCATTGGAAATCCATTAGTTGTTTTTTGCATGAATCTGACTCATGCCTGCTGCATTTCTTTTTCTGGTTTCTGGGTGATGCTTTAATTTTGTTTTTGTAATAACTGGGTAAAACTGCCATGAGGATGAAAAATGACGCTTGACATAGTTTTAATGTATTCCAATAAATAACCTGAATATATTGCTGTTCCTTTATGACTTGTTTTGATTCTTCTTTTTTTTGACAACCAGATGAGTGGAAAACAATGTCAGAAAAATCAAGTGCTGCAAATAAGGCAAAGTTGGAAGCACAGGTATATTTCAAGCTCAATTTTAATTCCTTTTTTATGTAAGAGCTTTATTACATTAGTGGTGTGCATTTAAAGAAGGAGGCATGTCAATATGTATGTAAGAAGATGTATTTGACTGCAGTGATTTCCTGTCTCAACTCCACCATGACTGGTCCCCAGCCTGGATGAGAAAGGAGAAGGGTTGGAACAACTCTTGGTCACAAAAGCTCAGCTTCATTCTGAAATACCAACAAGAAATCAAGAGACTGCCACCCTGGGAGAGGAAATGATCTCCTCAAGAGGACATATCTTACCATGTAGTGAAAGAGTCGATGGCAGTTCCATGACTGGCTTGCCTTCCATTGGCTGGGACGATGTGTGATGAAACATGGAGTCTGAAGACCATGTATGAGGCAGGAAAAAGTAGCCACAGAAATGAAGAGCTACAACCTCACACTGTTTGGAACCAGTAAGATCTGTTGGATACTCCAGTGAGATGTTGCTGTATTCTGCTCACACACAGGAAGCATAGAACTCGTGCTGTCAGGACCTGTACAGTGGGCAGTGATAGGTTGGGAAATCCTTGGACCAAAAATAATCATAGCGTCACATGGGACCAAGAAGAATTAGGTCAAGATGAGAATTGACCAGTGCTGTAATATGACCAGCAATAATGATAAAGAAGTTAAAAGACCAGTTCTATGACAGACTACAGAGAATCATGATTAGGTACAAAGAGGAAGATGTCAACATCCTCATGAGTAACCTCAATGCCAAGTTATGACAAGACAACACCAGGTACGGGGAAATGATCGGAAGACACAGACTACGGGCGATGAACAAGAATGATGGCAGATTTGCAGAGCTCTCTCCAATTACCAGTCAGGTCATTGGTGGCAGCACTTTTCCGAACAGAATATTCCATAAGGCAACCTGACTACCACTGAGCGTGATGAAGGAAAACCAGAAGGACCAGATCTGCATGGACAAGAGATTCAGGAGGCCCTTCCATGATGTAAGAGTGAATAGTAAGTATAAAGGCCTTCCCTTTTCCATTTTGTGATCGACCGTACCATAAAAGCATTAACAATGCACAAGAGGTACATAATCCAATGGACACGCCTGGACCAGCTAACTGACCTGGATTTCACAGACGACTTGATCCTGCATTTCTAAAGTCAACGACGGATGCAGAACAAGACAAAAAACCTGGAAGCGACCTCGTCACAGGTTAGCCCCAAGGTCCACAAGCGCAAGACGAAAATCCTTAGGGTTAACACAGGAAACAAATACCTAGGGTGCTCTACATAACAGGAAGGTGGAAGACGTGGAACTCTTCACTTACCTTGTGCAGCATCATCAGGAAGCAGGATGGAACAGGCACAGACGTCAAAACAAGGATTGGTAAGGCAAAAGCGGCAGCCTTGCTGGCGAAGAACATTTGAAACTCCAAGCTGATGTCGACTTGCACATAGACTAGGCTTTTTAACTCCAACTTCAAGTCAGTCCTACCGTATGGAGGAGAGAAATGGTGGTCAATGGTAATCATACGTTTATCAACAGCTACCTAAGGAAAAACCTTCTGATCCACTGGCGTGACACCATCAGCAACACTGACCTGTGGTAGCACACTAACCAGCTCCCAGGCGAAGAGGAGATCTGGCACTGAAGATGGGGATGGATCAGGCACACCCTGAGTTAGCCTGCCAATAACATGTAGTTAAGCAAGTACTGAAGTGGAACCCCCAGGGGAAACGACCTGGTGAGACCTGGCATCTTGAACTCGAGACTGATACCAAAATAATTTGATAAACCTGAAAGCAGCTGGAGAGAACATCCGAGGATAGAGAACTCTGGAAGACTGTTGTTGGTAGCTTATGCTTCACGAGGAGCGCCGGGCCTAAGTAAAATTAAAAGTATGACCTTTTCCTTGTAATAGATACACTAATACACATGAATACAGTTGCTTTCAATTCTCCTGCCGTTTAAAGTGTTGGATGTTGGAAATTTGATTTAGGAGGATTATCTTCTTTTCAGGGGGAAAATGTTGCGACTCTGAGGGGCACTAAGGTGAACAAAATGATTAATGCCCTGGCTCAGAATGCGTCACGAAAAGGATTTGGAGTTAAAAGTATCCCAACGGCATAAATTTGGCCTGTAGTAGACATAAACAGACAAATATATCACATGGGAAGAGAGAGGGAAACTGCATAGAGCTAGGTTATTTGCTCAGAACCCTGCTGGTAGGTGATTAAGAAAAAATTATTATATAAGAATGAGTGGAGTTCTAGAGAGATAAGTTAGTAGAAAGAATGGCATGAATGTAGGAATCAAGGACTGGCTACGTTCCTCTACCTTGTAAAAGAGATCGTGCTTGCTCAAGAGCACATGGAATACGAGAGATGTTAGCAAAACCAAAGTTGTCGCTTGTAACTTGCCCTGACTGAATGGTAGATGTAAATGGAGAACCAAACAGGAAATAGGTAACATGTAGTGCAAGGAAAATCGGGGAGCTTCCTCAGGTGTTACAAGAAGCTTTAATTAAGGTAAAAGAAATTCTACTCACATTGGTTATAGAACCAGCACTCTTATATGGTTGCGAGAGCGGCTACTTCTGGCAAATATTAAGAAAATAATGTTGATGAAAGAGGAGGTTGGTATTCCGTATCACCAAAGTGAGTTTTAAAGTGAAAAGAAAGAACAAGGGACTTTGGCGAGAAGGTAGATTATAGGCAGTAACAGAACTAAATCGGTGTTAATAATGGAAGTTGTGACCACAATAAGGGAATACGCGAAGTGGAAGTAACGAGGACGTTCTGAAATTAATTGTAAATTAAAGCGAAGTAAAAAGTTAGACTTTACATATATATTTGATGTCATAAAGATTGAATGTTTCTCTTTGTATGTTTGATTTTAGGAAAAGCTAGACGAAATTCAAAGTCAGGATATAACAAGAGAGGTAATTGTTACTGGTTGCTTTTAATGCGTCAACGAACAATTCCTTTTTATTCCTTGTGACAATGCTTGGGGTTTTTAGAATGTAAATATCAGTGACAAAAGGTTTAACCTGGAGAAACAATTTTGGAGGTTTTTTTCTATACCGGGTAGTATACTGTAGTGGAATAGTATATTATGATCGAGCGCATTTTCAATTTTGTGATCACTTTATGAAGTAACGTTGGGAATAAAATAGGACGGACGTTTATTTATTTATTGCGTAATTGATTGATTGATTGATTGATTGATTTATCGAATATATTTTCGGGATATGACCCCCTCTTTTTATAAAAATACATTTTTTTCTGTGACAAGACAAGAACTGAAAACGTGAAATTTGAAAAAGGGTAAAGTTAAAGAGCGATAAAAGGCAAAAAATACATCACGTTGCATTATTGGGTTAAAGCTGAAAACTATGAGGTTTAACATCCACGTTATATAGAAAAGAGCTCTTTAATTTCAAAAAAATGTTAAGAAAATCACAAGTGATTTGAAGTACTAATGAGAGAAGATTAGCGTCGACAAAGGCACAAGAATTTTTTAAAAAGTTCTGAAAAACTAGGTAATAAGATTTTGAAAATCTGAGCCTATTATAATTTCTGATCATCTGAGGATATTTTCAGATAGTATCAGGCTCCTACGTTTTGGTATTGTCATCTACACAAAATTGTTTTCCAGTCAAATGCTTTTCCTTTTATCCTTTTCGAATGTAGGTTGTCAAAGAATATGCTACGATGTAAGGTGCCGAACGTTTTAAGAGATATACATATAGTGCCCCAATAAGGTTACCTCCATCAGTCTCTCCCCTGATACCCTCCATAGGGAAAGCGTTAGCCATTTAGGTTAATTTTGTTTTGTTGCACCTCAGTTTGGTTCCTCGAGATCATTTCATTATTCTCAAAGTACCTAACTAGTTGAAGGTAAACAATACACTTGCAAATTTTAGTGCATACTTTCAGAATAGGAAATAGACAATAATTTGGCTCTTTGAAACTTTAGTTATTCTGTTAGCATTGTAGATTGCAGAGTTTTAATTTATGTGGTAGATTATGTATTTTAATTATTTATTTTAATTATATAAAAAATGTTTTCGTTGAGTTGTTTTTGGTAGTCAAATATAGAACAGCAGCTTAATAATTTATCGAATGTTTTTGTCATTTTATGAATGAACTGCTGCTATTTAAAGTTTGGGGTTTATTTTGACTGGGTTTTTTTTCTCAGTATTTTTTGTTCTTTTAGTAATCTGAAAAAGTCATTACTACTTACAGCGATTTGGTGAAATTGCCTATTATAAGTCGGAATGACTTTTTGAAAACCATGTTATATTGCTAATTCCGAAAATGATGTATCAACCTGGCAAAGCATTCATAATTTTTAGATACACCCAGTAAGCCTTTATTAGAGAACATTACTGTTCTTTTTAGTAAATTTCTGTTGATGGTAAGATGGCCAAGCATAGAAAAGGACAGTATTTTTAGGTTTTGGCTTCAATTTTGAAACTAACAACTAAAATTTTCCCCCTTGTGTCGATTATTTTTTATTTCTGCCTTGATGTTTTGTAGTCATTGAATTATATGAATACACACGTCTTCTCTGTGTTATGCATATTAATTTATCTCAAATATCTATTTGTTATCGGTATTTTTTTTGTCTGCACTTAAGTTCAAAACAAAAAGGCTAGAGCAAGAGAAGAAATTGTTAACCCAACAGCTGGAAAGATTGAATGAGGAAATGAAGACAAAAACAGAAGAAATACTTTCGTTAAGGAAAAACAAAGTAAATAATTGTCACCACATTATATTTTATTTTGACTTGGGCCATAATTTTATTGTTATGTTGGTGATGATGATGATGGTGATGTTGATGACTATTATCATGATCTTCATCATTATCCTCATCAACCTGCCTCCCCGCATTATCACTATCTCCATGCTTTTCACTGAAATTTGACTACAGGATAATGGATATACTGATTTTTGTGAAGTCAGGAAAACCCAAAAGTGTAAGGTATTTGCCTTGTAATATTTGCCTTGGAATATTTGCAATGGCTGACAATGCACTTTGATGGATGAAAACAATTTTTAATATTTGCTTTTAATTTGAGATGACAGTACTGCTTCTTATCACCCTATCACCAGCGATGATACATCGCTTGAAATTATTCTTGATGATACACATTATTCAATATTTAGGAGTGGATGCATATATCAACTAATTTTGAAACACTTACTCACTTCATGGATATACACGACTTACATAAATTTGACTTACCTGATATTCCATTACTCTAGGAAATGAGAACTTTGAATCCATGTCCGGAACCCTTTGCCAACACGTCCCAGAGCTCCTATCACAACAGGTACAACGTGCACATTTCGCAAGCCCCAGAGTCTTCCTACGTCTCTTTTTATACCTTGGTATTTCTTTTATTATTTCTTTTATTATTTCTTTTTTTTATTATTATTATTATTATTATTATTATTAGTAGTAGTAGTAGTAGTAATAGTAGTAGTAGTAGTAGTAGTAGTAAATATATAGTACCCCCCCCTTTTACCAAAGAGATGTTTTTTCTAAAATTTACTTTCAGTTCTTAGACTTTTTCTCGAGTGTTTTCTGTACAGTGTTATTATTTGCAGATATTGTTCATTTTATTACGAGGCATTTTTGCTTACTTTCGCTTGCCACTTTGATATCAACTACATTGTACTTAGTATTAATGTGAAAACTGCCAGGATTGTATAATTGTTTTGATTTTTTCAATGGTTTTGTTTCATATAGTGGGCTTTGTTTCTGTTAGTGCTTTTGATGATTCATGACTGGCAGTTTTCATGCTACAAGTTGTCGCCAGGCTACTATGTCACCAGGCACGTAGTTGCCTCAAACCTAATTGAATACATCATTGTTTCTGTAGTTAAATATTGAAGAGATATGGTGAAAATTGAATTATTTTGAGTGCCTAATAAATTGTGAGCGGAAAAGAAGCTACCAAGAATGAAAACTTATTCAGCCAATAAAATAATTTGTAGAAAGGAAATAACGAAAGCACCAGTAATAAGCTGTTTTACTTATTGGACGCTCTTTGTTAATAATTTCTAATTGGAAAACACATAGTATGTTTAGAAAGCTGCCAATTTTTACTTGGTCTTTTTTAAGGCTATTTTACTGATATTATTAGCTAAAAAGGATCAATTTTTGAAATTTATGTACCTAGTTCTGACATACTTAAACCAACATAGCCATTGTACGTCAAATTTGCTAAACTGAATTGAAACATATTGTGTGTTCTGACGTTATGATGCCCATCTTAGAGTTGATTGTTACTGCGTCATGAAAAAATTGACCTTAAAAAGAAGATGCATTTTAGAGTAATATTCATATTTATTTTCCCGCAAATCAGAATCCGGTAGATATTTTTACTTCTGCGATGTTTGTGATAGCATCAAACAAATGTCTTGTACCATTTTATAGTACCGGCAGTGTTTCTTAATAGATTTTAGTAATTAGTTGTAATTGGCCTAAATCCAATGACCTTCGTTTTTCTTAAGTCAAATACGCTCGCATCCTGGTATCGACCATTAGTGTCAAACAAGCCAAAGGAAGTACCCAGTAGAGGTCAAAATAAGCACGAGGACTACAATGGTCCAGACACAGGATTAAATGTAGCATCCATATTTGTTTTCCTGATGAGAATAAGGGTCATGCTATTCAGTACAGAGGAAACTGGGTACAAGTACTATACGCATGGCATTTGGCAGTGTAATAGATAGGGAATAGAGAAATTTTCTTTCATTCTTTTTTTTCAACTTCTTTCTTCAGCAATTCAATCCCTGGATGTGGGTCTGCTGCTTGTGTCATCCGTTCTCAAAGATTTATTTCAAATTAAATGTATGCTTTTGTTTTAGAATGCCGAGCTGATTGATATCAGAGCAAAGCTAGAAGGAAAGGATCAGGAGGTAGCAGAATTCAATAGCCTTTTTTTAATTAAGAAATCGGTAGCATTCATAAATGGTATAGTCGGGGCTTTAAGAAGTATTTTAAGGTTGAAAAAAATGTCGTTTAACTAGTACAGTATAGAGTATGATTCCATCAAATTATTAACAACTAATAACAAACTAGTTGTAATCTCATTTCATATAATGCGAGATAGAGCCCACGTACATAGTGCAAATATATAGGAGTAGGTAGTGTAGGATAGCATTTAAGGGAGGTTAAGAAATGTTTTTCTTAGAGAGGGACAGAAGTCCATCTATGACGAGGCTGAAGAAGAATATGATTGGTTGAGAGTTTTTTCCTGTAGTGGAAAGCCTGCTTTTATGGTGACCGATGACAGAAGGAGAAAAAATTGTACAAATTTTTACACTTTGTACTCTTAAATATAGATTAGTATTGATATTTATAAGAATTTTCTCTGAAGCCTAAAACAATAAGTAACTCGTATTAGAGAGGCCCTTACTCTTTTTCCTCCACAAGATTTTTTGGAATATTTTAAAAAGTTTTTTCATTTTGCTGTATGAAAAATTGGATTCCTGCTAAGACATTTTATTGAAATAAAGTAACCAAGCTGACGTCCCAAGACCTGCTGCAAATGCTGATTCCTTAATTCCGTTGTTTTTACGCAGTATTCGGGGTATAATACACACAAGAGACTGTTTAATGAAATAGGAATTGATAGTTTTACTATTTTGCTGAAAATTTACGCATTTTGGGGGGGCAAATATTAGCTGGGAAAATAATATAGAAACCATAATTTTTATTTGATTCAGGGGTTGTTACCCACAAATAATACAGATATAATACTGTCAGCTTGCTTTACTGCCCAGGGTTAATTTCCATCCGCTTTAAATATTATTCTGAGTCAGACTTAGTTTGCAGTTTTTGAAATATCTTCGTTTTCGTAAGGCTAATGCAATTAGTTTCTATAAATTCACACTCGGGCAAGTATAGAACGAGGAGCAGAGTTTTTCTCATGATGAATAGCCCAAATTTGTAACCTGTGGAATTAGACAGGGTAGCTTTGTATTTCCACAGACAACTATTTTCTTGTATTTTTGTCTTCTAGCTCACACAGTTGAGGTCTTCAGCAGAAACTGCTAAAAAAGCTTCTGAAGAACAGTCAAAGAGGATTGAAAGTTTGATGGATAGACTGAAAAATGTGAGTTTGAAGTCACTGTCATTGAGTATAATAAGTAACTTGTAGCTATTGTTAAGGTGTCGTTTGTTATATGTATATATATATATACATATATATTTGTTATATGTATGTATATATATATATATATATATATATATATATATATATATATATATATATATATATAAGAGGGTAGGAGTAAAACTGCATCTAGTGTAGGTCTCAGTTTAATCGTTAAGCAATTGTCACATAAACAAATTGGTAAGAATGTTGTACAAAGATTACTTAAGTCAAATGATTATAGAGAATTTCAAAGGTGAGTTCAGGCCTTAGATTTATATTAGCCAAATAAACCCTTATTTTCAAGGCAACATTTCGCAGTAATATGTTTTGTAATCCAATTGTGTAGTTTCGTTTGGAAAGATCAATATTTCAAGTTTTTGTAAACATGGTTTTTATGTTTTTTAATCGACCAGTCCAGTGTTGTTATTGTATCTTGCTTTTTCTTTTATTTCCAGATGTAGGTAAGAATGACGTAATATTCGCATATCAGTTGTGTTATATTGAATTCATGTGTTTAGGTATTAGTCTGAATTGCCCATCTGTTGCAGTTTGTTAACCGTTGTGTAGACTTTAACGCTTTTACTTTTTTTATTTCATTCTCATTTGAAGGCAAGGGAAAATGCAACAGAGACAGAAAGCCAGATGCAACAGGAATTATCTGCAAAGTCAAAACTGGTGATTTTATACAAGGTATTCAATTCTTTAAGGATTCAAGATTTTCAGGGTTATTATAAAAGCAAAATACTGATTACTGTATAGTGCTTCATTCTCTCCCTACCATCTCTTTTGTAACCGCATGGAGTTAAGTGATCCACCGCCCTTTTTAGGGTGACTTTTAAGTGTATAAACGAAAAAAGAACAAAAAACCAATCGGAGGAACTGACAAAGGTTTCCATGTTTTACTTCAAAGAACTTGAGCCGAAAAGTACCGAGCAGTTAAAGGTAAAGACTACGGCAGATGCTAAGCAATGACAAAATTCGTACATTCTCATGACCTCACCTCACTGGTGCCCAGTAGCGTGTAGGTCAGCACCTGCCAATGTAACTCTCCCAAATTTTGCTCCATTATATTTTTCGAAATTTCATTTTAGCGGATTGGGGTCGTAAATTTTCACTTAGAGATGAAGAATTGCAGAGTTGTTTTACGACAAAGTATTCTATTTGTCTCTGTTTGTAATGATGTTAATATACTAATATTATAAAACATAAAAAAGCGAAAGAAGAAAGTCAGTTCACTTTGCTTTGCTTCCAAACTGAATTAAGTATTGTTTATACCACAAGGTCTTCCACTCTACAGATAGCAGGGTGATCCGATATCTATCATACTGTAACATAGCTATAAGCTAGGAACAGTTAAGTGGTCTTTGTACCTCTGCTATTGGTTTTACAGGTACAATTTTGACACTGTTTAGCAAGGTAACTGACCACCAATTTAGACCTTGTTGCAATTGAAAATTTTTATTTTTATGTCTTGAATATTTTAACACTCAAAGCACTTATGAATGGTACAAAGCCAAGGTAATGTACTGGTATCTGGAAAAAGTTACAATATAGATAGAAAAGCAGTAGTTGTGCAGATCTTGTTTGTTATAAATTGTAACTATTAGTGTAATAAAGAAATTTTCTACTGTCTTTGAAGGATTCAGCAGAAGATAGGATGAAAAAGATTGATGAGATGACAGCGGTATTGGAGGAAATGCAAAGATTATATAAAGAAGTATCGGATGGTATGTTATGATATAACAGATGGGTCCAATAGTTTTTTGGTTTTTTTGTGTGACAAGAATGTTTGTTCTGAAGTTTTTCTTAAAGTAAAGAAAATACGCGAAGATATAGCAAATCAACTTGACTACTAGGAAAGGATTGTAAAATCGTGCTTGTATACTAGCTTCTCCCCTCCTACATTGAAACTTTGGAACTGGTTTCCATATGCTTGCTTTCTGGATAAATTATACCTTCTTTTTTCGTAAACCTTCTGTTAACCATCATCTTTTTTGCATTTTTGATTAATCTTTTCCTTTCCCCGTTGAGTCTTGGCAAAAATATATGGTCTCCTATGGCCTTGCCAGAAGAAAAAAAAACCCACAAAAAAACCTTGACAAATTTAAATAAATTGATAAATGACCTAAAAAGTATTTGGCAAACCATCAATAAGATGTTCTTCTTCCAGAATTGTCTTATCCATTCTCCATATTTTGCGATTTCTCCATACCACATTCTTATGAAAATCATGCCCTTTTATTCGCTTTAGAAAGCATTTTTTGAACAATCGACTTTACCATATGAAGTTATAATTAGGTAGCCAACTGCAAAATCTCTTCGCAATAAAGTACCAGGACAAATTTTGGTGAGGCGTAAACGGATGTGAGCTGGTAAGACGTGTCTTCCTGTACAGAATTCGAGCTGGAGTTTATGAGGCTTGTAAATGCGGTGAAGAGTAGACGTCGGATCATATCATAGAATCATGCCATTTGGTCTACTGCATGGTAAATTTTAAGTTTTAGGTGCACTGAAGAAACAACTGATAGTATTGCCGAAGAAACCTCAGCTTCCTGTATGGAAGGTTGAAATGAAATATTTAAATGGAATTCAAAGTGAAATTTGAATTTGAACGAAGTAGCACCAACTTTCTATAAAAATAACGATTTTTTTTTGCTTAAAACAAAACCAGCAGCAAATTGAGCAGTTAATCCAATCGGCATTATCTCTGGTTAAATTTAATTATTAGAAATGCCATCTCAGAGCATTCATGTCAATCGATTATACTATTAAAACTAATATCTCGGGCTAAAGCAGTTTCTGTTATGACGACAATGAATAGGTTTTTTCACTTTTCCCTCAATATGTTTCATGTTTCTACTATTGTTAAGTATGGTATTAACAGGAATTGTTTAAAAAACATTTTTAGTTTTAAATTTTAATTTAAAGGTTTTTATTTAATATGGCCGATGTATCCTGTCTGAAGATTATTAAATAGATAAATAAATAAATGAATAGATAAATAAATAAATACATTAATTAACAGCAGTGTCTGAGTTCTTGTATCTTGATAGACGTACATGGCAGTACATTGCAAAAAATCTTAAAAACTGACATTGCACACCCTAAAATCTAATTGTTATGAAGCTATAGATGTAACAAATAACTAACTGCTTTTGGTACACTACGTAGAGGAAGAGTTACTCCGGTAACACAGCTATTTTGGTATGCGTCAGCCAGGATTCATGTGCAAGCCTGCAACGTCATCTCCAATAGAAACAATAGAAACAGGCTTTTTGTCGTAGCACAACTTAATGTAGAATTTTTTGGCATAAATAAAATTGAAATCTTTGTTTGATTTTATAACATTTAGAATATAGGTGGAATTTGAAGTATTTAATTATTATTAATATTAAGTTATCCTGGTCATAATGACACATAAGGTTGTTGTACAATGCTAAATATCGGGACGTTGTGATATAACAGCTCGTAAAGTTAATAAGGACAGTCTTTGTTTATTATTTTTGGCATTGAATCCGTTTTAGTATATCACATACAGCTTGTTATTTAGTTGGTGTTATGTAATTGATAGTATAAAGCCAAATTTATACACATATGATGTAACCGTTGCATAAAGACACTAATCAAATGAAAGGAATTTATTCAGCTAATACGTTTTTTGTGAAGTGCAGTGTTAAAATATTTACTGAGTAAAAGCAACACATTATTCATATTTACCTATAAGCAAAAAAAATATAACATATTTTATCTCATGGAAGGCTGAACGTGTCTAAAATTCGACCCCAGCTTCCTAGCATGGGTGATCTTTAGTTCCAGCTTTGTTTTTGAAATCCCTTGGATTGCCTCCGACCCTTACTTTCTGTATAGTCCTTTTACATGGTAGTCAACCTAAGGCTACTGCCACATTGTTTTAAGCTGGTTTCCCACTTACTTACAGTGCCCCATGGTATTTGTTTCTATTTTGTTTTTGTATTAAAAGTTGTTAAGAGTATTAGATTGCGCATGAAGCTATTGTTAACGATAAAACTAACTGTGTAGTCGTTACTACGTCTTGTGTTTCTCTGTTTGAGCAAACGTAATACCATCTCCTCTTTTTTGAAGCTCCGAGACAGAATGATCTTATTATTTCAAAATTATTAAGTGTATATTGAGGGCTGACTGTTGCACCAATATCATCAATTTGTGATATTTTTTTCTTTTGCGTACTTGAAATTTTTTTCTGTATCGCAATTTTTTATGTTCTTTGTAGCGAAATCAGAATTAGAAGGAAAATCGTCAACAGATAAAAACGAGTACGAAAAAATAAAGAACGAAAAAGGTAATTGAGTAGATAATTTTACATTTGAGAAGGAGCCAGCTCTCATATCGTCAAGTCAGAATAAAGTGTTTTTCCTTCATGAACATTCTATCTTTTACAGGGTTATAATGCTTAACGCCATAAAACATTGCAACAGAATGTTAAGTGTTCGAGAAGAGATGCAAATAGTGCTCTTGCCCTGAGGCATGATTGTCGTTTGAATGAATATAGAGGGAGCTTTGTTGGTAGATTGTCCATTAACATTTCAGTATCATCATGCGGATATAGATACGAGAACATCTCACCGTTTTATAGCAACAGGATACTGAACTGTAATGACCATATAGTTTAATCTTATTATAAGGCATTGAGTACCAGTGTATTCTTGGGCAAGATTATTTACGTTTGATATGAAGTGCAAATGATGCCATAAATAGCAATTCAAAGCACTCTTGTTAGTGCAGCTGGACAATGGGTGTTTTTTTAGAAATATTGGTTTCTTCTGCCAGCCTTTTTAGTGAAGTTACAAGCCAAGGTAAAAAAAATCCAGACATATTTATGTGCAGTTTTGACTAGTGGGATATGGATAAGGGGACTAAAGACTGGCGCTAGTAGAAATATTGAGCCATTGTATCTTTTGAATACACTATACATGCCTATTGCAATGACGATTTTCTTATTTTGTATGCCAGTGTAGCCACTTTTTAATATTGTTTTCAAGTAAGCAAATTATTTCGTTTTACCTGTCGTTTCCCAGACGAGAAAATTGCAGCATTGGAAAATGAGTTGAAAAATGCAAATGATTTACTAGCGGCCACCAGAAAACGAGGTAAGATGGCGTTTTTATAGTTTAGTCTGTCAGCGGGACCAAATGAGCAGAGTTAAGAGATTTATGACCAACTCCTCTTAACACGTAGTTATTGCTTTTGTAAATGCTTTATTAAGTTTTACTCCTGTGCCCATCCTCATTCTAAGTATGCTCACACTTTCAATTTTATTATCACTCGAAAACGTGAACATGTCAATACATGCAATGTGCATATGATGCAAAATGCTGAATATGGCACCACCTACATCGTGATGAAGCGTAAATTCAGTTATAAATCAGCAAAAAATTAATATGCCTGGAGTGAAGATGCCTAAAAGTATTGCCAAATAATAGCTACAAGAAATACAAGGAACCTTAACTAAAAGGCTTGAAAGTGACACATGGATTAAATGCAGAACTTCGGTTCAGTGGTGGTTAAAGTTCTCGGGCCCGAAGTAAGAAAAGACTAGCTGGTTTAACCAGAAGAAGCTATGTATCAGCCAGCAGCTGTTAAACACTGTGCTTTATAACGTGTTACTACGCCAGAGTAATTAATACCACGCCGACTGTGTTAAAAGGTACAAGGAAATGAAAGCATAGTTGCAGCTTGAACTAACAAAGAATGAATAATGGATAGTGGTCAGGTATGATTTTGAAAATTCAACAAACGTACGATGAAAGAAGTAGGTGAAACCTTTAACGGTCACCTGCGCACTTTTGACTATTCTACCTTAAGCCGGCAGGGAGAAATGCTTCACTAATCGCTTGCCTTGTATCGAGGAAGTTGAATTGGCGATCAATCAGATTAACAGATCCTGAATTTTTTCTATTGAATTGATGAAAGTCGGAAGTGAAATTATTGCCAAGCATGGCTTTGTCTTCTCTTGGTAACATTATGTAAGGGTAACGAAAGAATGACTAATAATTACCTCGGTATCACTTTATTGGAAGCCGTTGAAAAACGTTTCTGCCAGACTCTTATTTAACTGATTGATGGAGAAAATTTGCTTTGCACTCATTCCTGAATCTCAAAGCTTATTCAGGTTTGCGAGGCGGATGGTAGATATGATCTTTCCTGTAAGGCAAGTTCAGAAGTGCGTCAAACAATAGAGTGCCCCAGTTCCAAGCGTTTGTCAATTTGACTAAAGCTTTTGACACAGGCAACAGGTATGCTCTTCGGACAACACTGTAACATTTGGACTGACTACCGACGCCCATTGTCTACAGAGTTGCATAGCAACATGTAGTATCGCATGATATTTAGTGAAAAACCGTCAGACGAAATCTCACCGGACAATGGTGTAAAACAAAGTAACATTGCAGCCCCAATACTCCATGATATGCCTTTTCCCCCAGTTCTTTCCAAAATTGTGATTAAGTTGTACTTTGTTCTTTCGAAGCTCAGGTTTGCAGATGTAAGTGATAAGAAACAATAAAATGGCCATTAATTAAAAATAAATGCCGAAGAAAACCGCCCATTTTCCATGGACTCACCTTGTGAGTTAACAGTTTTTTTATTGCATTGTTATGACACTTTTTCTTAGAGGAGGGGACAATATCAGACTTGTTCTAAACATTAACTATTCTAAACAACGCTGTTTTGGTAGGGTCCATCAAACCTTGCAGCCGAGACCCTCAAGGCCTGACTGCAATTATATCATTCTTAGATCCCGGTTAATTTTTTGGGGAATCAGAATTATATGTGTGAATGTATGTTTAAGCTTATTTACCTTGCCTGGCCGTCTATTCATAGGACAACTTGTATCAGAGGAAGCGATAGAAGCAATGTCTCCAGCAGCTACAGCGACGAGTGCTCTGTTGAAAAAAGGAATGACTCTGACTCAGGTATTGTAGTTATTTAGAAATGACAGTTACGGACCTTTAATACCTGTGTTTGTTCTGGGTGTCTAAGACACTTTACTTTTTCCTGAAAAATATTTTTGCTTTAAGATACTATAAAAGTATATAGATATATTTGTGTGTGTGTGTGTGTGTGTGTGTGTGAAGAGAGAGAGAGAGACAGACAGACAGACAGACAGACAACGAAACACTTGTCTGCGGATTTATGTTTACCTTACGAATATCTTAATTCTTAATATTAGCGAAGCATAGATGAAGTACTCTTGGAAATTTGAATATCAGTTTGAGGTCATGATTGTCAATGGCTTATTGTGTTTTTATGATATGACATGGCTTGCTTGTTTACAACAATGCGGTGCCATTAGTTTGAGAAACGTCATTTCCATCCCACTGCACGATTAAGGTAGTTTTTTAAGCATACAGACAATTTGCAAGTTTATGTAGGCTTGTATCTTCGCAGACCCTACACGTTCTGAAGGTATATTTCTTTACGCAGTGACTAGTTTGTAATTTTTATAGAAATTAAATTTATCGCCCTTTGTTTGTACTATTCTTATTTGTTTTACCAATTAAGAAGACTATATCGGTTTGCTAATGAAAAGAGTGTAACCCGACAGGCAAACTGGCAAATCCATAGACCCTGGATTTGTATAGAGTATGGATCGTACAAACGGCAAAAAGAGAACAGAATATAACGCTGATAAATGCAAAGCGGTTACAAAATGGTGGAAGTGATAAATGACCCAAGCTCTTGACTTCAACTGTTTGTGGTTGTGGGTTTTTTTCGGTAAAAGAATGTAACCGCGGATTTAAACGTTCCAACGGTACCCCCTTTTATTTCTTTTGTTTATCATTACCTCCTGCTCAGTTATTTAGTATACATAATATTACAGAATTTTCATTGGTAACAGCTCAAATTATGAAACTTCCCAGTAATATTTTCTTTGTTTTTCCCCCATTATCTAACGCTCCAGCTTTGTCTCGATTTTTAAGTTATTATTTCAATTTAATGTTGTCTGCTCTGGAATGAATTAATGAACTTGCCAGTAAATGCTATCGTTGGAGAAACCCTTTGCAGAAGTTGACCTACTTCAAGCATTTAAAGTTCAAGGTTTATTTAATTTTTTTGTTGCCGTTTTGCTGGCAGCTAAAATTGCTATATTTAGATATTGATTAAAATGGTGAAAAAACAACATTAGAATTGTTAATATTTATTTTCTTAAGATTTATAGCGAATTTGTGAAAGTGAGCGATGCCTTAGAAGATGAAAGAGATGAGAATACAAGGCTGAAGCAGTACATGGAACAGATTCTGCAGGTATGGCACGAGAGAAGAGAACTTATATAGAGTATTGGTATTATTAATCGATTTCTCGTTCTGAAGGAAAAAAATCAACAATGCAGTCACAATTAGTTGAAAACTTTTGTGCCCCTTTTAGTTTTATTCACAATGGAAAGGAAAAGCATATTTTCCAAAAGAGAAAAGGAATTTCATATTTGCAATATACAATATACTGTCGGAACTGTCATTTTTTGTCTATTTTAGTTGTGAAACTTATTTGTCTACAAATCTTTTTACCGAGTGATGTATCCTTGCATTACAGTATTTAAAAAGAAGACGTTTAGGAAGTTTTCTTACTTTTCTTGGATGCTAATGTTCACCATTGTCATTCATATCTCAAGCAGGAAGATAAGCTACAACATAGACTACTCAATGGGTTAACTTATCAATGAAAATGCTTTGCTCATTACATGGCATGGGTTTGGTTTGTGCTGCATTTGTCTCTGGTTTTCAGCGTCGTTTTGCGTGTGGGGAAGTTAAAGGGTGAATTTGTTTAGCAAATAAATTGAATATTTTTAGAGAAACAGATACTATGAGCTTACAAACGAAGTATAATAGGTAAACATGCAATGTTTTCCTATTACATGAAAATTAAACTCGTGACCCTTGTTTCATGATCAAAGAACACAGGAAATCGCTACCACTGATGGCTGTCATAACAGAGTGTTAACTGTTTAGGGCGTAATAGTTGCATTAAGTGACAAAGCATTGAGTGACCAAAACGTCGATGGTGGGCTTGAAATATTGCCATTTTGGATTCACTCCAATCCCATGATGAGGTATTTTTTAGCACCCTACTAAAATAGTACTTTGATTCCACTGTAAATATGTTGCTGGAACCTAGTGTTACTGTTTCCTTACTTCCTAATGAAGCTGTTGTCTGTTGGTTTTTTAAGGAAATTGAGGAGAAATCACCAATTCTAAGACAGCAGAAGGAGGATTATGAACATGCTCTTATCACCGTTGATAGCTTGACGAGAAATATGGATGCAACCATGAAGGTATTTTTGTAAACATTTTACTGGTAACAATCCTTAAGCTAGGGCCATACTTGCGGTTTGAAAAATGGGAGCAAAAAGTGCTTTTATTTGAGGAATATGTGTAGACCACAGTACTCCTCAATACGAAGTGGTACTATGGAAAATTGAAGTTAGAGTTAGAAAATTCTTCGAGCTCTATGTAGCACTGGAATTTGGATATATTGTAATTGGAAACATTTTTATTGGCAATATAAGAACAATAAAATATGTTATTTAACGTGGGACTGCTAGAGCAAGTGCAATATATATATATATATATATATATAATATATATATAATATACCAATTTGTTAACTTTGCATTAGCTCACAGCCTCAGGGTTAACTCTTTCATTAAGAATTCCGAGATACACAAAATTACATGCAAATGCAGAACTGCAGAGTCACAGATGACTATACTCAGTGGAAACATCAAAGATAGCAAGGCTTTCTGGGGGTAGAGTGCAACACGTAACGCAGAACAATAGTATATACACTGTCATTTGACAATCATGAAAGCAAAATTTTCTGCTGAGTAGTCTCTCATACTAGAAAAAATGAGTATTATTCATTTTAGATGCAGGGTTTGACATAAAAGTCTTCAGGGCGGTTTTGAATACTGCCCATGTCATTTCCAAGACTTTCTCGTTTTAGCTCTCTATTAATTTTCTGTTCTATGCTTTTGTAAATAGGGCAACAGTTTTCAAAATGAAGAAAAACATTACAAGTACCCTTGGTTACCTATAAACCATTGATTGACCTGCAGTACTTAAATACAGCATCTTGTTATACAAAACAACCGTGAAAGACATGTGTTGATTTAATAGGACCATTTTGATACAAACATTAGAAGTAAACAAAAAGAAGTAGATATGAATGTAAGGCCAGTAAGATGTTAGCAGGTTTATAATTCCATTGCGTTAAATGTTATTTTTTATTGCACGGTACAGTGTATGTAAGTTAAAAGCTACCATTTGTTACTCTTTGAGGAGTGCTGTTTTTGATAATGAGAGAATTCCCGTTTACTTTACATCATGGCATTTGAATGCTAGCATAAAGTGTCTAATTTTATATTTTTCTCTCGTCGTGCAGGAACTACAAGACTTGAGAGGAAGATGTATGGACCACAAAAAGAGTGCTGAGTTTCTAAAGAGAGAAAACGGTCGATTGACAGATCTCAATTCAGATTTAAGTCAACAAGTATGTTTATACCTTCTTTTATTTTCATTTTATTGTGATTCATACTAATTAGTTGGTGATGTACCATGTTTATTTGATTTTTTAAGTTTGGTTCTTTTTGGGTGGAAGGGGCTCTTTGAGGAAATTACGAAACAGCTTTAGCAGCATATGGAGAGATGGATAGAAAATGGTCTCCAGTGACATGTTGGCGTAAGCCTTATCTACTGCTTGGAATTTGCTTTATGGTATTCACATTTTTCCCCTAAGGGTTTACCAATAAAAATAAGCGACCATTGCTCATGACTGCGTAGTATTGTGTTGTATGAATCGTCTTTGAAATGGCCGGAGGACAGTTGAAATGGGCAAATGGCTACAACATGCCACTAACTTACAGAATATGTTAGCATCAAAGTAGATGACCTTATCGTAAGAGATTTTTGTTCCAAACGTAATTAGCAAGAAGCCAGTATCATACATTTCCGACTGACAACTTAAAAATATTTGGTACTCATGCGATTCCTGAAAACGTCAGGTATTAACAAGCTGTTCTGAAAAAGTCAGGTATACCTGACTTTTTCAGAACAACTTGTTAATTTTTCCATACAATGCCTTGATCCAGACTCAGGAGAATCTCCTAATTTAGGTCTCCTTTTGACGTCTGTTCCTGACAATATACAATTTCATCTGTACCACCTTTTTGATTCTCTGACCATGTTCTTGCCCCTAGTGTTTAAGGCAACTCTTTCAAGTTTTGTTAACAAGCCACATCATAGTAAGACTGAAATTAGGTCAAGCTGACTGGGATGGGTACAGCTCTAGATATTTCCAAGGTATTTGACAAGTTGTGGCATGCTCACTTGTTTTGTAACCTTTAAACAACGATTAGTGGTACAAAACTTAAATATCGCAATTGAAATCAATTGAAATCAATTGAAACCTTTTGGTCGATAGTTATATCCCTGGTACTCGATTGGACCAAGACACCAGAATAAGAAAACCGAATTCAATTTTATTTTTACCAATACAGAAAAACAAAGAAATTATCAAGCAAACCTGCCACTTTTTGCTTGGTTAAAGAAAATCTTTTGTGGTTTTTAATCATTACATATAGATTAATGTTTGTATGTGTGCATTAGTTCTTAACAGATTCCAAGGTATTCCACTGTTTAATTGCATTAATTGTTTCAAACTCACATAAACATTTTTTTGTAGGTGCGCTATTTACTAAAAGAATGCGAGGAGGCAAGAGGAGGAGTTGTTAGCACAGAACAAACGAAGCTTACAGAGCTGTCCAGTCAAGATATCAGTAGTTCTTCGCAGGTTATATCGGAACATCTTGTCACATTTGGGTAGGTGAAGATTATTCCTTCTGATTCAAGGGAGGGCTTTCAAAATTGAATGAAAAGTTAAGCCGTATTTTCATGCAACGATTTTTTCTGTAAGCCATTCCCTTTGTAGCTGCCAATATCTTTTTTAATGAAGCACTCCGTCAAGATTTCCATTGGAAGTAAATGTACTCTCCGGACTTGTACCATTCTTAACGTATAGTTCAGGCACCCCTTTCCCCTTTACTTTTGACGTCTACAACTATAATTCACCGCAATCGGTGGAAGTTATTCTAACTTACTAACTGAATTATCTTACAAAATTGCCACCCATCGCTGGAAACTCCTTAATGAAATAGCAATAGCAAACAATTAAGTTTTGTTTTTTCCCTATGCAAATAGTTGTTGGAATATGTGATATGCTGTGATACGTGTAACAGAATATTACGTCAGTTATAGCAAATGGAGAGGTAACAAAATGATCATTTTTGCAAAGTAACCGGTAGTTTTATTGACTTGGGCAGAAAGGAATTGAAGTCAGAGAACACTGATGCATAACTTAAATTGTTTTGTATACTGTGAATTGTTTTCTAGCTTCTCAATTTTCATAGGTTTTTGGAATTGCATTCACAATACTTTTTACAACTTTTTTATTGAAGCCCACTTTGTGATATAGGTAGACGTAAACTGAAACATTTGTTTCTCAGTTTTATGAGTTAAAAGACGTATCCAGTATACTTGGTTTATACCAGGAAATGCGCCTCTTATAAGGCATAATGACCGTAGTTAAAACTTACAGTCTATTGACTATCCATACTAATAGTTTTTGTGATGACATGAAAACGTGAAGCTGGAGACATGTTTATTGTTAAACTCTCATTTTGGAAAGTGCTTCTCTTCAATTTCATTAAGGCCTTCTTAAACCAACTCTTCAAACAAACAGTATATTGTATTGACAGACTTGCTTTTATGATACAGTAGGTTATACCATAATAATAAATGCCGTCGAGGCTTTGAATCTGATGGGTCTGGCTGCCTCAAAATGGTAATAGAGCTACAGTAGTGCCCCATTTGTCACTACAGTGTTTCCAGCAGAGACGTTTGCAACACAGCACTTGAAGATCCTTTTTGACCCATGTATGTCAACATATTATTGCTCACGCTTTGTACAAAAGTGAATAAATACAGTAATACAGTTGGGCCAAAAAAATCTGCGCTCAGAATGGTGTGCTTTGGCGATAGTTTACCCAATACAAAACACGCTAAAGATCAGGATTTGCAATTGAAAGGCAACACACAGCCAGCGTTAGCTTCATAAAAACTGAACTACAACAAAAGTATTTATACTAACTATATGTGTTTTTTCAAACAATGTTTTCATGGACATTGATACTGCTTTAGCATATATCTCCAACACATGTAGAGAAACATAAGTTAACAAAATTGTTAGTATTAATGATTTTGACAATTCTCATGGCACTTGTATTATATTGTGGCGTCCAGTATATGTAACTGTCATTTTTATTTAATGTGAATGCAGGACAATTGAGGAGCTCCAAGAGCAAAATAAAAAGTTGTTAGCCGTTGTTCGTGAATTGGCTGAGGAAAATGAAAAGGAGGAAAATGCTAAACGGAAAGTGAGGTTGGTAATCAGGGGTTTTTTTCTCCAAAAATGCCTTTACCTAGTTAAAGTTTACTTATAGCCACATTAATATTTAATAAATTATCATTTGAAAAATGTACAAGAACAGGGCATCTTCCTTTGTAATAGTCAATGCATTTGACTACAATTTAAGATCTAATGGTTCAGAACAGAAGACGATAAAATGATACGAATAGTTATGTTGCCTCACTGGTAGGAAAGCCCCAAGCGAATGGCTCTTCATATTTGTCGAGCTACCAGGTTGAATTAAAATGTATTTTCTTTTTCTTTACTACAGCAATAATTTCTGACACAGGAACATGATAAAACATTTAATAAAGCAGGAGCACTAACAATTGCTTACTTCTATGATCCATCTTCGAATTACAGCATTATACCGGTCTCGTAAATTTTGCAGACTGTTCTTTAAGACAATTCTCTCTGCAATTTTCACTTCTTTGTCAGTACCTTAATGTTTTCATCTCGAACTTTCTTTGAAGTTGTGTTACACTGAAGGCGCTGGTGATCATAAAGGATGCTCTAAAGTTGGATCATGTGAATGATGTCATCGTCATCCTTGTCAGAATGTTTGACTGTGGTCCAAAATTTGGAGCTTGATTTGCAGCTTGTTTCTAATTTAGTGGATTCTTTCACTGAGCTTCAGCAAGACCTTCATTTTTGTCACTGAGTTTATTGTTTTCTCTCTTAGCACGACAGCAAGAAGAGTTATATAATGACACCCTAAGAGACGGTAGCCATGGATTTTCCGACTGACTTTACGGCTGACTTTCCTAGCTTGAATTTTTTTTATGCAGACGAGGTAGATAGGCCTCATCTCATTAATTGCCTAACTTCTTCATTATGATGAGTTAATGTTTCATCACCTTTAACGAACTATTCCAAAATCTGTATTTTTATTTGACTCGAAACGGTCAGTGGTGCTGATGACCCTGTCAGTATGACATTCGGTAGTCAGTTGACTTGGCATCCGAATGACACACACATAATTCAGCAAAGTTGTAAGAACCTCTATCGCTGACTCCAAGCTTCGTTGTTTATTTCGCAAGGGTTGTATGCCTGTCACTTCTGTTCAGAGCGTCAGCTTATCTTTTCCAAGAAGTGGATCGCCAGCAAAAACGAGATTTATCACCTACGGTCACAGTTACTACCTTTCATCGTTCAGACAAAAGATAAGCCACATACATAGCTGTAATTCAAAGCACTGAAATCGAAACATTCTGTAATCGTCAGTGAATGTTGAAATCGGTTTCGCCCTAAGCGACAGTTAATTCAGTAACTGCACGATAACTCTAGGTCTCAATCTGACGTGCTTTCCAGGGCCCTTAGTATTCTGAGTTACACTCGCGAACATGGAAAACTTTTCAATTTGCCGCGACTGGAAGCCATTCCCAAGATCAACAAAGCGCTGACACGCAGATGATACTGCCTCCCTCTGGCACTCACAAGAAGGCCAGCCGAGTATGTGTGAGTTCTTTTCTATCACTCTTGAGAAAACAGTTGTATTTGGTCAAAACATTTTTTTAGCAACTCAAACCCAAATAATAAACACGGATGTTTTACACCAGCTTAACATAATACCTTCAATTTATTTCACAGCAGCCGCGGATTCACTGTCAATGTGCATAATGATTTTCTTTACCTGATCAAAGTAATTGCAGTAATATTCGACGGTCATTAGCCATGTAACCTACCGGGTCACGACGGGTCGCGGTGGTAGTGGAATTCCTTATTCAAGCACTTTTTTCCCAATACGGAGGGTTTTTATACACTTCCTTGCCATTGTGCACAAGCAATTCAACTAGCGTTTGCTTTCGGCGAATTACTTTACGTACGCTGTATGTGTCATGCACTATGCAGCAGACATGAATTAATTTTGGACAAAAAAAACTTGTGATCCATTGACTGCCTTTATGAGATGCGGAGCGCTATCAATTACAAACACTGGAATATTGGCACATTTAATACGTATGTGGGCAGTGCTCTCTAGCACAAACTGCCTTATTGTTGAATGAATTACCGGCTGAAGATAAGTTGCATTTACTAAATACGAAGTAAGAGTACCGTCGAATAGACCCATCTAACAACGGCCCACATACCGTCTTTCATTTGCTAATGCTTGAACAATAGACGTCCATATCGTTTTTTTAAATTCGTCTCTTACTGTCTCCATAACAGTAGTATATTCCCAGTTCAGGTATGCTTTGCTTATTGTTGACCAGTCAAGAAATTCATTGGATTATGTAATATGTTTTAAGGAATATTTGGTGCAGAAAAATCCGAAGCTATGCCACCCATGTCACATATTGTTATTTCAGTTCGATGTTGGTAGTTAGGCCTGTGTTTAACAGTATTTATGTGTTGCATGAAATTTGTCCTATGTTGATGCCTAACTTTGCAATTACACTTCTTACATTTAAAAATTATTCCGTCTATCTCAAAACAATCAAATTATTTGCAATATTTTTTAAAAGTATTTCCGACACTTTTGTTTTGTTTAGACATTTTCATTTTTGGACTAAAAATAACTTAAACTCTTGGCGTCAACGGATGTACAGTGTAATGTATTAATATTTTGAATATTGGTGTACAATAGCAAACATAAATATTGTCTTGCACTTACGTTTTTGCTAGTTTCAATTTTTTTTATTGTTGCAACGTTTTGGAGATGGCTTGGAAACTACAACCATTTTAAAGACATACACGCAAGTACATAATAATTTGGTAGAGTTCTTATGTATACAAAATGCTCCTTATAATAGCAAAATAACTTTCAAAAACGCAAAAAAATTCGTAAAAGTAAATTTTAACACTTTATTTTAATTGTTTTTTTTAGCTATAGTCATTGGTGGTGGTATTGATAGTCACCGTGGTATTTGAAGGTAACTGTGGTATTGGATCCTGGCTAATGATGTAAACGTAATGTATGACGATGTTTTCTTGCTTTTTAGGCTTGAAGAGTTGCAGACCAAGTTTGATACTGCCATCGAACAACTGGAAGAAATGAAGGAGGAACGAAAACGACAAGAAGAGCTTGTAGGTTCACCAGGATTAAATCTAAATACTATTTTTTAATTCAATCAAGTGGTTTTATGGGTTTCTTATGTTTGTAATTAATAAAAGTTTCATTTATCAGTATGTAGTAACCATTAACTGCACGGGGTAACTTTAAAGAAGCATATATATAGTAATTGCTGACATTGCAAGATGACAAATCAACACCAGTTTTTTCTTCTTTTTGTCATAATGGTGCCTACTTAACATGATACAGCAGTAAATTCATAACAACCTTAGAGGAAGTTTACATAAGATGACGTTTTAGTCAATTAAGGAATGTCAATAGGTGGATTGCTTAAAGTTTGCCCAACGGTAAACCACAGTCCAAAAGTTGACATTTCAACCTTTAAATATATTGTGATATTTGCAATAGAAAAGTGACATGTAAAGTAATTTCTGAGACTAACCTGGCACACTGAATAGAACTGGCAGAAATATTTTGCAATGCACAAATTATTTAGTTTCGTGCATAATATGGAAGATTTAGTCATGTCAAAGTTTGAAGCTCCTTTTAACATGTCGACTTTATTATTTTATGAGTAAAGTCTATTGCCAGTTTTGTTTTATTTCATACTCCGGTCTTGAGTTAGCTTTCGGAAACAGTAGTTAATTAATCGAAATTGTTTTACTCCGCAGCCTGGAACACATAACCTAAATCGTGCAAAATGGGTTAAACTGAATCGCATTCGCTCTGGATACGGTCGATACGCGAATTTCATGAATCGGATAGGTTTACGCAATAATCTGCGTATGTGATGAAATTCAAACACCTCAACACATTTTGAACTGCCAAGTGATAGGTATCGGAGGTGACATCAGAACTTTCATTTTTTCCGCATTTTCACTCTGATGCTCCGGGTGCCCCGCCAATGCATGCACTGAAATATCTGCAACGGTTCCATTAACACAGTCGATGACATGCAATTGAAAGATTTAAAATCAAAGTATTTTCCCTGCTGTTCTGTATTATGTATACTATATGCCAAAATAGTCTGTGAGTTCGTTACCCAAGAGACCCACAGACAGAACTCGATCAATCTAGGGTCTAGTCAAAGTCCAGGTGAGGTGGTGTACAGAAAATTTGGTCGCCAGGCAGGTCTCGCCATTAGACAACAAAATAAAAAAGAATACATAAGCATATTTTGTTTATTTATTGAGAGCTTATGTTGTATTGTATTTTCCTGAACACGTTCAGAAAATAAGAAACCAAACCCTAAGGTGTATCTTCTACTTTACTAGTGGCCCTATACGATGTGTCTTGGCTGTGATCTCACCCCCTTCCTCCTGGAGAGCTGTGCCGTAAGCCATTCGGATGTTCTTGTTAAGAGATCAGCTCTTAGGCTGCCACAGTTTGTACTTCATTTTGGAAATTAAACAGACAAAAAGACAGAGACATGCTTAACTCCTATGAGATTCTTGATGTATTCTCACAAAAATTGTTGGACTATAAACCCCAACGTTAAAACTTGCTATGTTTGTGGTTGAGGCCTTAAGTTTTTAGGTTTCGAAGATGAGGAACTTCTTGTTAGGTCTGGCCAAAAGTTTCTCTAGCGAATTTACTATGTTTGACAGGATAGTTAAAGTTGGTTACATTTTCTGAAGGGGAAATACAGAAAATGCCCCCAAATAAACAGTCTACCAGCGGTAATGCAGACAAACTTAAAGTTTATGCCTAATGTAAGAAATACTAAGATTAAATCAGATGAAGGAAGTATAAAAAGGTATAAAAAACATTTGTTATCACAAGCAACCTCGGCTCTCTTGGTACTGAGCTAAAAAGAGATAATTCAATGTACCTAAACACGAAGAATAATGCGGTAAGAGAGAATTAAATGTTGTTTCAAGGGCAGAATGTGTGGCAGGGTGTTTCATCCAAAATTTTATTGTATTTGATTGTACATTTTTTACCTGTAAAACTACTTAGCCACAAAGACCAAGTTAGGTCAGTACGCTCGAATTGACCAAGCAAATTTTCAACGGGTCGTAGAACAAAGTAGTTGCAGGTTAGCCCAAAATATTTAGCCAGGGGTCTTTTAAAAACACCTGTAGGTCTCATAGATAATCTGCATATACCCGCCATTTCTTGAATAGGTCTTTTGGTCGTACAAAGGAGAAAATGACCTTATTTTGGTATAAATTTTTGTAGTAACAGGTGGAACTGGATTCTTTTTATTCGATTTTTTGTTGCTTTAGAATATGGTAATAGATATGATGACTTTTGTACCACAGTGAAACTTTTTCAAATTTAAATGGATATTTTAGCTAGGTTTTTGCTGCACATTGTATCTTGTATCTTGTATCTTGTTGTATCTTATTGTTGCCAGCGACAATTTCAAAAGCGAAGAAAACAAGCCTGAGATTTAGTGTTAAGTTAATACCTTATGTTCCCATGTGACCCAGTCTAGGTATTTTGGGACTAAGCTCTAGTGAGCATAATTAATTATTTACGTTTAATTGAAATTGTAACGCTTTATTTATTTACCTCAGCCATGGTCAACAAGCAATGTACTTTAATTAAAAGGATAGGTGCGCATGGGCTTTAGACACCAGCTATGGTATAGATGATGTATGGTCCGTATATATGTAAGGTCCATTACCAACCACACATGTTATTAGGCAGACGGACCTGCTGCTTTGGAAACTTTGAACCCCTGCCGTAGAGCCTCCTGGCTGAAGATCAACCAAGCAAACATTTATTTCAAAGTGTTGTTTGAATAAATCCTTGAATAAGGTATGACCTCTCCGCCATTGTGTTTAATCGTAATGCAACCATCGACGTTAAAATACAGCCAAGCTTCCCTTTTCGTATAAAAATTGATTTGAGCACGCTTGCAGTGAATTATTACTTTTTTAGCGAGTATACTTGCGAGTATGTAGCACTTGTAGACACAATTTACTGTTTAAATTCTAGGTGGACACTTTGGTCCGACAACGTGACATGTACAAAGTTTTGTATGCAACGTGCCCAAAGGAACAGGTATTTTTTTCCGCTCATGAATTATTTCATATCGCCAAAGTTAAAAGTTGGGATCATTTGCTGGACACTTTGTTACACTTGAATTTTTTCATATGTGAAGTAAATTGTGATTTTTGATATTTTTACATAAATGGTGTTTTGTAGGTTTACGTTTGCCTTGACCGGTAATAGAATACAGTACACTCTTTTGGACAGTGCCAAAATTCCATCTGTTAAAAAGTATCCTCCTCTTCAGGTGCCATGTCCTTCCGGAATGTCGGCGGTCATGCTTATCCACAGAGACCTACACTTTGTTATCCTCAGCATCTCAATTTCACTTTTCCCAGTCCAAGAAACTATCAACATTCTTCGTGAAAACCACATCTCAGCAGCATTTATCCCACTTTTCATTTCTCTGTTTAATGTGCAGCTTTCACATCCATATGTCAACATAGGGAAGATGTAGCAGTTGAGTACCTTCAACTTTGTGTCCATTGAGATAGTGCAACTCTTCAGAATACCAGACATGCGCTCAAAAGCCTCCTTTGCAATCGATACCCTCCTTTTTAATTCAACGGCACTTCTGCCACCCGTGCTTAACATACTTCCAAGGTAATTGAATCTGTTTACCTGCTTTCTGTATCTGCTCTCGGTCGACTTTCAAGTCATACTTAACCTGTTCTCTCTTTTTGCTGCCATGCAGAACGTTTGCTTCTGATTGATTCTCAGTCTCTGCATGGCGCTTTCTTCATTCACGCACAATATTAAGGATTTCTGGAAGCTTTCCTGCTGGGTCTGTGATAAGTGTTATGTCATCGTCGTATCTGATGTTATTCACATTGTGTCCTTCTTCAACAAAACCTCTTGTCTCATTAATGGTTCTCACGATACGCTCGCTTTTTAATTGAATAGGTCTGGTGATAGAACACAACCTTGTCGAACTTCTCTTTTTATGCTGATTTATTTTCCATTCTCATTCTGGACTCTTACCCCTGCTGTTTGTTCCTGATACAAAGTCCTCAATGCTCTCACCTCTTTCCCGTCAATATCTAGTGATTGGAGCATGTCTAGCAATGTCTCATCTTTCACTTTATCAAAAGCTTTGTTGTAGTCAATGAAACAGAGATAGAAGTGTTGCTGCATATCATTGGCTCTTTTGGACAAATTTGCATGATGAAAATTGCGATCTGTGTACCTGAGCCTTTGACAAAGCCAAGTTGTTGTTTACCGATTTCGGGACGCATTGCTTTCTGTGCTCTTGCCATCAACACATGCACCAGGATATTGGTGATGTGGCTCATGACGCGAATTGTGCGATGCAATTCATATTCTGTTGCTCCCGGTTTCTTGGGTAGGGCGATGAAAATTAGTTTTGTTAGATCTTGTGGAATTTCCCCGCAGTCGTAAATGACGTTGACTAGGTCAGTCATTTTATTGATGCCAACGTCATCTAGCGCTTCAATCATTTTGATGCAAATATTACTTGGGGCTACTGCTTTATTCCTTTTCACCTTATTCACAGCTGCTCTGACCTCATGATTCAAAATCTTCGGTCCTTCCATAGGTTTCTTTATTTTAGGTTTTCCCATCCTTTCATACTTGAACAATTCATCAATATACTCTGCCCATCGTTCAGCAACTTCATTCTGTTCCATCAACATGGATCCATCTCTTGCTTTAATGCAGCCGTTGAAAATGCATGATTTCTTACCAACCAAGTTATTGATTTTCTTGTAGATCAAGGAAGGGTTGGGCATTCTATCCCACTCTATTTCAGCGCACCTGTCATTGATTCATTCTTCCTTTGCTATTCTTCACTGCCGTCTGGTACTTCGATCCAGCCTTGCTTTCATCAATAGCAAAATTTCAGGTTTCATCCACTCTTTCTGTCGTTCTTTCACCTTTGATGGTATGATGTTCTTACTTGTCTCAACGAGGGCCCCCTTCAGAACGTCCCATTTGTTAGCCTCTTCATTCTCAAGGACATTAAAGAGATTTTGCACTTCCACTGCGTATCGAGCTTCTACATTCTACCTCAAAAGATTCCATTGCAACTTTGTGTTTGCCACAGCGTGCTTCACACTACTGAATTATGATCGCTGCCGCAGTCAGCTCCAGGATATGCCTTAGCATCTTGGACCGCATTACGGAATCGACTGTTGATTGTTATGTGGTTGATCTAACTGCGATTTCCATCCCATCTCTCTCTCCACGTCCATAAATGACGGTTGTGATTTTTGAACCACGTGTTCTTGATAACGTGCCTGTTGGCCTCACACCATCCAACCCACCGTTCCTCTCTTTCGTTAATTGCTCCAAGTCCGTGAGGTCTTATAATTTGTCCAATCACTCTGTCACCGACTTTAGCATTTAAATTTCTCATGACTATGATGATGTCTTGTGATGTTCACTGTCTTTTTGCTTCATCAAGTTGCTCATAGAACTTGTCAATATCCTCGTCACTACTGTTTGAGGTTGGAGTGTACACGTGGATTATGCTATGTCAAAGGGTTTGCCCTTTAGTTTCACTAGCATCACTCTTTCTGATAGTGCCAATATCCTAATAAGCATTTGCTCCCCCTTTGTCCAGAATTACTCCTTTCCCTTTTTCATGTGCTTTGTTGCCTGGGTATACTATTTTGTGGCTGTCAAGATAAAAACGTCGAGACTTGGGCCACCTTATTTCACATAATCCCAGCATATTGAGCTTCCTTCTTTCCATTTCGTGCTTCATATTTGCCAGCTTACCAGCGTGGTACAGTGTACGGACATTCCAAGTTCCGATTCCTACAATGCTTCTATCCCTGACAGTATCAGGCTGACGGTTGGGCTCCACCTGTCGGACATCGATTCCCCTACCAAGCGTGGTGCTGATTAAATCAACCCCGTTGAACGGTGTTCTGTGTATTTGCATGATTTTGCTTGGTAGGTTACAGTGGTAGTTTGCCATTGCCTTCCACTAGTGGCTTGCCATTGCCTTCCACTAGTGGTTAGCCACAAATACTGCCTCATTAGTGCCCTCAAAGTACCACAATGCGTATGCAAGTTGTGCCTTCGTTGCCGTTGGTCTGTGTAGCACTCATCGGTCAACTTTGCCACTTTCTGTATTCATGAGCTTCTTCGAGATGTGCACTTGATCACCAACAACAAGTTGTTAGCCTCCGTCATGGCGTGGTGGCTGACTCTCACAAACAGCCTCTTGCAGCCAGACATGAGAGCTTGATGCCTTCAAGACCAGTGGGTTCATCCACCCATAAGTCAGCTGATGGTTGCCACTGGCTGATACTCCATCCGAACACCCCATACACCCTGTTAAAAAGTATGTTTTCTTGAAAACGAACACAAGATAGAAAGTTTAAGTTTAAGTTTATTCTTTGACATGTTTAGTTGACTTTTTTGGCCGGATTTAACTTTTTCTTTCAAAAATGAATAAAGAACTTTTTTTTCGAAAATTGAATGACTTTCATTTTTGGCTTTGTTTTTATTTGAAGTAAAACAGTATACAAGTTTAGATATAAAAGCTCAAGGATGCTCTTGGTTGAGTAGTACTGCCCATATCGTGCTTAACAAATGTTTCAGTCATGATTTCTGTCAGTTTTTTGTAACTTTTCTTATTGCTTTGGTGAAAAAATTTGGTTTCTTTTTCTTGTATATATATATTCATGTTATACATCTATTTATATATACGATATTAATGTATTCATGTGGGTTTAAAGTTTCCAAAGACGCGATCCGTCTTCATCTTCCATGATCAGACATTCTCTGTTTTTAGATTGATTCCAGTTCTTTGCGGGAAAAAAGTGCCCAATCACCATCATTAAACAGAAGATCATCATTGTCGTTAGAGGCCGAACTTAACAGATCCCGAGCGGCGCATGACAGCATAAGCGAACAATTTGGGGAATTTAAAAAGGAAGCGTCAAAGAAGGAACAGTAGGTTTTAATAATGGATCTTTACTTATTTTCGTGTAATAAACGTTATTATACACTGAGATGTTGGATCTTTATTCTATTAACCTCATCGCCCTAATTCAGGATTTTGTGCTTAACTGCAATGTCATTTGCCGTCATGCTGGTTGTAAAAATCATTTAAAAATAGTCTTGTTATTCAGATAGATCATTAACTTATATAGTATTTTCAGGTCCTCGCGTTATAGAATGTAACTCAAAAAAAAATTTGAAAGAAAAGAGCCCAAACTTTGTTATAATTTGACCCATGTGAGATTAGCTGTTTGTGACAATGCGTGTAAGTGTAACCAAATTGATGCAAAATCAAGTTATTTCAGCTTAATTGGTTTTTTTCTGTCTTGTTTTTGAGAGAAAAGTATTCTTTAGTAACTTGAATTGGTATGGCGTTTTTGAACAAGGAAAAGGGGCCAAATTGTAGGAATGTGCCATGGTGACAGGCTTTTGGCTGGATAGAACTTGGGCACGTTTTGCTCGCAGCTTTTTGATAGAAGAAACTCACAAATGAAATCTGGGTATGCAGTTGATGGCCCTACTCCTTACAGGTATATGCTTTCTATTTCCTCCAATCATGCTACCTTAAATATTAAGGAAATCATGAACGGTTTTTGTGAGGTTCATCATCATCATTGTGAGGGAAGAACCCGTTTTTATTACCCACCGGAAGGAGCGTGGTGAAGAGTTAAGCTGGAGTAGAGATATATCCGTGCCTTATTCTTACACTGACGAAAACATCTCACTAGCATTCATTTCAAAATAGGTGTAAGTTTACATCAATTGTAGTTATTTTTGCAACTTTAGATTAAAGTAAGTGAGGGCGCTGTTCACAGAGTTTCTTCACTGGTTTAATATTTATAGGTGAGTGAAGGTATATTATTTGTACGTGACGTAAATAAAACAATTTCAATTAAGCACCCTCCAGAATATTTTTGTGACATTAGCCTATCATTTTATTGAAACCAGATAAAAAACTTTTAACTTTTGATATTTCTGCATAGGAATCAGCTTGATGAATTGGACAAGCAGGCAGCTACAATTTCATCATTGAAGATAGAAAAGCAAAAACTTCAAAGCGCAGTATGTATTCCGCCAATGTTATTATTACTTTCATTCTTTTTATTACTTACAATTATAAAGAAAGAAGTAGCGTATGTGTCAGATGATGTCACTATCATTAATTTTCAGCTTAATGATAGTGATTAGTTAATTTATATGAAAATTATTCCCTTTCTTATTTTCAGAAGTTACAAAGATCTTTAGTATGTTATTTTGGTTCTGCACGTAGTTTAGTAATTCTTTAGTTTTAATGTTTTAACTATATCAGCTGTTATCAGACTCTTTTTTTATGTGCATCATCGAACTAAAAAAGAACACTTCATTACATTGACTTTTTACAACGCAGACCGTTGCAATCCAAGCAAATGTGAAGTTCTCATGTTAGTCTTAAGTTTCTTAACTCTCAAGTTACCACAGTGCCATGTAGATCATTTGGCACATCGGATAGTACTTTTTTGAATACCATGGGGATAATGACTTATATCGTTTCTATTACTTCATAGTTGATTTTAGAGCCTGTGATACGCTTTACAGGTATCCACGACCTTGGCGATTCTCGCAATCTTTACTCCCAACAATAAGCTTAGTCTCCTTACCAAATTCTGTTTATTCACTAGTGTTGTACAAACCATATATTGTTATCATACAGAACGGGTTATGACAGTAAAGAAAAGCACGATATTGAAAGAACAGGCACACAATTGCAAAAATCGTAACAAAAAAGATGTCTACAATGGTACCAGTACAATAAAAATATTTATTTACATAATATCAGCGTTCAATGTTTTTCCCCTTAAAGATCTGTAACTATTTTCAGAAAAAATAACTGGAATTCAGCTTTTAGGACCGCCCCAAATTCTGGTTTTATGGGGTCTGGTATTTCAGCAATTTATCCAAAGCAAAAGAAATTCCTAAGAACAATTTGAATTTATGATTTTATTATTTATTTGTAGATCTCGATTCTGGAATTAAGATTAAATGTAGTTTTTTATTATTTCAATATTGGGCCAGTTAGTATGCCAGACTGCGTTTTGCCTGTACTATGCAAGTTTCAGTGTTAAATTGAGACAAAAAAATTGATTACTAAAAATAGTAGAAACAACAAAAAATTAGTTATTTAAAGCAAATAAAAATATGAAATCTTAAATGGTATTTTCAATCAAGCATAGCATGACCAATCCACTGGATGTCTACAAAGAGAACTCAAGACTCAAATTTGATAAATATAAAGGCATAGGAGGCAGACAGCATCATTTGTTTGTGCAATTGATGCCGGGAACATTTTCTCCATCCAACCATTTTCAATCACACTGATTACAAAGTCAATGGTTGAGCAAGAATCTTGTTTTTGATTGGTTCAAAATATTGTTCTTGCTTTCTTTTGAAAGATGGAAAAACATCTTTTCCTGAGCAGTGTCGGTCATATCGAGCAGTGTAGCCCTTTTTTGCCTTTAGTTAGGTATTTAGGGAATTGACCAATTGGGAATTGGTAGGAGAATAGGAAGCGAATAGATCATTTTTTCCCCAAATGTTCATTTTTATTTCATTTTTTGAAATCGACTGCTGATGTTCTTTCAGTTGTTCTTAATAAAGAGTGTGAAATCCTGGCTATATCTGGTTCATCCAGAGCTTTTCACCTTAACATTTTAAGAACTTTGACATAACTTTGTATCCGTTGGGATGTCTTTGATATTAAGCCATTGTTCTTTGTTAACTGTAGTTTAAAACTAAGTAAAAAATTTGCAGTTTTAAATTGGTTCCTGTTTTTGGGGTTTTTTTTCTCGAAGCCGAAATGGCGCCCCTGCTTAACTGAGCTGGTAATGCCATTTACCACAAAAATTTGAAAACTTTTGCATTATATGATATTTTTGGCTGCAGTAGCCATGCATGCACAATCTAGAGTTCGGTCTTGCTTTCATTTGAAACTGAATGACCCCCCCAGTCCCAAGCTAGCTTATTATTGCAGATAATATTTTTGTACATGCTATGCAGGTTGGCCTTGGCGATTTTTACAAGAGGTCTGCGCCAGCCGTGGTTTTCATAGCCTGACCCTCGAATAATTATGAATCGGTATCGAGAGCATAATAACTGGAAGGTCTTATACAAAGTCTGGCAGACGCTGTTATTTTGGAATGGCAGTTTATTAAGTTTGCTAAGAACTATCTATCCCAGAAAACCAGATACTATCAGACCGGTTTTCATTGTTGATAGAATACAAAGCTGACCTGCACAGCTAATAGTATAATATTTTTGTGTTATTGACTGCACTTTTATCGTTTTTGAACAGTTGTCTTGTGTTAAACTTTCTTTTTGTTCGAGTATTTGTTTGTTTTAACTTTATTTGTGTATATATTTACAGCTTGAATTTAGTGACGAGCGGCTAAAACTTGTACAAACAAGTATTGATGGATACTGCAAAGAATCGGCAGCGCTGCAAGAGAAGTGCCGCAGTATCACGATTGCGATGGGTAAAGCACAGAGTGAAGCAGAACACTATAAGCAGGTCAGTTGAATGTTGGTAACAAACCATTAATAAATACAATTACTGTGACAAGGTATCTGAGTAACTTTTTTGTAAATTTTTTAAGGTTAGTTTGCTGGTGTGCGTATAACATTTATTTCATTGAGCTAATTTACACTGACTTTGTAATCATACATTCTTTCCTCTGCCATAGCTTTGTAGGAAAACGGAGGTCTTTTGATCATTACCATAAAAATGCTATATGAAATTGAATCCAGAGCAAGAAAGCTAGATATTAAGTAATAAAACGGAAAGAAACTAGATTGTTATTTTAGGACTCTGAGTTTCGTGTTCTTTCTTCAGCAGCTAAATACAATCGAAAAAAATACACTGCAGAAACGTTACAAATACCTATCAAATTGACAAAATCCTCAAAGGTATATTACAACGCAGAGTGAAAACCCCCCAAATTTCTCCAAACTTTATACTACCATTTCAGACAAAGAGTTAAAATCAATTCTCCCCAGCAGAAAATCACTCTTCTTTAAATCGAAGCTTCGATAAAGAAATGAGATTACTACTCTTCCGGCGTAACAGTGGGCAGTTATGGGAGAGCAGAGATTTGCGAATTGGTAGGACTACTAATTCTCAATAATTATTTATTGTCTATCAGACATAGCACCCAAAGGCTAAGGAGGACTTTACAGGGACAACGAGTTAGTAGTACACCGAAACATGCAAGGTAGAAGAACAGATATAACGAGAAAGTCCATTATACAACTATTTAAATCATCAGGGTATCAAATTGATATTGTTACAGGACTGCACTCTCTCTCTCTTCTCTTTCTCTCTCTCTCTCTCTCTCTCTCTCTCTCTCTCTCTCTCTCTCTCTCTCTCTCTCTCTCTCNTCTCTCTCTCTCTCTCTCTCTCTCTCTCTCTCTCTCTCTCTCTCTCTCTCTCTCTCTCTCTCTCTCTCTCTCTCTCTCTCTCTCTCTCTCTCTCTTTCTCTTTCTCTCTCTCTCTGTTTTTCTCTGCTTCCTTGATGGGACCATCAACCTAAGAAACAACACCTTTCAACCGTACAGGAAACCAAACGATCCAATGCTGTATGCCCATGCACCCTCATATCACCCACAACAAACAGTATAACAATTACCTTTAGCAAAAGCGGAGTGCCTATCAAGAAACTCCTTAAAAGGCAGTATAGGCCATACTACTAAAACTTGTTCTTGGCTGATACCCTCCCAATTAGAAAGACGTAGACCAGTTAAATTTTTCACAATTTTAAACAAACCTTTCTCTCACACATTGGATATTTTTCCATTTACCGCCGGTTTAATACGACTAAATTATAGATAACACTTCTTTCTTCTAAAGCTTAGAACTTTGCCAGTTTTATATTAACTAGATAACTAAATTGTGTTTCTTTACTTTAAGGAGCTGGAAACTTGTCGAGAAAAAATGATCGCAGCTGAGGTAGGTTGTGGTATTGTTATTTATCCATTGTCAGGATCCTACAAAGGTGCAAGCGCTAGATAAATATGCTGGAATTGCATTTTCTTACTAAACTATTGTCAAAACACGGTGACTTCCTTTTTTTTTCTACATCCGCTGGGTAAGTTTGCTTTTTTTGACCACTAGTTCCTTTTCAAGGCGCGTAAATTTGAAATTTATATTAGTAATTTTCTGCTTATGGCAGTAAAACTAATCAGTCTTTGACTGGTCAAAGTGAAGTCCATTAATTTCCTACTTTGTACAACTTTTATGTTTGGGTTTTCTATACAAGGGTCTGCAGCCAGATGTCCACTGGTGTTCGTGGTACAATTAACAATGTTTCTTTGGTGGTTTTCACTTTAAGATTTTTTACTTTACTTTTTTTTATTTTTGTACTTGTAGTCAGCATCAATTTGGCGCAGTATCAGAGTCTTAACGGAGCTCTTTATCCTTGCTCAATTTATTTAAGGTATACTTCTGGTAGCCAGCTTTCAACTGAAATTTATTTTGTAGGTGTTATCAAAGACACTAGAAGCGGAAAAGAAAATGGTTAAGGAAGCGGAACAAAGACTGCTCGATGAAAATAAATCCTTGATAGATCAACAAAGGAGCCAGAATAGCTTGCTTACCAATTTGCAGACAATACAAGTAAGATCTTATTTTTCCTTTCTACCTTCCTTTTCTTTTTTGTTCGTCTAGGTTTTTGACCAGCATTATTAGTTTCTAGAAGCCCCCGTTTTACTGCTTTAACGTATTTTGAAAAACGATATTCTACACGAGCCACAAAACGAATTTTTGGTGCGGCCTGCCGCACGTCATAGACCAATCTCGTATTTTGAGAGACATATTCAGAGAGAGAAGCAGAGAGGGGCAGAGAGAGACAGAGAGGGGCAGAGAGAGACAGAGAGGGGCAGAGAGAGACAGAGAGGGGCAGAGAGAGACAGAGAGGGGCAGAGAGAGACAGAGAGNTCCTTGATAGATCAACAAAGGAGCCAGAATAGCTTGCTTACCAAGTTGCAGACAATACAAGTAAGATCTTATTTTTCCTTTCTACCTTCCTTTTCTTTTTTGTTCGTCTAGGTTTTTGACCAGCATTATTAGTTTCTAGAAGCCCCCGTTTTACTGCTTTAACGTATTTTGAAAAACGATATTCTACACGAGCCACAAAACGAATTTTTGGTGCGGCCTGCCGCACATCATAGACCAATCTCGTATTTTGAGAGACATATTCAGAGAGAGAAGCAGAGAGGGGCAGAGAGAGACAGAGAGGGGCAGAGAGAGACAGAGAGTGACTGACTGACAGAAAAAGGAAAAGGGCATGTGGAAAGATCTGCAGCGATACAGCGATAGCCATTATCATTAAGTCAAACAAAAGACTTTGGGGAGAGTGCAAACATTGATTCTATCTGTAAGAGCAACTGTAAATTTTGCTACTCTATCGTCGACACCACACCTTTAAGAACTTTGAGTATTTCGTAGACTAGTACAATTTTGACACCAGAGAACTAGAACGACTGTTTTAAAACCATACGTTTTATATACCATTTCCTTCCAGATATAGTATATTTTTTGTCTTTAATTAGGTCTGTTACACTAAGTGGGGGTGTGTTTTATGCTCCAAATGCAGTCCAAGTTGTAAAGAATGCAACCCTCGTAAAGGTCTAAATATGATTCACCCCTGTGATTTGTAGTGTTTTCCTCTTGATTAGCATACAATATTTATCACTCAAGCAAGCTAACTCAAGATCCAACAAAATAGTATATCAGGAAATGAAATAGGAAAAGTTAACCAAGCATTCTTTGGATTTGAAGTGCAATTCTTAAGCTAAACCATTGTATGTTTTTTATTATGAAGTAGAAAATGTGCGACAAGAGCTCATTCAGCAAAGGACCCTTCCGTATGGTAAGCAACCCTACCATTTTTGATTTTGCTTTATTTATAAGGAAAAGCAACCGTGGGAAGCTGTTGTTAATTGTCAAATCATAGCGTGATTTTGTTTTTTATAAGTAATAAGCGTTTTCTAACACGTGTTCTTCCTTTAAACAGAATAGCCTGGAGAGGCAAGAATTTGAGACAAGAAGTAAGCTTAGTGGTCAAGTTGAACAGCTCCAACATGAGTTAAAGGCATTCAAAAGAAGACATGAGGCAGGAGAAAAAGAAAATCAGATATCTGTTTCATCACAGGAAGTAAGTGGGTAGATTCAAGGCTGCTAAATGAAACTACTTAAGATCTGTTCAAGTTTTAGATTCCTTTGACTGCTAAGTATATCGACAGCTCATACTAACATAGTTATTTCAGTCCGATTGTAAATCACTATAGCGCCATTTTGTGTTTATCGAATGCACAATATGATTTCTACATTATCAAGAGGGGTGAAGGACGAGTGGCGTCCTTAAATATAACGTTGTTGAGGTCCATACCTTACACTTTACATGGCATATTTGCATCAAAGGTTGATATTTTAATTCTTTGGGCTGGCAAATAAGAATATGCGAAAGAAGCTAAAATTGGAAAAATAGAAGGATATCATTAAAAGCTAGCAAAGTTATTGTGACGTTATTGTAAGGATAAAATTTAGCAATGTATTTGCGAGCTTTTAGAATAGCATGAGCTGTTAACAGATCACAAAGAATGAATAACTTGGTTATCGGAGTTGGCAATACAGGACCGTAAATTGGAAGAACCCTATTTGAGACGAGTTTTAAGTGCCGGTGAACCAAGATACGCACTAAACAGCATATGCATTAATTCGATTGAGTTTACTTTTTACTTTTTACTACCCTTTAAGCAAGAAACTCAAGTATATTTGAAAATAGGTGAAAAATGAAAGAGAATGGAAAATTTTAGGGTTTCCTCCATGTTCGTTGACACAAAATTGTAATACAGCTGTGGTTTGTAGGAATTTTTTCACCTCCATCTCTTCAGGCTGTAAGGCGTTTTACAGACATGCGCTTTTTTTTCGCTCCCACAATCCACAGCAGTGTATTTAGCTTATAGACTTATGCGCTATGAGCGTTTTTTTTTGAAGAATCTTGGCGTTAATGCAGTAACACGTAAGCTTTCTGTTTCTCTGTATGTGTTTGTTTTTCAGAAGACAATAAGTACTCTTAATAACAAACTCAAAGCTGAGGTGAAGGAAAAGGAAATTGCAAACTCAGAAATCATAAGATGTAAAGGGGAAATCCTGACATTACAACAAAAGGTAGCGATTTTCTTCATTTATGTTTGGCTGTAACAAATAGAAAAGCTTACACCTCCAGGTCTCATGTCAAAATTATATCAGGAATACCAGGCTAGTGCATTTGCCTAGGGATCCCATTGTTCTCAATTGGTTTCCCAAACTAGCATCGCTTTGAAATGTCAGCGGAAAAGACAATTGGTTGGTATCATAAAGAGCGCTATCAGAGCCCGCACGTCTTGCAAAAAAGGTCATCACAGCAAAAATGAAAACAGAGCAAGTGACAAGCCAGAAGAATATTGAAATACCTGCAATTCTGCAATAATCGGAGGATTTAAGTTTTTCCGTTGTAGACTGTGGGTATAGATTTTTCAGGGGCCATTTCTATCATATGTATTTTTTTGAGCAGTTGTACAACACGGTAACGCAATGTAAAAATACTATGCTAAACGCACTACGAATAATTTTTATAGGACTTAAAGGGTGGTATTGTGCAGACCAGATACGTGTTGCTTTGGAGGTTTTTTATTACATAACAGAGTTTTTTACCAGAATTATAAGCTTTAAAACAAGCCCGACCTTAATTTACTTTTTGTTGCAATGAGTACTGCAGTTTTATGGAAAAATATTACCCATGTATAAAGTTATTTTTTTGGACTGAAACGATTTGTTTTAATTCTTCTCTTGTTTCCTGTTTAAGATGACAGAGTTGGATGGTCAACTAAAAGCATCCGAAGAGCGCTTAAAGGCAACTTTAGACAGAGAAAATGAAGAAGGTACTAGTATTAAGCAGAGTTTTAAAACTGATAATACTTATTATTGAAAGTGATGCTATTTGTTTCCGAAGTTAAGACATGATAAAATTACACCAGATTTATTTGGAGATCTTAAAGTATCCCACTTATTTTTTACTTATTATGTTGAGGACTTAGTCTCATTATAATGACTAGCAATGAAATTGTAAAAATCTCTGGATGTTAAAGAAGATAAGTACCGTTTGCTTGAAAATAGCTTAAATTGATATGGAGTGTGCCATTCAGGTTAAAGGTCTTCAATCTTAAATTAAGTCATAATTATTGATTATACCCGTTTTAAGCATTGTTGTTCTTCGGGGTTTACTGCCAGTGGCTAACACAACACTTTGACGCTTTGGTTGATAAGGAGCAGTTGGATTAGAAATCCACGTTGAACGTAGAGTGAACCGATGTCGATAAACATAATATGAATCATAATACTAGACAACATCTGGGCTAGTTAAAGTATTTAGTGGGCCAACGGCATGTTGACAGTTAGAAACAAATTACGAACTCTAGAAATAGGTACTTAAAGCGTTTGTGAGATAGAAGTTTATTCATAGAAGAGTGTCATGCTTGCTCTTTGAAAAAGGGATGAGACAACTTAAGATACCTTAGTATGTTTTTGAGAGCATGGTCAGAGGAGGATGAAAGAAAAGACCGATGTGGTTGGTAAACGCAACAATGGTTCTTTGCACTCAATTAAAAATCTTGATAAAATCTGAGAAATAACTTTATTAACGAGGAATGCCAAAGATATATTGGACATATTCACCGCAGACGAAATGTCAGTCTTGCAAAGAGGTGTAATTTAAGGTAGCGATACATAGTTTAATATTTTGTACTTGGTGGATTGTCTGTTTCCGTGACTAAGATTATGTTTTTAGCAAAGCCAACTTTCAGCAGTTTACTGAAAAAATGACATACCTCTTATCCATACCCTTCATAGTTTTATATAAATTGGTATTTCTGATGCTTGATATTTAAGTCCTGAAAAAAGTTACAGAATTCTGTCATATCCCACATTGGAACCATAAGTTACACATTAGTCTATTATCTATCTTGCTCACTTGCTCAGCCTTACTTGTTTTTATCTCTTCCCCGGAAACATACAAGATAGTAAGGTTCAGTCTTTACTTACGAGCAATACTTCGTTATTTGATAAAGCTATGTTAGTTTGATTTGTAAGAATTTATTGCTCCGTTGCTTTTTAAATACTTATGAGCCGATAGTCGCTGATATGTAAGTTTATGAAATTCATTTCGTATTATGTAACGTTTTTGACGTGTTTGGTATTAAGCATTTGATTGAACTGAATGTTTCTTATTACGAGATTGATTTCAGTTTTCACTTCTCAGTGCCCAAAGATTTTATCCGAGTAATATGTTTTTAATTTGCAACTTAATTCCTACTTTGCCTACTTTGCTACTTATCAGTTAGCTTCAATATTGATATCCCTTTTTTTTCTCACCCAAACAAGATGCCGTCACAAAATTCAAGAGGTTGGAGGAATCACTGAGAGATAAGATCAAAGAACTTCAATTAAAGGCTACTGAAGCAGAAAAGCAAAGACAGGGTACAACAGAGTTTTCTTTTAACTAGATGCGCCTTTACTTTTCATGTTTTAAATCATTGAACATAAACCTTAATTGCAAAGGACCGGGAGAGTATACTTGACCTTTCTTATTAATTGTTGGTTCTTTGGGTAGAAAGGAAGCACCTTAACATCAATACATTGTTTTTGAAATGTCTCCTTTTATTTGTTGTTGCGAACTCAATCTCTCTCT
>RDPX01000001.1:14064164-14078646 GCA_003991215.1 Morbakka virulenta
TTTATTAATATAATCTATAGCTTTCTCTCTCTATCTCTCTCTCTCTCTCTCTCTCTCTCTCTCTCTCTCTCTCTCTCTCTCTCTCTCTCTCTCTCTCTCTCTCTCTCTCTCTCTCTCTCGTACGTTTTTTGTACGCCATTGTTTATATTGTATTCTTTTACCTTTTTATTTTTGTGTCACCACAGCTTCCTCATCCCACCTTACGCATGCTAGAAAACATCTCACTCAGTACAAAGAAATTGCGGCCGCCAACGAAACAGCTATGCAAGATCAGAAAAAGGTTTGCCATTAGCTTTATTTTATCTCAAAGACTAGATATTATCTGTGTTTTATATTAACAGGATTTTTTGCTGTTATGTACTGTTCTGTCATGTTATCCAATTTCTGTTTCATGTGATGAGGTTGAACTGCAGATAGTAGAAACATTTGATACGTGACTTGACTTTTTTTTTCACCGACAAAATGCTTTATTGTTAGCTTCATGTGATGAGAGTTAATTAATGCCATTGGACAGTTTTATGTTTGCAAAATAACGCTGTTGCTAAAGAAACAATGCTTGGTATACGTTTACTACCTTCCACTTTTTAAACTAAAATCCTCATAACAAGGTACTAAGACCACTGAAAGTTACAGAAAGGAGAGCATAGAGCATCGACGAGACAGGTGGGTTAAGTGGAAGATATCTTTTACTTCTTCGACATCGTCTTGCTTTTTTCTTTCGTACTTAAGAACAGCATCTTGTTGGGAGGTTAATGATTCAGGACATGCTCTGCACTGACCTAAATGTAGGTCAGGGTAAATATTTCTTTAATGTCTTTGGCTATATTAAGCACCGCCCCATACCGAAATTCAAGGGCCAAGGTGACGTAATCTCTTGACGTATGATACAAAAGTATAATGCATAAATCTTAAAAAGAAAACCCAACCGATAAGCTTGAAATTTAAGGAATATTTTCCCATTCCCTGTTTACACATCGCACCATGTGGTCATGCACTTGCCATACCCTATCTGTACATCCATGCCTATCCACCCAGTATATTGAATAACCTCTGCTTTCTTCACTCCTTTGCTTTATGCTTTTCTCAGTTCCTGGATTTCTTTTCCCCCAGGAGTTAATGGAGCAAGTGTTGCTGACACAAGAGAACTAAAGCTAAACAGAACAAAAAATAACATATCGAGATAGAATGTTGTATTTGTATATTTGTGTATTTGTTTTTAATATATTATTCAAGATATGACACGAGAAGTAAAGCATCCATAAGAACGACATGAGACCGGTTTTATTGGTTGAAAATATCCATTGATTAAAAATTATTACTTGAAAATCTTTCAAAAACGACTGACTTGCGTACAGTTAACTAATTTTTTGATTTCCTAGCGATGTTTTGAAATTGATCTTTTGTATAGCAGCAATATGATTTGAGGAGATATTTTGTTTAGGTTACAGATTGTGAGTATGTTGATGGATTGCGATGACTCGGTCCGCACTTTATAAGATCCTATGACAAGCTTATCATAATAATAGGCTAACGTTCTGATATTATCCGAGAGACATAAGCTTAAGCTTTGTACTTAAATGTAATTTTGTAGGCAAATGATGAATATAAAGAAGAAACGAATAAAAAAATTCAGACATTGGAATCTCAGTTAAAAGATATGAGAGCAAAATTTATCACCGCGGAAAATGCTAAGAAGAGCTTAACTGGGAAAATTACAGCAGCAGAAAAAGAGAGTGCCAAGGCAAAAGAAGAAAGCCAGCGTAAATTAAAAGAGCTTCAATTCCAGCTGGATGAAACAAAGGAGTCTTTGACGTCAGCTATCGAGCAAGAGAAAACCTCCAGAGAAGAATTCTCAAAACAGATCAAAGTTGCTAAAGAGGTGTGTTTTTGTTAAATGATATTCTTTGGGTTTTTAACTTTTGTTTTCGCACTTAGACCATTGTTTTTTAAAGTTTTAATTATGCAGGCTGCGTGATTGAATCATATCTGGAAAGGTATAACTTGAGATGCTTAGTGAAGAGCAACATTATCAGCTAGTAGAAGAGCCACACCGTTCTTCTAAGTTATGAGCCAAAACAACATTTTTAATATCTTGAAAAAAATAGGTATCAGTAGTACAGTATTTGGCGGTTCGAGAGCATTTTTGTAAAAAATTCTTTCTAACCCATCAACTGCTATACTACTCCCATATAATGGTAATCATCTAGTAGTTAATCATTATGCTCGTATGGGTATATTGTTATCCCATTTCATGTATATACCTTTTGTCATTAAAACAACTAAGTNGCTTAAGCTTTGTACTTAAATGTAATTTTGTAGGCAAATGATGAATATAAAGAAGAAACGAATAAAAAAATTCAGACATTGGAATCTCAGTTAAAAGATATGAGAGCAAAATTTATCACCGCGGAAAATGCTAAGAAGAGCTTAACTGGGAAAATTACAGCAGCAGAAAAAGAGAGTGCCAAGGCAAAAGAAGAAAGCCAGCGTAAATTAAAAGAGCTTCAATTCCAGCTGGATGAAACAAAGGAGTCTTTGACGTCAGCTATCGAGCAAGAGAAAACCTCCAGAGAAGAATTCTCAAAACAGATCAAAGTTGCTAAAGAGGTGTGTTTTTGTTAAATGATATTCTTTGGGTTTTTAACTTTTGTTTTCGCACTTAGACCATTGTTTTTTAAAGTTTTAATTATGCAGGCTGCGTGATTGAATCATATCTGGAAAGGTATAACTTGAGATGCTTAGTGAAGAGCAACATTATCAGCTAGTAGAAGAGCCACACCGTTCTTCTAAGTTATGAGCCAAAACAACATTTTTAATATCTTGAAAAAAATAGGTATCAGTAGTACAGTATTTGGCGGTTCGAGAGCATTTTTGTAAAAAATTCTTTCTAACCCATCAACTGCTATACTACTCCCATATAATGGTAATCATCTAGTAGTTAATCATTATGCTCGTATGGGTATATTGTTATCCCATTTCATGTATATACCTTTTGTCATTAAAACAACTAAGTGATACTTTGTTTATATCATACCTCCCAAGTTTGAGTTTTTGACTCCCAATTGTTTTTGTCTTATGGATCTGTTCGTCATTTAGTGATACATTCCTATGGTCTTCGTGTTTGATATTGTTATTGATGATGTTCTTCATGATTCCTTTGGTAGTCTTTCCCCCTATTTCATTATCTCTAATATAGCTATACATCTTAGATCGCAGACCAGCAAACTCAACAACTGGAATTCCAGCAGCTTGACTTTTGAATTTACCAATTACTTTTTTATATGTTTTATCATAATATTGTGACGCTTCTGTATAATCACCATAGTAAAATTTCTCTTTTTCATTCCAAAAATCTAGATACATATCACCAGCCTCTATTTCTTATATTAAGCTACCAGTATCGGTGAAAAGTAGCTTAGTTTTGTTCCTATATATGTTTTTAATAAGTTATAATGGAAATCATACATTATCATTTTCCTAAGCTCTAAGATACACATACCCACATATGCCGGGCTGTTAAGGGTTAGTGTTTTTTAATCCTATGCACAGCTACTAGATTCTCATTAGTCTTACTGCTTACAAACGTTGATTTGCTCACAAGTTTTAATAATTTATTTTTATCAGTAACAAGTCTTACATCAACTGTCTTTCTTACGTTTTCCATCATCGGTCTTACAACCTTTTTATTAGTTATAGGTGCAGGAACAGGTCGATCTTGAAACTGTTTTCGTGGTGGTAAAATGATTTTATCCTCGTAAGTCTGTATTATCTGCTTGACGCTATTTCGTGGTGCTGGAATAAGTCGGTGTTGAAACTGTTGGTGTTGAAATTAGATTGCTCTCACATGGTTGTACAGTCTGTTGAACACTTATTATTTCCTTATTATTCTCCTTCAATAGAAGTTTAATAAGCTCTGATTTACTTAATTTTTTAAATCCTTCTTTGTTCATGTCTATTTTATTAGATTTTTTATTACAATAACCACCACCATTAAGTCGTTGTATCTAGTATCAATGTTAGTGAATAATTAATGTAATTCTCTATTATTTTTATTATTTCAACCTTTTTTTTTTCAAACGAGTCATAATACACTCTCTGTTTTTTAGTATTATCTATGAATTCATATTTAATTTTTTTTTTAGGATTTTTTTAACCTTCTTGTCTCTCATTTTTTTGAAATTTCCATGATAGTATCAGTCTTTTTTAGTTCAATATTGATAAACTGAACTACTTCAAATCAAATTCAAATTTTATTTCATTTTCTAACAAATCATAAAATGGGTTTGAAGATAAAAGTAGTGTTTTTTGTCAGTTAGCTTTATCAGCTGTTGTTTATTAGAAGTTCGCTCCATACACGCCCTCTATCTAGTAACTGAATTTATAGAGGAGGCATTTTCGCGGATTTAGCAGCTCCTCAAATATTATTAACACGAATCACAATACCATGCCATCGGGTGACTTTCTTTTTACTTGTTTGTGTAATCCCCCCCCCCCCCAATTTTTTTTGGCAGTTTTCTTCACTCGACCGCTTATTCCGTCTTGACTTCACAGGTTTTTTATCAATTAAGAATCGAGCTGTGCTACCCCATTTCGGCACTTGGCCGTAAGCAATCATATCAAGCTCTTGAAAAATGTTCCAATCACATTCTGATTTATTATTACTATACCGTAAAACAGATCGTGATGTGCGTCTATTTCATCTACTTTATTGTAAGGCTGTACGTGCTATTTAGTGACCCTTCCAGTGTTCCCGTCATACTCCAATTTTTTATTGAGAGGGCAGTATGGCCCAAAGAATTTGTATTTACCAGGTGTCCATCCAGCCTTTGGTTTTGGTAGCTTCCCGATAGCTTTGTGGATATCAAATGAACCACCTCTTTTATCCTAATTTGCGAAACTACTTTTTCTCGCCTTGCATATAGCACATTTTAACTTCAACATTAAGTTACCATTAATTGTCCTTTCATAACATACATCAATAGACTGCGTTTTACGTTTACATTTCACGCAATGGCTAGTAGTCTTATAACATAAGATAGTTAAATCGTTTCATCAAAATTCTTCAATACCTTTTTCTTTTCTTTATCGATAAACAGAAACAATTTTTCTATTTTCATTTTGGTATTCATTCGTAACCATTATCTCATCAGTTCCTTTAATTTCCAAAATAGGATAACCAACTTTTGAGGATATGTCATCCATGAATGTTTTTAGATCTTGCATTTTGTTTTGGTGTGGATTTCGTAATATAGTAGAAGCTTATCATGAAAAACAAGCGGTTTTCTCAAAATATTCACCAGTAAAGTTGTCTTCCCAGAGTTGGAAGCTACTACATTAAGTATTCTGTACTCTTCATGCAGGAAGTCATTTAAGCTTCATTTTGTGTCGGGCTTTGTGGCTTTGTTTGTATCTTCATAATTTAGCGGTATATTAATCTAAATACAATTCCTTCATTTTATGGACTTAAATCACAATATAACTGCTTTTTATCCACGTATCCTTATAACTTTTAACATTTATCTGTAATATTATAATGGATATCAGTAATCTTAAAGAGAGGGAGAGAGAAACCTTCAGCTTGAAGGTATGAAACGTTGGATCAGTAATGAAGTTTGAAATTATGAAGATGTGGTTGAAGATAAAAAATTTAAAAAGTTAAGAAATGCCTAAACCAGTCATAGATGGTCAATATGAGATGAAAGAACCGATAGATTAAAGGGAAGATGAATTAATTGACGAATTGATGAGGGATCAAAAAGCTATCACTAGTGGAGTAGAATATATGATTATTTATAATTAATTAACAAGTGAATTACCAGATACTCATAAGGAAAAGACACAACTACCTTTAGATTATAAACTTAGCGTTTTATTGAAACCTAGCACATCAGTAAAGAACAAGCTTTCCTAAATCGAGGGTACCATTGGGAAGAGATTGATACAATGGTAGATAATTATAAATTAACATTACAGTAAAAATAAAAGCATTGAAAGCAAAAAGATAGAGAAGCAGTCGATGAAAAGTTGAATTTACGTGAAAGGTATATAGACAGAATCAATATTATTTTAGAGGTTAAAAAACTCGGCAGTGAGATTAGAAAGTACAAGCGACAGCCTCGGCAACCATATAGAGTAGATTATGAAGGGAATTATGATGAGCTTTTCCTTACCTATTCAAAACTAATAAATGAGTTTTTGGTTGACATAAGATTTCTTTAAAAGAAGGAGGGTCATTGTTCTCTAGCTTGGTCACGTGGCACTAAATTAGTACCCACAGTAACTAAAATAGCTACTGAAGCTCTTCCTGCGATTACAACCATTGCTTTGCAGAGTCTTTCTAGTTTTAGTATGGATAAAATTCTAGGGTAAGGACAACAGACGGGTGGTTTCCCGATTTCATAAAGTAAAATCGATCAATTGGTTACATATAAGCTAACGAGCTTGATGTCACATGGCACTAAATTACTACCCACAGTAACTAAAATGGCTACAAAGCTCTTCCTGCGATTACAACCGTTGCTTTGCAGAGTCTTTCTAGTTTTAGTATGGATAAAATTCTAGGGTAAGGACAACAGACGGGTGGTTTCCCGATTTCATAAAGTAAAATCGATCAATTGGTTACATATAAGCTAACGAGCTTGATGTCACATGGCACTAAATTACTACCCACAGTAACAAAAATGGCTACAAAGCTCTTCCTGCGATTACACCGTTGCTTTGCAGAGTCTTTCTAGTTTTAGTATGGATAAAATTCTAGTGTAAGGACAACAGACGGGTGGTTTCCCGATTTCATAAAGTAAAATCGATCAATTGGTTACATATAAGCTAACGAGCTTGATGTCACATGGCACTAAATTACTACCCACAGTAACTAAACTGGTTACAAAGCTCTTCCTGTGATTACAACCGTTGCTTTGCAGAGTCTTTTTAGTTTTAGTATGGATAAAATTCTAGGGTAAGGACAACAGACGGGTGGTTTCCTGATTCCACAAAATAGAACCAAGTAGTTTCAATAATAAATCACCGCGTGGAAGTTAACAAACTAAAGCCAGTGCTGGTGAATTAAATAATTAGTGTTGCTTACCTATTCACGGAAATGTACCAACACGATAAAATAAATTGAGTGTTTGGTGTAATGGAAGGAAACTCTGTGATTTTACTGCAAGGACATCAACAGGATCAAATAATATTACATTTGGAGACGAGAACCCAAGTGAGAATGCTGGATTAAAAGGGTCTATAGTTTTTTTCGACTTGTATAAAAAAAATTATTTCAGATGTAGATATTAAACTACAACATCATATTCTATGTGAAAACTGGTATAAAATTGATCAGAATGCGATGACATTAGGTCGAATTATATACACAGTATGTATATAATTAATCCTCAAAATTGTTTTAAATATTTAAAAGATACTCTTCATAGCCTAAAAAATTACATCTAATATTTGATGATCAGATACTAAAAAGTGATATGATTGATCAATTATTATTAGCATACAATATACTGGATGAAATAATAACCCGATTCTCTTTTGGTAGAATACAATCAAGTGATTGGTTTAATTGGACCGGGAAAAGGTTGTACACATGTATTAGAAAGACTGTTTGGGTTAATTAAATCTTGTCATTTACATAGTGCATTTCACGATCCTTTCGATCGTTTCTATACCAAGTATCATAAAGGTCATAAAGGTCGTAGATACTGTTACCTTTTACCTGAAAATATAATATCAACTTGTTTTAAAAAATCACCAATCCTGGATCACGTTTCGGGTTTCTTGTGGATCATTTTTAATCGTAATAAATATTAATGTCGTTGTCCTATATTCTGATAATATAATAGACATACAATTTGATATCCTGTTGGCATTTGATCATTGATATGTGATTTTTTTCGATCAGTTGCTTTTTTTTACACGTCTGAACTTGTTTGTTGGTATTTCTTAACATTTGATCCACTATACTGTTGTCTATCCCATTTCGATGCATGTTGCCAGGATTTTCCATGCACACCCTTGACTACTTTGATGTTGGAGTAATATATCAAGAAACAGTATGTGGGACTCTTTACAGAATTCAAATAAGCTGCAGCGTATATAACTTCTCTCGCTATAAGCAATTACCTGTTTTTAGATTATCATAAAATACCTTAAGTTATTCTTCGTCAAGAACCAAGGTTGTATTTAAGTGTGCGTTGTTTATATCAAATTTGCCCTTTTTAAGCTTCGTCTTGATTGTTCTGTCTGACATTGGCTACAGTGGTACCACAGAGTTTCTTTCCGTTATTAAAGTACATTTTTGCTATCATTAACCATATTATTTCAGCAATGCCATGAATATCTTGTTTCTTTGCTTTTCTTTCTTCCTAAACGTTTTTAGGTTTTCCAGCTTTGTAGTGTTAGTTTCCACGAAGGTCTTTTAAGTATCAGACCTCTAGTTTTCAATCGCTTGATATCAGATTCATACCTTCTATATAAAGGCTTGTTCGTCGTCATTACTAGGATTCTTAATCACTGAAGATCTTGGGCCTCCTCTATAGTTGTTATTAGATTCCTTTGCAGAGAGACCATAGCTGTCCAAATTCTATGGCAGGCTACTATTGCAAAGAATCCTATTGTTGTTATGACTTCATTTCTTTCCAAGGTGAGTGGCCTCTTCCTCTTTGATATCAAGCTGTGTGCTGATGAGCCACACCATCTTGCTGTTGTACGTTCAAAACTTTTGACCCCTTAACCTGTTAGAATAGTCTGACTCGTTGGTTGCCCCAGACTTAATGCACTTAAGGATGTTGTGTTCTTACCACACTAACTTAGATTAAAACAAAGCAGCTGGATGCCTTAACCTTGTTTAGTCTAACAGTCAAATTGCATTGTCAGGTTTTGGTTGCCCTTGTGTATTACAATCTTCTTGGAGGAGAATAGATATGCATTGTTATACAGCTGATTGCTACTTCATATTCATCCAAAGTGGCCAATAAGAATCGGCTCTTATCTCTTTCAAGAAGATCAGTGAAAATTGAGATTTGTGATTACTATTAGAAAACTGGTCGTGTTGCCCATGTCACATCATTTTGGTATTTGATATGGGCTTTGCTTTTAATTTTGCATCTTTTCCTGTCAATTATACAAAAGTAGCAATCATCTGTCTGGATTTCAGCTTTCTCCTCATAGTAGGAATTTTGGGAAGTTTTGGATACAGTATCTGCTGGTCATATTTTGTCTTGACCTCCCAACTTTATGTTATATATCGAAGATATAAACGTTTAATCATAGCAATTGTATTTCACCTTAAATAATCTATTAACCACAATTTTACCAGAAATGATTTGATTAGGATTTTTTTTTACCGTTGCCGAGAACCTCTATCCGCACATTTAAGGCTTCAGTGACACAACAACTAATTTCAGGTGTTCATAAAAAGTTTAACGCTATTAATTGATTATTATCCGCATTTTTAAGCGCTTACAATCACTTGCTTCTTATTCCTTTAAGAACAGGAAACTTCAAAATGGTTTCAGTCAAATATACTGAATTATGAAATACTGTTTTGTTCAGTCAGAGATATTCCCGGATGAAATTAATAGCTTTGAGTTTTGATTCACAACTTTCTTTTCATGTGGAAATATCTTTAATTTCCAGGATGTTATATACTTTTTGGTACATGCCCTGGTTAAATTGAGGGGTAATTGCCTAGGAAATAAAGATAGCAACTGTGCAATATAAGCAGTGCTCAGAACGCTTGCTTTTTGACAAATAGTTTTAGAATAGGGAAAAAAGTTCCAAGAGGTACTAACTATAGTATTTACTTAAACTACATAAGTCACATAATGTTGCGTAAAAATATCCGACTATTTTGTAAAATAGACAAATTTTAATGATAAGAACCCAACCTATTTCAATACAATGGTTTTTTTTGTTTTTAAAACGCCTGGAACCTGCCTTATCATCAGAAATTGCGGCATCGGAAATTGAAGTATTGGTCGCTTCCTTTGTTTTTTTTCATAACACTTAAAAATTGTTAACGACTTGCAGATAGGTTATAATGAAGAAGTAAGGTTTTAGAAGAAAAAGTTATATTTAGTTTTATTTGCAGTCATAACTTTAAATCAGTTGCAGAATGAATATTTTGGCCTGTCGCCCTGCTTGTTACTAGAAACAATGACAAGCAGATGTATAGCAATACTTCAAGGTAGATGTATCCTGCAGGTTTTATAGCACACGGCATATTGTGCTGTTATGTCAACTTTTCAGTTAAAAGAGCTCTTTACTTGGACTTTAACTTTTCTAAATATACAGCCTGTTGCGTTAATGACCACTTTTACTCTAACATCACAATGCCTCGTGGTTGCTATGGTAACTAATACTCTTACAAAGTCAGATAGATTACTAATGGTGTTATGTTATCGGCTACCGCTTACTAAGCTAGACCTGTAATGTGATGATGATTTATATCACCGTTATCTAGTTTGAAAGTATAGGTTCGACAACTCCCGTAAATCTGTTTTCTCCAGGGATTTTCATGTGATGGCTAGTGTGTTTTTCTCTTCAGACCCAAGATAAATATGAGAGAGAGCTGATGCTTCATGCAAAAGATGTTGAGAGTCTAGTTCAAGCCAAAGATCAGGTAATCTTTTTCCTGTCAAGTGAAGTGCTAATTTTGTTAGGGTTTTTTGTGTTTTGACGTTTCATCTGGTTCATGATAGAGTGCTTACAAGAAAATGCATGTCAAACTTGCCGGTAGCGGCTGACAGCAGAGCCATTTAATTCTGTAATTTTAAACAGATATTTTAGAATTCGATTAATTAGAGGCGCGAACCTTGGGTGGGGTCCTCAACAATGCACATGATAAAACCAAATAGGCTTCACGAAGGTTGGCGATTATGATCGGCTATAATCTTGCTAAGTCAACACGAATAAGTTTAATTTCCATTTCTTTCCCAATCAATTTGGGAAATTCCGCCATTTATTCGACCCGATTAATTCTGAGCCGATTGTGGAGAAATTCTTGACATTTCCGCCTCAAGTTTTGCCAAAATTGCCAAATGGCTATTGTTTTCTTTGCGATCATAACTCTGAAAAAAGACCACGTAGTTTTTAAAGTACTTTTTGAAGAAGAGTACTTTGTTGACAAGAAACAGCATGGGTCAAACCAATATAGCCATTTCTTTTATTTTGTAGACTTAATATGTGGAAAATTATTTATTTGTTGACGAATCATTTAATTATTAAATGTTATACAAAGTTGCTGGAGACATAAAATGTAAACATTTATTAACGTTGAGACTTTACTTTTTTGTGTATTCTAACAAAATTTAATATATTGTGCTCATTGTTTATTATGATTGTTCTAACTTGTTTAATATTCGTATGGTATTCCCTACACTTTAATGGATGAGGTAGTTTGGTGATTTTTTCCCATTCCAGGCATGATTTTGAATCAAATTTCCCTTAGGAATATAGAATATACAAAGTTAGAACGTTTAAGCGAACTAAACTTATAGTATTTTGTAGACAACGTTTTTACTTTCACCAAACAGAGTTTTAATACTTAGTTTTTCGATTGCAATAAACACGTTTTGTGCTATTTTTCCTAGAGATTTATTGTGGCTTTCATATATAAGGAGCAATCTCCTTGAAATAGCCGACAGTGCCCGGTGATAGCGTCCGCACTCTTCCCAATACTGAAATGCCAAACTTAAACGTCAACATGTTACGTGGGTTTTCTTAGGGATCAGAGGAATTAAGATTCGTGCCTTTCGGCTGATCGAATGACCAAAAAAATAGAAACAAATGTATCACAATTTGGCGTTTGGTTGCAGAGAGGATATATCTTATGTGACTTGGTCCTTGCCTTTAATTTTACTTTAGTTTGTTGGGTTTTTTTGTTTAATTTCCATCGACAGATGCTTTTTTATGACATTATTCTTTCTAGAACATTTGAACTAGCCTTCAGACATGAGATTTCTTTAAGCCAGCATAAGTTGACTACTTAGAAAATGTGGTTTTTCCTAAGAGTACAGGATAGTAGTAACTGCCGTTGATCTGGTGTAATGCTTTAGCTTCAGTTTTGTACTGAGATTTTTATTTTGTTACATTTTGGTTATGAAGATCAATGCTGGCTTGAGCGACGGGTCCCATAAGTGAGTTTGCTATTGTAGCTTCGGAAGTAAATATTAGGTAGCAGTTTGTCAGGCAAATAAAGTTTGTTGCTACTGGGAAGTTAGGATACCCGTTCAACGTCCATGATTTCAATACTGCGTGCTCTTATTGCCTGGTCACATGCGAGGTTAATGTAAGTAGTTTAAGATTTAAAAGAGCTTTTACTACTCTTTGTAGCAGTAATAACGCTACTGAAATTTTCTTTTCAGTTAAAAGAATTCAACAATACGAAAGAAACCCTGGTGTCTTCAGTCAAAGAGTTGGAAGGCAAGCTGAAAGCAGCAGAGGAACTTCTGGCTGGCTCCAAAAAACACCAGGAAGAAGAAGTCTCCAAGTTGAACACCAGGGTTAAGGATTTGGTTGACCAAAACTCTATTTTGCATAGCCAAGTAGAAAGGGTTGGTACATTCATATTATGGTTGTATATATTAACGAAATATTATGAAGTACTAAAATAAGTTAAAATAAATAAATGGATCGATGGATCTGTGTTAATGTAATATAAAATCTAAGTTTATGTAATAATCATTCCCTTGAAAAAACTAGTTGATCAGAATTCGCTTTGTTAATTTATACCAAGGACAGTTGTGCGCGGTATCAGCACCCCAAAAGCTACAGTCGCTCCTCTTGTTATACTGTTAGTACTGCCATTTAATGTTATAGTTTTTATTCAACATATTGTTTGCTCCATCACTCTTTTTTGCAGTGTTAATTTTAAGGCAATGTACGTGTTATAGAATAACAATCAATATTAGTCGTTTATTGCTGTAATATCTTGTATTAGGATGGTTAGGTTTTTGTGCAATACGTCGCATTAAATTTACATTTGTGGTTAAGCAAGTCTTTAAAGCCTGCAGGATACCTGAAGGACTTTAGAAAAAGGCTATTTGACCCCGGTTATTGAAAGCCAGGTTTCTAAAATCTATTCCGATTTGACTGTATTAGAGCGTTGTAATAGAAACTATGTTGTATCAAAGTTCGTTATACGTGGACATTATTGTATGTGTTAGTTTGTATTTACGCATATGGGTACTTAATTCCGTATTATTGGAAGGAAAAGCTAAGACTATATTACAACAACAACATAGGTATGTTCATATTTTGTGTTTTCACACTTGCTCTTAACATTTATTTTTCTTCACACAGCTTAGCACTGAACTGACTGTAGCCAAGGCAAAACCTCTCTCCATTGACTTGCCAGTACCATCAAGTAGTGCTGGTGATGATAAGAAAACAACGGAAGAGCTGTATGAAGTTATTAGGTACGTTAAGTATTTGTGCTTTTCTTTTTTTTATAAGTGGCATTTTTTATTTACTATTAGCTTATTAGACGATAGTATTTTAGGCGAAATAAATGAACTTGCGATTTTATAACCTGTGTTGGTAAGCAAGTGCAAGCCAGGGGTCGTTGTAAAACCCTTGCATATATTTTTGTATTGTTAAACATAATTAGAAACTCTGAAATAGACAGAACATACTGTGAAAAATAACATGTTTGTACTGTCTTTTTTTTCTCTAGCAGAGTATAAAATAGTGAATGATATTTCTCTCAAGTGATCATATGTAGTGTGTATTGAAAATAAATATTTTCGTAGATGCGGACAAAACTAAGGAAAACTATAGAGAAAGCAGGCAGATGATTATACTGCTGGGGATGGGATACAACAAAATGGGAACGGTGGCCAAATGGCTCTCAGTGTGTAGCCTGATACCATCCCATTAAGTAGGAGTCTGGCGTCAGGAAGGGCATCCGGCCAAGAAACTCCACACTGCCAAAACCAAGTCCTTATGAAGGGCACCGTCTAAGCCCAATTACTGTGAAAAAATGGCAAAAAAAACCTCATTAAATAGGAATCGCTTAACGTTTGAAAATTAACGATTCGACCGTGAAACGGCCTTAAAACCAAAAATGGTTCAAGAACTAGATTTTTTAACAATTTCAAGCCTCCAATAAAGAAGAGACATTTATTTTTCAGACAGACAGACAGACAGACAGACAGACACACACACACACACACACACACACACACACACACACACACACACTGTGAAATGCAAGTTGAGGAGAAAACCTCTTTTTCTTTCACAAGTAACCCAGGAAATATATGCTTCCTCCTTTTCAGCGTTTTCAGCGTTGGATCTTTCATGTTGAAGTTTAAACTAGATACAAATAATACAAATACAAATGATGCTACAACACTCACTCTTTCACTCACTGACTCACTCACTCGGTCACTCGGTCACTCTGTCTGTCTCTGTCTCGTTCGCTTCCTCTCTCTCTCTCTCTCTCTCTCTCTCTCTCTCTCTCTCTCTCTCTCTC
>RDPX01000001.1:14078671-14108862 GCA_003991215.1 Morbakka virulenta
AATATGACACATCCCACTCCCGCTCCCTCACTCCCCCTCTCACTCTCTCGCTCACTCTCTCACTCTCTCTCTCTCTCTCTCTCTCTCTCTCTCTCTCTCTCTCTCTCTCTCTCTCTCTCTCTCTCTCTCTCTCTCTCTCTCTCTCTCTCTCTCTCTCCCCACTCCTTTTATAGGGTTTGGACCCATAGATTTGTGTCTCATGTAAAGCTTGGGCTTGCAGCTTTCTGCAAAGCATTTCCACTTCACTCGATGTTAAGTTATTTCTACATTCTTATTCCATAAAATTAAAGCGACATTTAAGGTTTCCTTCCACAATTTCAATGGTCGTACTCGCATGTTCTGTCTACGGAAATCTGGAGAAGTGCAACTGGTTACGAAGAGACTTTTTTTTTGCATATAAGTGGGCCATATAACTTACCCTCTCGCTACTCTTACATCAGTTGGACATTTTCTCCAAAAAATTTTCTAGTACAAGCTGCAGCCCATACTACCGTTAGGGCTATGTACAATTATGGCTTCTGGAGAATGTATTTTGACTTATAGGGCCAAATTTCCAGACTTTTACCTACGGTCAAAATGAGTGAATGGGTGGCGAGAATGGATAAAGGACGTCAGAATACTTGCTGTAATTTGTAAAGATGTTTTATCTTGACCTTACAGAGTTTGTTTATACAGACTTTTTCTTCACTATCACTAAAGGTATATACGTAGAGAGAAAGAAATAGCTGAGACAAAGAATGAAGCTGCCCAATCTGAGAGCTTACGATACAGACAGCGCTCAGATTTTCTGCAAAAAGAACTTGAAGATACAAAGAAGATACTTGAAATCGAACAAAGGCGCACACAAGGGCATATGATGACCGCAGAAGAGCATAAAGAAATCACAGATAAAGTGGAAAAATTAAAACAATTAACCGAGGCTACCAAGGAATTAGAAAAACAGAAAACTAATGCTGAGCGAGGAACTATTTTCCTCAAAGGAAAGGTAAACTCTTATTGGACATGTTTTAGGATTAGACAATTGTTGTTGATTTTAATAATGGATAGATATTGCTGTTGACTCCTGGGGACTGCTTTGAGAGGTATGTGTGTAATCTTTGCAACATAGGTCTCAGTGTAGTTGTTACTTGGATATTTTTTGTGTTACTTTTTAGGGTGACATTGATCGTTGATAAATTAACATACTTAAAATTTAGATCTCATTGTAACCACTAAAACAATTCTAGTGTATGATGCCCCGCTATAACATTATGTAGCCCATTTCATTTACAGCAGGAGTAAGGAGTAGAGAGCCCCACAGGGACTTAAGCAGGGATTGTTGGCGAAAAGAACCATAACAGAGTTGAAAAAATTTGAAACATTAAAATTTTTTAGGTTTTATGCACTTAATTTTTAAACTTGCAAAAAACACCAGACTGGTATAAATATATGACAGGTGTACGCTACACTATCAGACAGGGTAGAAGGAACTGGATTACATTTTTTATCCACCTGTTTTTACACTGTGACATTTTAAGAGCTGATTTATTCTTTGACTGTGCGTTTTGCTCAAACTCCTAGTCCATTCCTTATTGCGTAAGACTTCTTTGAAAATTCGATGCTGACCAATTTGGTGGTGAAAAGTAATTGAACGTTTGTAGCACGAAGGTTTACTAACGCAACTTCTACCAAATTTTGTAGTAAAGTAGTGTGGAGCAGGGTAAGACCAAAGGAGTAATTTCTGCTTCGCATTAAAATTGCATTGTTATTTTTACCAATATGTGCACTAAAACGCACAACCATTTATAATTAATTTCATGCAAATCAAAGTGTTTTGTCCCACACATTGAGAAGATAAGACGCATATGCACTTCAAATAAAAGCAACAGAAAAACTGCAAACTACTACAGTTTTTTGCCGAAAGTCTCCGTAACCCTAGATAGCTAACCAATAATACAATATAACACGGAAAGAGGCTTTCTCAGTTGAAGGTCTGTTTATTCAGAAATTCAATTTAAAAGTGCGTATAAATTGATTAACAATTTTGAACACGCTCTTTTAAGCCATTTATAGAGAGGACAGCGACTTTTAAGGGAACTCCTTGTTTATGTGAAAGAGGGCTTGACACCAGAAGGCAGTCATCGTCACAATTTGTTGTCACAAAACACCAGCAACGATAGAATCAAGTTTCAAATACAAATGCCTTAACACAAGTCACAAGTTGTTTAGATTCTAAGAAAAATACCCACTCACCATATATATATATATATTAACACAAGTCACAAGTTGTTTAGATTCTANGGCTTTCTCAGTTGAAGGTCTGTTTATTCAGAAATTCAATTTAAAAGTGCGTATAAATTGATTAACAATTTTGAACACGTTCTTTTAAGCCATTTATAGAGAGGACAGCGACTTTTAAGGGAACTCCTTGTTTATGTGAAAGAGGGCTTGACACCAGAAGGCAGTCATCGTCACAATTTGTTGTCACAAAACACCAGCAACGATAGAATCAAGTTTCAAATACAAATGCCTTAACACAAGTCACAAGTTGTTTAGATTCTAAGAAAAATACCCACTCACCATATATATATATATATATATATATTTCCGCGGGATTATTGAGGTTTGCTAAACAAACCGGCCCCTCAGCGACTAATAGGGAGGCAATTTTTAGGGAAGGGGGGTTCTAGACAAGGATCACTAAAATTATCCTTATTCAAAGTTGGATTCGATCAGACTGGCCTTCATAAAATGCAAAACATATACCCATAAGCAGATTTTTGAAACTGTTGACATTTTCACTGTATCTGGCAGGATTTTTCAAGCACAAATTTCAAACTATTTTACCGGGATACTTCCATCTTGTTCAAAAAAACACATTTAAGCTTTAAGCTAAGTAAGATTATACCTTCGACAACATCAGTAATTGCCATCTACCCTTTCATATTAAAACCGGCTTTTACTTTTTCAAACATTAAAGTACTAAAACCAGGATCTTACCTTTGATATAAAATCAGCTCTTCAGATTCAAAGCACTCCTCAGTCATTCATTCTCTTTATTTCAGTTGCTTATCAACCTTCACACAATTGCGAGTAAATAAAGATGGGAATTTGAGATTATCAAATCAGTTACATCATTTAAGTTACAGTATGCCGCAATTGTGCAGAAAGTGAGCTGAACCACGGCTGGTAAATAGAGGACGTTGGCAATGGATAAGCGTATTTTGTCTCACCAAGGCCTATTTTTTCATTGTACCTTATATTATCCTGCCCTATTTTTTTGAAAAAATGAAGAAATAGGGGAAATGTTTATTTGCTGACAAACGAACGGCAATTGTAAACGATTAAAAGCCCAAAATAGCACATTTTGGTAACAATGTTACTTTTAAACGAATATTTGCACTGATTAACAGTACATTGCAGTGCACAATAACAGTTTTAGTTGTTAAGCATACCACTAGTGTCAAGTTGCAAGTATTTGGAATCAGTCAGAGTTCAAGATTCTAGTACTACCGCGGAACTGTGACTTTCCCGCAAAATAGTATCATTTAAAAGCAGATCGATAGAGATATAATTCAAATATTGCTGTAAATATCGATACACCGCTGAAAGAAAAACTTGATTTCATAAGATTTGGTTTCACTGGGTTTTCTTCAAGTGATAAACTATGAATATACCTGAAGAAAACATATCCTATACAATGATGCTTGTAAACAAGTGAAACGAACCACAGGAAACAAACCGTAATTGTCATATCTGCAACACCTTCCTCTCAAGTATAACTTGGTTATTTTAATATAAAAAGTTATCATTACTGACTGATTAAATGGCACAACGCATACAAATTGATCTTATGGAACCAGCATAGTAAATCTTTGTAGAGAATACTTAAGAAAATAGCAGTCCAGCATAAGTTTTTCCTGTTCGGTGTAGTAATGTATAAGGTTGTATCGAGGAGGTGCCACCCGGCGTAGAGATTATAGTGTAATGCAATGTTATTGTATGTGTTGATACAAGAGCAAATCTCGACTGGTAAACTCCTTTGCTATCGTACGTGAGCAACATCGATTATGGGGAATTCCCGGGAGAAATGTTTTTCTGCGAGCCTTTGGAGAAGATATTGTCTGTGGTGATTATTCACGTTTTGTTTATGGGATTCGTGGGGGAAGATAACATTCTTTCTACAGACACTGTGTCATGTACTGCCGATTGGCTGCTGGAAAGGATATCTTGGCACTGTCAAGAAGGATCACCATTCCGTATTTACTCTTCGCTGCGTGATTCAATGGAAAAACTTTTGTCCCAAAGAATTACTCGTGTTTGTGGAGTGTTGTGGCTAAAGCATTTGTCCACTGTATCAACTTCTTTGAGGTAAATGCAGAAATCAAGAGACTGTTTACACCATTTTTTTCTTTATGTTGATGAAGATATGAAGTTAGTGGCAGTCAGTCTAAATACAATTGCTTTTATTAGCTTATTGGCACTTGTACCATACCCTTCTAGGTTTCCGTAGAAATGTAATAAACCTACTGGAAAGTAAAGACGCAAAAAGAAATGGTAAACTAAATGGTGGACTTGTTCAGGCAAGTAAATCAACTTAGCAGTAGTCTCTAAAGTTAGTTGTCTCTAAAATGGAAGGAAAAGATTTTCGAATGCTTTGCCAGCTTGGTGGTGCAGGGACAGGAGATGGTGAGGTAGAATTACATAATCGTAAGTCACCTGCAACAGGCCAACAACTCTCATTATTTCGCATCATGTTCGCTTGTTAGGCACTGACTTCCGATCGCTGGCCTCAACCTCGTTTTGAGATTGTTTAGCCAAGTTCTGAAACTGGTTTACATAGTGTGTTCATTACTTTCTCTTTGTGAGATCAAGCAAGCATTTTAGAACGAGATGTGAGAAGTGCAAAAGTATTTCTCTCTGTTGCAATTGACTTTAAATTTAGTAACAAGAGTTACTGGTCAGTAACCATGGGGAGCCAAAAATATCCCCTATAGGGGCTTTAAAGCCACAACAGCTGCTGCTAATAACCTTGTTGTCTGACATAATGGGATATTGCTTTAGTGGCAATACAGATATTTTCATCAAGAAAGGAAATTGGAAAGTCACTTTTGTAATTTGTTTTTGTTACCCAACCATTTCTTTAAAAAGTCAATAAATCCTAAATGGTTGCATCATTGATATTAACGATTTTACTAAACGTTTGTTTTTTGAAGAACTATTTTTTATGTTAAATGTGTTGTAATTGTTTCCTATTAAATCTTTTTTGTTTTGTTGTCACAAAATATTGCTTATGCACAGATCAAGACTCTTGAGGGAGAAATAGCGTCACTGAAAGAAGGGAAAAGACGCTTGGAGGAAGAAAAGGAAGGACTTTTTACAGAGAAAGCAGTTTTAAAGAGTGAGGTAAACATGCTTCAAACTGTATGTGTAAAGCTATCAAGTCCGCTTCTGACGTTGGCAAAGTTAATGGTATTATAGAAGAAGATGATGATGGTACGGTATGATGATAGTATGACCATGGCTTCGGAATTTGTTTATGAGGTTGAAGCAGTTATGGTGGCTGTAATATTACAGTATCTTAATTTCTACAGAAATAAGGAGACAACGATTTAAATGGAAGTCAATGCCTCTGGTCAAACCGAGTGCACAGCACACACGTAAATCAATGCAAAGTTGTTCAGTTGCATCAGTTGGTCTAGTTTTGACACCAAATTATTTGTTGTATAATACAATGCAATGATATAATAATTACATTCATTGTAATCACTGAATTCGTTATTACTATTGTGTCGTGATTGAAGAAAGTAACTCAAATACAAATAACATTTTGTCACATTAGCTCTTTCATATACTTTAAACTTAGAGTTGTTGATGTTTCTGATCTCTAGTCTCGTATTCGAGTCAGATGACCCAACAATTAATGTATTGCCTCACATAACTAGGGTAACACTTATTTTAGTGTAAGAACTTCCTTTTTTCGCTTGATTAAACTCTTCCGACAAATTTCATTATCATAATCATTCCCCATTTGCTTTCGTCTGCCAGTAAAATGCACTTACTTCTATACTGAATGTAAGAGTCTACTCGATAAGGGGGTGGAAACTCAAAAAAACGAAATACAAAACCCTTTCAGTACGTTTTTATGTTATAAAAAACGACGGCAAGAACTTTTCTGCCGTTGGTGAAGACTTCAAAAAATGTAATTGTTAAAATCTGTAATCTTGCTGTAAAAGGCGTCATATTTTTGGTGTCGTCACCTTCCAAACAGTTATGAAATGGTAATATATGGTAATCACTTCAATAAATGTCCCGTATATATATATACTTTTTTTTCTTTTAGGTTTCAAGGTGGACATCGAGAACTAATCAGCTTATGGAACAGAACGCCAAGCTAGACAACTCCAAAGAGTTAGATAACTTACAGAAGATTAAAGCTCATAATGAAAAAGTTATAAATGCCTTAAAACAGGATAACCAGCGATCTAAAGATCAAATTGAAAATCTTAACAAAGAATTAGCAAAAATTAAAGCTGATCTTCAAGAGCAACAGGTAACTTAGTACAACCGATGATTTCTATTATTTGTTACATCAAAATGCTGCTTCAACTGAAGGTCATGTATCAATCCCATTTCCACCTCCTGCTTGGTTTGGGAGAAGGTTTCTTTGCATGTTAGGGACTAAACAACAGTGTTGGGAGGATGCATACTGTTCTTGCCAATAAATTGGCGTCTTTTTATGTAACCATCTATCATTACTACTACTACTACTACTACTACTACTACTACTACTACTACTACTACTACTACTACTACTACTACTACTACTACTACTACTACTACTACTACTACTACTACTACTACTACTACTACTACTATCACCACCACTGCTGTTGTTGATGCTGCTATTTTGTCGGCTTATTCTTATAGCTTCGTCACAAGCTGAAAAAATCGAACAAATGATTTGGTCAGGTTTTATTTTTAGCATGCGTCTATGTCACTTCTACATTTTGTACCATTCAGAATTTTAACCAGAGGTACTGAATTTGACAGGAACTTGTGAAGATAAGGTTCTGCTTTGAAAATAATTTGTCATTTTTCGCATTTTTTTATTTTAGTAGGTTTAGCTATTGTTTGGTTTGTACTGTCGTGCGCAAGGCGAAGATGGCAGCGGTCGTAGTCCTCTTCGGCACTAAGCTGAAATGCACCTCACTGATCTCAGCCTCCCTTCTCATCCTGCTATCAATCATTGTCTCCAATAACTTCATTGAGTGACTCATGAGTTTGATACCCCGGTAGTTGGAGAAGTCCTGCACAGCTCCCTTGTTCTCGAAAATGGGTATAAGAGTGCTCTTCCGCCAGTTTTTGGCATGTGTTTGGTTACCAAGATGTCGTTGAGCATTGACGTCAAGAATGCAAGGGCACTACTTGGCATTTCCATACTTCCACCGGGACACCGTCCGAGCCGACTGTTTTTCCATTCGCAATAACCCAGTTTACCGGAAACACTTCACCAAGGTCCATTTTCACTTCCAAGACAAAGCTATGGCAGCAGTCTTGTTCTTTCAGCTTCCACCGTCTGATCGTTCATTCCGTTCTCTTTGCCCTATTAGTTCTGACGCTAAACTTTGCATTACAAACAACCGGTCGGTGCTGACTTGAAACACACTCCCCCTCTACTGCTTTGCAGTCTATCACTTCCGTAAGGTGTCGAGTTCTAGGTAGGAGGTAGTCGATCCCTGTCTTGTTTCCTCTGTGATAGGTGTTTCTTTGCTCATTAGTTTTCATGAAGTAAGTGTTGGTAATAGCCAACTCGCACCATGGTGGAAAACTACTTTTACTCCAACATCATTCTTTGTCTCCCAGTCATATCTTCCTATAACACGATCGTCTAATGTTACCTTCGCCAACATGCCTATTCAGATCAGGACCGATGCTCTTGTTATAACGGAATCCAGCTCATTCCAGAACTCCGGTTTCTCGGTATCGTCGCATCCTGCTTGTGGTCCATATGCACTGATGATGTTGGTCTGCAAGCCACATAATTACAGTCTCACCCATATTACTCTGTCACTAACTCGGTTCACTTCGATTACGTTTCCAACTAGGCTTCTTTTGAGGATGATACCAACCCAATTTCTCTTGTTGCCCATACCTTGATTAAAACAGCTTGTAGCCGTCACCTATTTCTCTGGCGTTCACACCTTTCCTTTTAGTTTCCTGTACACAGGAAACGTTGATGCTACTTTTTGCATGGCATCCACTACTTCTCTTAGTATGCCGGTCATGCTGCCGGCATTTAGAGTGCCTACTCTCATGTTCACTTCCTTCACCTGTTCCCTCTTCCTAGCTTTCTTCTTCCATGCTCTAGCTCCTCCCCTTCTGCGTCCTTCTAACAACCCAATTTCAACCAGTATCACAATTTCCAGTACCATGCTGGCGACTCACAGTACTGGCGATCGTTGTTGATCTGGGCCCCGACCGATCCGGCATTGTTTGGTTTTGATTTTGACTCATTCGATTTTGGTTTCGGCGACGTGTTTTCCGGCAAGATACCTTTCCTTACGCCAACCACCATTTATAAGCGGTTACTCACTCATAAGGTAGTGAGGTAGCGGTTGATGAGTGATGGGACGTATCCACATACCGATGGGCCCTTACGGGGAGCTATTCTTGCGGTGACATGTTTAGGGCTAACACACCCTAGCCAAACAATTTTCAGGGCACATCGCGAGGAGGTGAAATTGGCTTGCTCATGGAATGGGTCTACGCTACTTAATTTCGCACTGGGCTTGCAGGCACACCACGCCCCTTCATGCCTGCAATCTTTCTGTCCTGAATATCGTATTACACATCGTTATCTCCTGTTGGTTTCCGTCGCATAGACATTGTTTCCGTTTTCTGGATCCCCTTTCTCATGAGTTATGCAACACGAGTTTGGTCTGGCGTGCAAAGGATGGTTTGTTTTGTGTTGTTTGGATTAAGTGTTGATGATTGATTTTTGTTTATTGCCATGCGGACTTGTTCAACAATACCGTTTTTAGAGAACGAACAACTCTTTTAACTCGTTTATTTAGATATTACATTCAAATTTTCCCACCCAAACAATAAAATGCGCGAATTTCCCGCCAAAATCCTGAATGAAATCGTTGAATTTGGTTGCTATTAAATAACGCGCATGTTACGCCTTTTAGAACATTAATGTAACTTGGCTTAAAATCAATTTTATTGAGGATGACATACCGGTTTCATTCCAGCCCTTAACAAAAATCTTATATTTTTCCCGTGGGGCCCAACCATGATATGTCTCTCAAAAATCAAGCGGCTGAGTAGAAAATCCTTATTTTCAGGCCTGAATACCAGAATTTTGCCACCCAATCTATTCTAGACCAAAGCAAAGCAATTTCAAGGAATTGCAGAAACTGCAAAAACCGATAAAGATGGTGCAACGGAGAAGTTAAACCAGGAAGTTGAAAGCCTTAAAAAGACTATTGATGAACAGAAAGCGGAAATAGCAGAAAAAATTAAGCTTAATAGTCAGGTATCATTAGCATTTTACATTGTATTATATTTGTTCTGTTTTAATATATTATGAATTGTAGTATATTTTGTTTATAGCGCCACCGCCTACGTCCATGATCATCATTGTCATCACCTTTACCGTACTTTATTATCATCATTATAGGCATTACTGATGCAACCATTATCGTCAATGAGTTCATCTTTACCTTGCCTTAAATTCTTCAGTGACCTCATTCTCTTTTCGAGCCCTTTTTGCCACGTTTTCAAAGAAAAGGTTGTGTCACAATGAGTCTTAATCAATTCCACCTGGAAATAATTTTAATGGTAACTTTCAATAACCAAATCAGAATTCTGATGCACTATTTAAGTAGTTGAAACTCTTGGAAATTTTTTCCTTTTGTTATTGTTCCTTTTAGAAATTTTTTTGAGTCAGAGCATAAACAAGCCTCTCGTGCAATGTAGGAAAGTAAGGGACAATTACAATTAAATGTTTGATTCTAATGGACAATTAGAATCAAAAATGTGTGGAGAAGAACGTTTTTGAAGTGAAGAGACCAGACCTGTGGTTACTTATGTTGTCGTTTTTAGTATGGAAAATGTCGGGGGAGAACAGCTAATCAAATATTGTGGCAATTTTGCCACAAGATTGATTTCATCTCTAATCTGGCGATTGCCGCCTTTTGGCGTTCACTATATTAGGTCGCACTTCACACTTTCAGTGCCATTCGAAGGTCCAACTCACTAAAACACCCATTAAAATTGGTTGAATTACTCAAATTTGTTTGTTAATTAATTGCCCAAATTTGTTTGTGTGTTTTTTGCTATTTTTTTATTTCTATTTTTTTGTAAAGGTGGTATAACAAAAGATAAACGGTAAACACACTTTCTTTTTACAATTTTTAGAATTTATTTCACGATTTTTATGTTATCAGTCAATAAACATGGCAATTGTTACATGTTTGATAATAAGGTTTAACAAACTGTATCTTTTCTACAACACTTATTATCTTTTGCCAGGTCTAAAGCGTTTGTTTTACCCATATTGTTTAATTGCTCAAGAAAGAATAAGTATTTCTTTACCAGGAAACGGAACTTTATTTTTATTTCTATACATTTCCATGAAAGTGCAGAAGTGATTGCTTTTCATTTTTTAGTTAAAGAAACTGGCTAAAAAATACAAGACACAGTCGGCAGCAGCAGGTGGAGTTGTAGCCGATACCGACACGAGTGAGCAAAGCCAGATTAACCTTCAAAATGAAATTTCTGCAAAGTTGGAAGAGACGCAGAGACAACTGAAAGAAAAAGAGGAAAAATCAACAGCGATGGAATTAAAAATTAGGGAAATGGAAGACCGACTGAAGGAATCAGAAAAGAAGGCAGAAGAGGCAACACGCAAGTTGATAGATAGTGAGAAGAAGGCGAAAGAATTAGACGATAATTTTCATACTTCAACGGAGAAAGTAACTGATCTTGAAAAATCACTTGCCCTTTTAAATGAGCAGATAGACGAGATGAAGAATGAAGAGGAGAAGAAACAGGTAAGTGGTGTAGACATGGAAACATTTTGGAATGAAAATATTTTTTCAAATACACGGAAGTTGACCAAATCAAAAAAATTAAGCAAATAAACAGAAAGTTAGTGTCAGGATCTGCTTGCGAAAATATTGCTCCTGTACTTTAACATACAACTTTTGTAGAGAAGAACATTATCGATTCAATAAGACTAGTCTTTACTTAATTTTGTGATATTAATTAAATTAGTACTCAGCTATCCAAGTTCATAACTTAGTTTTAAATAGAGCAGATCATCAATAAACGGGGTCCCTGATTAACAAATATAATGTGTGATGGGTACAGTTGACTGTTGTCTCTCGTTTTGAAAAGATTGGTATCTTAATTTCACAAGAAATTGGGAATCTTCTACCCTAATCAGCAGAAAAGAAAATGTCAGAACACGACTGAAAATAACATTTCTGATCCTAGTAGACTGACAACGTATCAATACATCAGTACAGTGCGGAGAGGGAGGGGTATCCCACTACAGTGGAAAATCAGCAAATTAGTAGAAGCCTGTTATTGCTAAATACCAGGAGGGCCATTCAACAACAAAATACTTCATCGCCTTTTATTGAGTTTTTGTAGTTGTGAGTAAGATCTTTTAGTTTATTCCATAACATTAAGTTCGACAAAGTTTTTATAACTGTACAGTATTTTGTTTAATGCTTTGCTCGAGAACCAGTATTTCCATTATTACGACAGAGGACAGTAATGAAATATAACACTTTTACTGTAGTATTCTGTGAAAAACGGAAACTAGACTGTGGCGATATAAATTGGGCTGTGGAGTTAATATATCTGTATCTGAATTGGAAGTAAGAGAAGAAAATTGGGAAGTGAAACAGAAAAAGGCAATAGTAACATAAAGACATTAAGCTGCTTATTTGAGCTAAAAAGTCTTTACAATTGTAAAATATTTAATATTAGTAATAACTACTTCTGATACTTAGACATTATTAAAGAATATTGTGTTGAAAAGGCAGGGGTAAATTTGCGAACTGTTTAACTTGAAACGAATCTACGGCAACAGCTACTTTTTTCTCGAAGGTTTATTTTTTCTTCTCAGAATAGATTATTTCAATAAGTTTTAGTAAGTAAACTAAGCACTTTACACTGCCTCTCCAATTCCTGATCTTTGATTTTTAGTCTGCTACTAAAGAAAAAGAGGAAAAAAATAAAAGATTACTAGTTGCCCTAAGATCCAAAGTCACTAGTCTTACAAGTAAGTAGTTTTCTGTAGATTGATTCCCTTGTCACCCTGTTTTCAATATGAAATTCAAGCAGCATAAATATCAAGTGGCCTTAATTTTCAATGTTTATTTTGCTGGAGGACGGAAAGACGACTGGGAAAATAGTTGCAGTCATATTTTTTTAATTTACAGGACGTATTATAATAGTGATATTATATTAATGATTTTACCAATCCTGTATGAAAAAAGATTTAAGAAAGATAAGACAGCTCTAAAGTAATTAATTAGATTTCACTGACACAATTCTCGGTATTATTACAGTCAGTACCCAACCATTGCTTCGAATAAGAGTGCTTTTTATTTATCTTTTATGGATTTGTTTTAGCTCAGCTTTTGATTTGTACCAGATTGCCATTTTTTGGACCTTATATATAACTATACTATACAAAAGGATGATATCAATGTCAAGATACAGACTGAAGTTGAGTTTCAAAAATTGATTGTTGTTTTGCCTGTTATTTCAACTGAAATGGTAAAGAAAGAATCAACCTGGAAATAACTTACCTATTAAAATTAATGGAGAAAAGTAGCAACTGAGGAAAAATATCGAATTTCCAATCTTCTTTTTTTTTGGGGGGGGGGGAGGATCCATTTTTCAAGTTTTCCATACTCCTTATAATTATTGACAGTGCTATCAATAACCCCGTTCTTTACAACTTTGTTCGATTTCTTTTTTCTGTGTATAACTCTGCCTTCTTTTTATTGTTTCTTTCAGCACAAAAGGACAAAATTACTTCGGAAAGTGAAGGATTAAAGCGGCAGATGAAAGATTCACAGGAACTTACTAAAACACTTGAACAAGAATTGGAAGAAAAGAATAAACAGATTGGTTCTGTGGTGTCACAGCATGATGTACAAATTGCACTTCTCGAAAGGGAACTACAAGATGCGAGAGATAGTAGTGCCAAGCTGAAAGAAGACAACGAGAAATTGCTGCAAGAAAATAGGTTAGTGTAGGCAACTAATATAGACGTATATTGATATGAAAGATATGAAAATTCCAAGTTTAATATCTATAATGTGGTTCAGTGCTAGATATTTACCCCGCAGCTACCAATGTAACTGATGGGACAGTGGCCCCTTTTGGCTCCGCTTTAGAAAAGCAACGCAGGAGACGCCCTTGTTAATTGCCAGTATTTATTTTTGGTGGATTTTCTAAACATGTTTTTCCATGACTGAATGAGAGTACATAGTGAGTAGAAAAGTATTTTGTAGGTCATTGCATGAAGGTTTGCTTGGTGTACTGTGGTTATCTCCTTGTTGTATGCACGAGGCCCAGCTCCCAAAGCCTCTACACTTGAATCTCCTCGGTCAGTTACATTCACAGACAGGACTTGTATATAACTTTTGAATAGGCAACAAGTACTGAAAAGATTATGATAATAATGTTGCCTGCTGTTACGCAAAATGCCAAACACGATCAGCAAAAACAATAGTGCCCCATTACTTATTTAGTGGCTTTGATGGAGAAAAGGGTACTGTGCCCTTCCAACAACTATTTGCTAGGTTTTCTTTGTAAATGATTTAGTCAATATGCACATGAGTAAAATGACAGGGGCTTCTTTAGTGCATGTGAAACAACGAAGAAAACAGTAGGTGCCTTTTCCATTATCAAATTACTGCAAGAAGGGCAAATGATACGCCACTGTGACATAAATCATATTTCAACCTCCTGCCTACTATATGTATATGTATTAACTGCATTAGCAAGAACATTTGAATGCCACTTTTACAGAAAATATGTTTTTATAGAATAAGGACGAGCCCAAAGTTTCTTAAAATGTTGCAATAGTTTAATGGCAATTTGTATGTTGCTAAAAGAAACTTAAGCCTATACCAATTAATTAATCGCAAGCTTTTTCCCTTCGTTCATCAGAAATATACTGAAAGCTTTCAGTGATGCCAAGGAAGCTGTGAGAGCTGCACAGGCTATAGATGTACAAAAACAGGTTCGTGCGTATGCATCATCAACGCAGACGGCCAAGATTAGAGCACAAGCAACTACCAAACCAGTACACCAGGACACATCTGCCACAGAAGGTAAGCTGTGTATTTGAAATAGAATTATTATGGCCAAACTAGTGAATATTTTAGAACCACAAATAATATTGGTATTCTATTTTGATCCGTCCTCTACTTTGGTGATTTAACCATTTCTACATATTTTGCCCAAAAGGCAATACACTTTGACAACTTATATATTTTACAGTTTTGACATTATTCTTTTAAAATATGCATAGTATTCTTTCACCCTGTGATTTACAGCTGTAGTCATAGAACGCACTTAACATCCTTCTGTGCACCGTTTCATACAAACAATGTTTTTTAAATTTACAGTATTTCAAAATTTTAATAATTTAATAATTATTCAATTAGGTTGCCCTCGGTTGGGAATACTTCCATACTGCCTTGTTTTTGACCTTGTTACTTTATCTTTCCTAATGCCTTCATCATATTATATTGTGCAAGCTTTTTTAACTTGACATATTGTTGTTTTCATCGTTTATGCAAGGTGATAAACGCAATTTTCTGTAGCGAGGTGTTCAAAGTACAGAGATGTTCAGTGGAACAAGTTCCATTGTACTTTTATCTATACACATATATTTATTCGAATATGCACGCGCTTGCGTACGCAGTCTATTTAATTTGGAATGGAAAAACTTACTGTAAATTTGATTTCTTTCTTTTTTTAGGTTCGCCATTAACAGCAACAGTAAGGCCGACGTCATCATCAACAACAGGTCAAACCCAAAAGGTCTCTGCGATGCCAACGGCAAGTATAAGGCCTATACCTGTGGCACCCACGCCAACAGCGATGGTTAGTCCAACAGTGCCACTTACTCAGCTGGAACCATCCATGACTTCTTCGGCGTCAGTAACTGCCACGGCTACTGTAGCAGCGACACAACGACAAATAGATGTAGTCCCGTCGACTGGCTTGTTACCAAGTACACACCGGCTCCCTGCAGATGGGGAGCCAAGTGTTTCCGGTATGAGACATGGTACTACTAGTTTTAAGACTCCGGTTAATAGAGCTACGGCACAAGTTCAAGCCAGAGATTCACAAGGTATGGATCTACAGGTTGAAGGCGGTGATATATCGGGGTCAGGGTCACAGACGCCAGAGAGCGAAGATTTTGAACCAGTGAGGCAGCAAACAGAAGCTCCTTTTTTTGACACTGCGTAAGTTTATTTGTATATTTAATTGTATTGTTTGTAAGACATTATTTTTAGCATTGATCATAAAAATGAAACAACATTGCATCGCAAGAGGCGAGTCCTTTATGTAAGGGGCGCTAAAATATTATTTCGTTTTACGTTAAAACAGAAAGCTTCTTTATGACATAATATCATAGGAAATAAAGCATTACTATGAAAACTCTTTACTGAGCCGCCTATAGTGTACCCCATGACCCTACAGGCCAAAAATTGATACTGACACGAGTATTGTACTTGTACTCACTCCTACACGGTAACTAAAAGTTACTTGGGTACTGAAGCTCAGTGTTTTAATACGACACCTTTGTGACATGTTATATGTTATAAGTTAAAACACTGAAATTTCAAAGGTATGAGGGCTTGTTTTTGTTTATCTGCTTGGGGCATATAATTGAGGAATTAGAGTTATTGCTTGTAGACAGGAACTAAGGTGACTAACGTGCATTTATTCCCCACTTTTTGTCTCCATTCACAGCTGATGTTCAGTGGTGGTAGCTGAAAATATATAAGCAAATTTTTACTGCCTGAAATGAATTTTTAGAATCAGGATGACTTTGGAGCATCAAATGAGGAAGTACGTAAAGGAAAACAGAAATATGCATGAGGCTAAATTTGTTCGTACACATCTGCCTAATGAGTTACAAAAGTATTGCTGGAATTGAGCTTGCATGGATACTAGAAAAAAGAAGAGAAGACAGGAAACAAAACAATCACGTAAGGGAAAAAAGGAGCAAGGGCAAGCATATCATGAAATCCCGCAGTGAGACTAGGGAGAAATAGTGTATATGGAAAGCACTTGCAGCTATATTACTGGCTCAAGCATCACGATCTAAGTATTGGATTAGAGGAGAAAAAGTAGTGAAAGAACATAATATATTTTAATAGCAAATTACACTATATATATTTTCCGACTATTATTTATAGTATTTGATATTGTAGATCACTAAACCCTTGTATCACCCATCTTAATATTTCTTTAAATAGTCAGCCACAGCCGACATCGTCTGAAGCAGAGCCTTCTCAGTCATCTAGAGAGAGATTGGAACTAGGACAGCATGCAACCCAACATTCGATTGGCAAGAGAATAAGACTTGTAGAGGAATTCCAAGACAGGTATTTTTGAATTTGAGAATATACCATAGTAATATAGCAATATATAGTATTCGCAATAGTGAGACGGTAGCTTTTAGGTTTTAAGACCTACATTTTCTTATTTTGTTTTGGAATCTTGATTCATTATCTTTTTTTTTTGTTATTTTAGGGAAGAACCCGGAACATCAGGTGACGTATCAGACCAGCCAGAAACGAAAAGGCCTCGTGTACAGGATGTATGTCTTCTTACGTTTTAAACAAAATATCAGTTTATGAAAGACTTATTACATTCTCTGTTTTCGACTACTATTTTTTCTGATTGAATCGCAATGTATCTTTTAATCGTATGCGTTATATTTCTGCATTATCCCTTATATTGGGAGTATCAATCATTAATATGTCTCAGGAGTATGTTGTTTCTTTTTGTAAGCAATGCTAAGATGGAGTGACGGGTTAATGGTTTATAACCTATTAAGAATTTTAAGTGCGACCGGTAGGAATACTGACAATAAAGACGCAAGAGGGATTTTTCGAAATTGGTTGTTTTAGAAAAATATGTAATGCCAACTGAATTCAGAGGATATCCAATAAGGATATACAATTAACAGGTTTATGACAGTTTATGTTGTTATTATTCGCCACTTTCAAGTGACAAGTTTTGATTTGAGAGAGAAAGAAAGGATGGGGGGGGGGACCAAATGAAACGATAAAAGAAACATGGAAATAATTGTGGCACCATATAGACAAAACGATCGATCGGTATTGCTAAAGAGGAAGTTGCGGAAAACGCTAGTCCCTTTGGCTGGACATCTAATAATATACAGGTGAGAAGATAAATAGTTATCCAGAGGGCTGAACCAAAGGGTTTTTTGTGTTGACATAATGCATGTTGTCTTTGTCAGACCTACGTTTTAGTTTGAAGATAATATAATTGGCCTGGTGTGATCTGCTAATATTTTTATACATTAAAATTTGTTGGAGATTTTAAACGTCACTGTTATTGAAGTTTTTATTTCTCATATTTCTTTGCATTATACTGTAAAGTGAGCCTTTACTCCCATTGCTTTTTTCCTAACAGGTTGTTGACCCACAAGTATCAAGTGTTTCGTCATCAGCACCCTTGGATACAGCTGTACCCTCAGTTCATGCTGTAAGTGCATTTGAACAAGACTCGGAGCCACCAGATGATACTCTATGGGAACCAAAAGAGGAATCTTCACAAGATTATCAAGAAGTTGTCGAGCATATGATTGGTCAGACGGCTGGTACAGTTTTTATTTGGAAACTATTAGAATTTTTCTCTTAACTGTTTCAAGACATGTTTAATTTATGAGCCTCAAGACATCTTCTTAACAGATTAATGACAAGATGTATTTTTATATTGTATAAGCATTTCCATATTTTTCTTTTCATGTATGTTTTTTTCGGCTGGATTAGGGTTGAGCAACTTGTACAGGTTTTCCTTGTGGCTTACGAAAGCCTGAAACAAATTGGAACATTCCAACAAAGCGTTCTGAGATACCAATAAATAAAACAAAACATGATGGACTATACAAGTATAGTACGGCGCAAATAAAAAGTACCATGCGAAAACTTTTCATTATCGAGGAGGACTTCGTGAGACGCTTAGAAGTAATGTGTAGAGTTAACCCCCGCAGCTGAGGGTTACCAGTTCAGTTTTTGTTTACTCTTCATTGACAGTAAATTACAGTGCTGGCAATATACTACAAAGTAACTCCTTTTTTACGTTAAGTTGTTAATAATTTTCGTATCACCCAAGATAGTCTTTCACTAGAATCGATAAAAATACAGCAACAGGTCAGGATTTGTATGAATGAGTTTTCAAATTGCGTTATCCTTGGATAAAATGACAAGAATAAGAACAAGTAGTACCTGTGGATTAATAGGGTCATTCTGGGCGTAATTAAATTTTCGGAAGACAACATTAGAAAAGAGTCCCAACCAAACCTTCTAGTCTTTTCACTGCATTTTACACGAAGATAGCCTGTGTAAATCTGCACTTTCCATGGTGTGGATCCAGTGGTGATAGTAGTGAACCTAATCAAGGAAAGACCACTCAATCACAGACAAGTCAATTCCTTGTTGAGGATATGGAGGGAGGCCATTGGGATGCTTTACGAAACTTTACGATATCTCAGTCTTAGCAAAAGGCTGAAGCGAGTGTGAAGCTTACGAAATCATCTTCCTTTTACGGCAAGCGAGCGAGGACAATTTCACGTCTTTGGCGTTGTTGGGAAAGCAGAAAGTCCCAGAAGGTATGTGGTAACAAGTCAGGAATCAGAAACGTATGACTGAAGAGTCTTAAAGAAATTTTAGGATGTAAGACAGATTAAAGACCAATTCAGCTTCTAAACACTTCTTAACTTCATTCTCTGGGGAGGTACCCAGCGCTACCGGGGGCATCTGGTTGATTAGTCAGAGTAACATGAAATCATTGTTCTCATGATCATAACCTTAAATCGAAATCGAAATCTGATTTAACCCGACCCCATTTGGGGGGATGGCGAACCAACTTTTGGGAAATTCATTTTGGGATTGTAGCCCGGAGGAACATGAGCAGGGAGGCAAAATTTAGTTTTCTTTACCGACAACGTAGTTTGATTTGCCAAAAGTGACATTTCAACCTTTAAACTATTCGTTAGCTTAAAGATACTTTATCATCGTACCTACAGCCTTTTCGCACTGTTATTTTGTCAGGGTGTGAAAAGTTAAAATAACAATAAAAATAAGTGATTAAACACTTGAGCTAAAAAGCACCTATTATCATCATGAAATGGCTCCGTATCAAATTGGTTCACAAATTTTGTACCGTGAAAAGAATGTTTGTGTCGAAAGACTTGAATTAAACCAAGGCTCAAAAGTTATATTCTTCTAATGCATGTCAGAGCCGTTATATCTTTCTGTGTTGAAATAGGCGCTTTACAATGAACTAGAAAACGCGTGGTCACAACATTTTTACTGGTTGCGTCTCCATTGTAGTACATCTTAATTTACAATGCAATGCCAGCAACTACCATGTATACAGACTATCAGGTAAAAGGATGAATGTAAGATTGAGGAGAATAAATGGATACTAAGGCTTGATTAATTTCCAAATAGATTAAATTCTCTTTTCCGTGATTTGGGGGATATTGCAAAATACAGTTTTAAATCATTCTAATATTACCTTAAATTATTACCTCAAATTATTTTCATTATTACTTTCTTCTGAACGATATGGATTTTTTGGTGTGCTATATTGCCTTGCCCATAATTTATCAAAATTACAAATTTTCTCCCTTTACCCTTTATGACATTTCCTGTTGACCTTTTCTTTGTAACCCGCTATATTTGTTTATTTGTTTCACGTTTTGATTCTTATAAACAAGCTAGCTCATTTGTATTGTTCTGAAAAATTTCTATATATTTAGTGTCCACACACATTTTTAGTTGATTTTTTTACCATTCTTTTCTAAGATTTGTATAATTGGTGCAAAAGAAGGTATAACATATCAAAATGCCTTGCAACGCATGACATGTCATTTGAGGCGTGGATGAGTCTAGAAGGGTGTGAGAGGGTGTGTTTTTGGCAGACATCTCTTTCACAATCCATACTTTTAATCATCGAATTAACATTTTACTGACAAGTAGTATACTGCATTCAACAAAGCGAAATTTCAATTTGATTTCAATTTGTAACCACCAGCATCCCCATCTCCCCCTCCCCCACACGTTTCACTAAACAAAGACCTTCTGATTTAATTAAGTGTAGATCATGCAATATTTTCGTTTGAACCCTAGGCACAGCTGAAAACAATGACTCTGTGGGACGTGAAAGAGCAGCTGTCGATGAACGGCGTGCGGACGGACGAGAAAATATTAGGGCTACAGCTACAGCAACCTCCGCTGAGCCCGTGTCCTCCAATGAATACACCGCTGGTGAATCAAGACAGGGGGAGTCTTCTCACGACCAGGCCGAGTTATCACAAAGAGGAAGAGAAGCACCTTCAATTTCGGTATGAAATATTTTCACTTGCGACTAATTTTGTAAGACTAAATTTTTTTGTCGACATTCCACAGCATAGATATAGAAGCGTTAACAGAGGAACCCCTTCGTTGAAAGGTGTGAACTCCCAGTACCATCCGTGAAAACGAGCTTGTCTCAATAGTTAAAACAGCAACAAAAGACCTTCACAAAAGTGAGACAGACACAATCCGAGAGAAAACAAACTTTAATCGTCTTTCCTCAAAAGTACCCATTGACAAACCCACAAAAAGGGAACGTTGACCAGACCAAAGTAAGCTAAATACATGTTGTGTTCCAGATATTTACCACAAGCACAGATTGAAACACAGAGACTCCCCACTACCACAAGCCCAACATGCCAATATTTCCAATTGTAGTTTACTTTGGTAGACCCCGTCATTCACTTTTACTTTACATAGCTGAATCCTTAAAACATATACAAAGATGAGGTCAGCACTGCAACTACAATACTGATTTCGCGGCCATCACTGCACAGCAAAGAATCCAGGCAGATAAAATCATGGTCTGCGTTGATGCCACATCATTATACACAGATATCATTATCCATGATACCTCACGAAATGCTTAAATAGGCTTCACTGTTATTGGGAACTGCACTGGCTCCTTCAGATATACAGAATTTTAATTTTCTACGAGCACTCCTAACCAACACATGGCTCCTTTTCCACAATAACATCTACCCATGAGAGGACCTACATCATCTGCGATTGAAAAAAAGGCCATATATATATATATATATGTGTGTGTGTGTGTGTGTGTGTGTGTGTTGGGCCTTTTTCAGACAGGGGATTGGGAATGTAAATTACTGTATTTGATTTTACTTAGGAAGCATGGACGTGATGCATACTGATTTGAAAAATTCCAATGGCAGTTTATATATTAATTTAGTTGATTATCCTTTGAAGGTTAATCAAAGACTACCATTAGGCTGTGTTGTATTGACTCCAAGAGCGTTTATTCCACTTCCAGGAAGGACTACGAGCACAGCCAATACGGCGTCAACCATCACCATTCGGATTAGATCCGGCAGCAAGGGGAAGGTACGTGTTTCGCTATTTTATCGTGTTTGTTTTTTGCTTATTCGTTTGTTTATCAGGCTGCATAAAATATGTGAAATTATCCAAATTTTCTGTTGTTGCAATTTATTTTTTGCAGAATAGCCTGTCCTTTATTTTACAGCAGATATTCATTAATTATGCTTTAAATATCACTAAATTTGGTACAAACCAAAGTTAATGATACCGAAACTGGCGGTTACTGCAAGGTAGTACAGTAAATTAAATCGTTTACGATAAAAGAGCTTTACCAGACCGAACCGAAAGTCATACAAGGTTATGTAGTTGGCTTAACTATGGAAAATTACAACTTACTTAAGTTAGTTCCAGTTATTGTTATTCTTCTTATATATGTATGTGTGACGAACGTTTATATGTATTTATTCAATTATTTGTTATTTATTTATTTATTTATATCTTTTTTTGAGGATACACACAAACCAAGCCATTTTATCTGCTACTACTATATTTTTACAATTTGCATTGTTGTCATTGTATCAGTTGATGAGAATTGATAAAGAATAGCAGGATGCTAATCCAACTGCTTGTCGCTAGTAAATAGCCCATACGTTTTTCAAAACTTATTACCTTGTGCCTTGTGTCAATTTCACTTCTTTTAGGTTTCTACGCTCCAGGAATCAGCTTCCGTCGTTTTCCCTACCTCCGGTAAGAGAAGGTTTTTTTCCCCTTTTTCCCCCCACGTTTTATTGACAGTTTTATCTTTAAAATGAGCTTTCATCATTTAAGCTAAACATATCCATACATTGTAGTTTAATGCTTTTAGAGAATTTATAGCGTTTAAGAGGTTAAAGATATTTGAATTGGAGCAGTTAGGAAAACTTTATTATTACCATACAATATTAAGGAAGAAGATCAGAAATCACGGTTCTAAGTTGAAACACAATTGCGCCTATCGTTAAAGTTACGAAACGAAATTGATTAAGACTAGTTTCGCACACGTGCTTGAACATACCATTTGTTAGTAGTGAGTCTCTTTTTTTTTGGTGATCGATTGATTGATTGATTGATTGATTGACTGATTGATTGGTTAGGGCTTTTTAAAGAAAGCAAGAAAGCACGTTTTGCTTACTTGCCAACATAATATTTGATTTTTGGGGGATATGAAAGGAAATTAACTTGAAATTATGTGTAAGTCGCTGTTTTTTTCAAAATGAAGATGTAACATGTTTGTGTTAGTCGCCGTCGTACAATCATCCCACGGAAAAATCACTGTTCTAATGCCGCGAAAACCTCGGACATCGGACATAAAATAGCTGAGATTTATTTTCAATAGAACTCTTTAAACTTCCTTCTCCTAAAGGCACTATTTGCACTTCAGAAAGCTTAATTATCACAAAGAAAAGCTGATTTTGTGTTTATTTCGAAACTACTTTAATGGTTCTTTTACCACTAAAGAGGTAATTTTTTTTCTTTATTCGGAAACACGAAAAGCCGAATTTTGACATGATTTCATGTTAGTAAGCTTAAACTTTAAACTAAAACAGAATGTACATCACACATACTCCTATTGTATATGCCTAATATTCCAGATATATAGCTCATTAAGGTTTGATGTTTGCGTTTTTATTAGAGTCAAGGTGGAAGTGGAGGTCCATTTGAGGAGGCAGACGACTGCACAGTGCCCAGCACACCGACACTGTACATACCAAAACGGAATGACGGCTTTGCAGAAGCAGTAAGGTAATGCCGCTTACAATTTTAATATCCCTTGCAGATCACCGTAGCTCATATGTTGTATATATGATCTTCTTGATTATTGTCTTAGCAAAGGAAAGTGGTTAATGCAATAGTGGTAGATAATGCGTAGTTTGAAGACTACTGTTACTGTGGCTTGGTATTACATTAATAGTGGAGGTTTCACAAAGTAGGTGATAGCCTTTCTGCATCTCGAGACTTATGTGACTATGTAAATGAAAGGTATTGAAATAGTATACTAAGGAATATAATAGTAGCGCTATATTCCCACTTGGGGCATTATATATTTTAATCCAGTAAATTCTGTTACTCGTTGCTTTTAAACTTTTTGCTTGACTTTTGAGTATTCTTGTTACTTGGTACTCTTCTCTAGTGGTTAAAGCACTTGTCTTGGAATATCGTAGCCCCAGTCCTGGCGTGGGTTAGCCTCACTGTTAACGATTCTTTGATTACACTTTACTAATTTAAAACAATTACTTCATCCATACACTTAAATATCTGTNTTTCTGCATCTCGAGACTTATGTGAGTATGGCTGCAATGTTACATCCCATTGCAGCCATACTCACATAAGTCTATGTGACTATGTAAATGAAAGGTATTGAAATAGTATACTAAGGAATATAATAGTAGCGCTATATTCCCACTTGGGGCATTATATATTTTAATCCAGTAAATTCTGTTACTCGTTGCTTTTAAACTTTTTGCTTGACTTTTGAGTATTCTTGTTACTTGGTACTCTTCTCTAGTGGTTAAAGCACTTGTCTTGGAATATCGTAGCCCCAGTCCTGGCGTGGGTTAGCCTCACTGTTAACGATTCTTTGATTACACTTTACTAATTTAAAACAATTACTTCATCCATACACTTAAATATCTGTATACTCGAAACTACTATACTGTGTACTAATTGCATAGCGTTGTTTTTGTGGTATGTGTTTTATATTGATGATGACTGTACTGTTTTTTACTCTTATTTGGTTGTAATGTTTTATGGTTTTTTTGGTGCCCATCATAGTTTTGTATGTTGATTTTGAAAACGACGTTGAGAATTGAATTGACACCCAGGCAGGTGTTTATGAAAAACATGCGAAAACAAACCAAAAAACATGGTCATTAAAATTTTCCTTTTCAACACAAGGAAGTAGATGCAGAATTTGAAAGAGTTTCTTTCCTGGAAACATTTGAAGCAGTTACATTTTAACTATATTTTTAGTTTTAATTGCTGAACGGAGGCCGTTAGTTAAGGAGAGTCGTTTTTCACATGAAATCTTATATTTGCTGATAAACCGTTTTAAAATTATACATCTGGTAACAGAATTGGGAAACAACCTTAAATTAAATAAAGTTTTTTTTCTTCTCAAGCACTTAAAAGCAAGGTATTGGCCAGTGTAATTTACGCATAAATTTATTTAAACTAAGGGCTTTAATCCCTGGTCACTTATAAACCTTTTTTTACTCAGATGACCCCCTCAGACAGTAAAACAAAGTTGGTTTTTTTTCTTTGTTTATTAAAGTTCGCCCCAAGTCCGTTATCCGGTATTTTCTTTTGGTGGAGCAACCGATCCGACACAAGTAACATCCCAACAATCAGCCTTGGAAGTTGGCGATGACGGTAAATGCAAAAGACTTTTTTTTACAATTTTTCACTTGCCCTTTTGGTTTGAAGTTCTTTAATTTGGACAGGAGCACATGTGTCTACTCATGTTCTGACTTTGACATTCATTGGTGCCAATGAATGTCAAAAAAGAACATTATAGTAAAGTAAAGATTTTATTTTTAGATTTTATTTACTATCATAATGCTTTTAAAGAGGTATGTGAGTAGATGCAAATAAACATTCACTGTTATGCTAATGTGTTGTTTCCACAACATTCATTGTTATGCTAATGTGTTGTTTCCACAACATTCACTGNGAATTTCTTTCCTGGAAACATTTGAAGCAGTTACATTTTAACTATATTTTTAGTTTTAATTGCTGAACGGAGGCCGTTAGTTAAGGAGAGTCGTTTTTCACATGAAATCTTATATTTGCTGATAAACCGTTTTAAAATTATACATCTGGTAACAGAATTGGGAAACAACCTTAAATTAAATAAAGTTTTTTTTCTTCTCAAGCACTTAAAAGCAAGGTATTGGCCAGTGTACTTTACGCATAAATTTATTTAAACTAAGGGCTTTAATCCCTAGTCACTTATAAACCTTTTTTTACTCAGATGACCCCCTCAGACAGTAAAACAAAGTTGGTTTTTTTTCTTTGTTTATTAAAGTTCGCCCCAAGTCCGTTATCCGGTATTTTCTTTTGGTGGAGCAACCGATCCGACACAAGTAACATCCCAACAATCAGCCTTGGAAGTTGGCGATGACGGTAAATGCAAATGACTTTTTTTTACAATTTTTCACTTGCCCTTTTGGTTTGAAGTTCTTTAATTTGGACAGGAGCACATGTGTCTACTCATGTTCTGACTTTGACATTCATTGGTGCCAATGAATGTCAAAAAAAGAACATTATAGTAAAGTAAAGATTTTATTTTTAGATTTTATTTACTATCATAATGCTTTTAAAGAGGTATGTGAGTAGATGCAAATAAACATTCACTGTTATGCTAATGTGTTGTTTCCACAACATTCACTGTTATGCTAATGTGTTTTGGCACAAATTTCGGTTTTAATGAAAAGAAGTGAAAAAAAAAAGAGCAAATTTACTTTATTGATATGTTTTTTCATTTCATGATGATAAAATGTTTTGCGTAAGGAATACACCAACGAGAAACTGCTGTCTGCTATTGTATATTTTTGCCAGTATCAACAACATACAGCGATCAGATAGTAGGATGAAGAGTGACAACAATTGATGCATAATTAGCATTATGATTTCTAAAACAAAAACTAACACAACATTAATTGCAACACAATAGCAACAAGAAAATAACAAGATGACAGGAACATTGATGATGTAAGCAATGAAATATGGTGTAAACGTGATGACCAATCGATTAGATAATATAATAGTATAGGTCGGCACAATTCATTCACGTTTCTTTCGCCCTCCTTGACGATCTAGCTATTTACGTGCCATTATGATTGTTGTTATTTTAGATTGGTAGTAGATACTGGATGAAGTTTACACGGATATACAGATGATTATAACACAGTTTTTTGTTGATTTATCTCTTTATGATGAAAAAAATATGATTAGAGCTTTATGGCTGAAAGAATATTTGTTAACATTGTTTATTAAAATTATTACACCAAGTGGTAAATTAAATCCGGTAACTTAAAGCTCTTCTAAAATTCTTATTTGATATGACCAGTCGCCGTTCAAAGTTATGAGATAAGTTTTTTTTAACTCTTCAACAATTCCTGCAAGAAATGTGACCCTCGTACTTGGTCATTTAAATGCCAGGCATACTGTTCATTGCATGCTTACACCCACCTTAAATTCCAGGGGTATAATTTTGAAATCTAGATGGTAATCTTTCCGTTTATCATGTCATATTTTTCAAGCACTCTCTCGTGTTTTTTATATCCATTTTTAACCTTCTTTGTCGGTATTTGATATAAATAGGGGGTTCTCACTTACACAAAACTAGCTGCCTTTTATCTTGTAAACTACTGTTGATGAAGTATTTTTCTCTTGATCACAGGCCTACGACTTGACGAGACTAGGGTGGACTTGATGGGCGGAGAAGAACCGGCAAGCGTTCCTAACACCCCATTAGGTGTTGTCCCTTCAGGTAAGTTAGTTATTTGAACTATTGTTTAATGTCGCTTTTTCTGTGACAAGTGGATCGATGTTTTTTAAGGCTAAACCAGCCCGTGCCCCGTGATCCATGGGTAATACAGCCATATTGTTTGTAGTTTCGATTCAAAGGCAAAGAAGGAAACGAGAATCAAAGCTGAGATCATGGTGTTTATCTGGATGTGAACCGACAGGCAGTCTAGGACGAAAAGTACTAAAGGTGAAGAACACAGTCGTTGGTAGGTTTGGAACATGATATAGGCTTTGACCTCACATTTCAAACCGTCACCAACATCAGTCGTTAATCATGTGCCCAGATTTTCCCAATTTGTAAAATTGAGTATGTAACGGAAGCTTCTTGATTTCTTTTTCAAAACTTGTTAAGTAGTTTAAGTGTTTGTTTGATTACGTTTTTTCCATCTATCACAGTTTTGTCTGAAAACTTTGTCTGGTATTAACACCAGATTGTTTAAACAGCGTTACATGTTATAGTTTCGAAAATTCTCTGTAATCAGTTATGCAACGTACACACGAATGTCTAGAAAATGCATCAGATACAAAGGTTCAAGGCTCCTTCCGAATATACTGTTCCTACTAGAGGCAAGACAAAGTCGTCTTCAATAGTTTTTAATGAATTACATTTTTTGCCCTTTAACTATATGGAAAATTAACTCACGGTTCTTGACGTACTTTGATTGAAAATGCTATGAAATGCTAGGAAGAAACGCTAGCGAGAATAGAGAATTCAAAAAGGCAGTGTGTAGAAATATCAAGGAACTGAGTTTTTTATCTACTATCTACCTTTTCGTAAAAATTTAAGAAACAAGCCACAATTTCAATATACATTAAATTGTTTTGACTTTTTGAAACATTGACTGTGTTTAATAAAGTCGATTTCTCAGCTGATGCGTTATTATTGTTTGCCTATTGTACTTAATTCTGGTTAAGGTTCATCGCTAACTTCTGGACGAATTCAACCTATGATCCCAGGCAGAATGATGATGATGCCACAATCCGGTCTTGATGACACAAGCCAAGAACAGAATGTACCACAGCAGATTGATCTGACCGGTGATGACGAAGATGACGATGTTGAAGTCGGAGATATGGAAGGTGGCGATGACGACGAAGACGAAGATGACGATGGAAATGACGATGAAATTATCTTAGTTGAAGAAAGTCGTGATTTTATCGATATGAGGTAAGAGCTTCTTTTTATTTATTGTAAGAATTATCACTGCTTAAAAGTAGTTTTTCTTACCGTATCCGAAGTGATAGCTGAAATAAATGGAAAAGTTTAATGAGGACACTAACTTGGACTAATAACTCAACTGGGTTCAATTAGATGAAGTGCAATTCCTCGCTATTCTTTACCCAGAAATGGAACAGAAATTTTCATTCGCACAACCCTGCTCTCTTTATATTTGGTTGATGGAGTTGGACGCAGCCGGTTCTGTTATTTTCACGTAATCCATCTAATATATATATATATATATATATATATATATATAAATGTATATATTGAACAAATAAGGTAGTGACAGAGTGTCGCTGAGAGGTCACACCATGTAGGTGAGTCTTCGGTAGTTATACAAAATTTGGATTCATACGCCTGTTTCTGTACTCATTTCGTATGTTACGCATTTGAAATAGTAAACACGTTTTGCACTGTTTTTCTGCTGCTTGCCCGTTTGGGTTTTATATCTATGTAAAATTTCTATGAAAATTCTGTTATCGTGTACGACCAGCAACATAGTGTATTTTGAATAGTAAATGTCCCATTTGTGCCTTAGTAGATTTCCTTTTTGCCCATCCTTAGCAAGACAGTTTAATATACTTAACTTTTATCTTATTTTGTTGTGATTTTACATTGTAAAAGAAGTTATTTGGGTACAGATTGCGTGAAATGCAGCAGAAAAATTCGAAAGTGGGTTTGCTTTAATCAGATTAGCAAAGTATTATTTCACTCTGCCGTTTTAGTGATACTTCAGACACAAACGATCGTATCGAGGATGACAACGACAGTATTGACGAAGGCGAAATACGCATGGGAATAAGAGGACCAAGACAGGAAGAGCCACAGGAGGTTATTGGAATGCAAAATGAGTCCGGGAGTCAGAAAGAAAGGGAAGAATTAGTAAGTACCGTAACAAGGTCAGTTTCTGAAGCAAGAGAGACCGAGCAGTCAACCTCCGATACAGGTGCCTTTCAGCCTTCGCAAGAGGAGACAGGTAACGTATTGCTAGAGCTGACGTATTATTTGACTGAACTTTAAAAAAATAAAGTCTGTAGTAAAGTTATGAATATTTTAATGTAGCGTGTTGCTATTTTTCAAAGGGTTAACAGCATATTTGTTTGGCTGTACGGCTAGCAATGCCACATTTAACTGCTTGGGTCTTTCCGATCAAGAAGGCTTCAACTCCGATAAAACCTATTAAGCAGAATACATCGACAATGAATGATGAAGTCTAATGAATACCTCATCCCCTTTAGAACGTTTTCTTTAAAGAGAGTTAGAGGCCATTTCTGGCTAAATTCCAAATTCTGGACTTTGAGAAAAGGCGATTGCGCCCCAAGTTGATTCAGGCAGGCAGTACTTGATGAAATATCATATACGTTTTATTTTATTCACTTGGTACCTTTGCGCAGAAAACATCCACACAAAACGAAATATACATAACACGACGTGATTTTGTTCCAAAAAACCCCAAAAGTATGTCAAGGTACCCGCTTCCATGACTACGTGTGTTGTTACTGTAAAGTACTTCTGGCTATTTATTTATATATATTTATATATATATATAAAGTGGACGCTCGTTATCTCGAACTCTCAAGGGACCGGCGAAAAAGTTCGAGATAGCGAATGTTCGAGATAACGGATGCAAGTCGTGTGAAAGTTCGAGATAGCGACAGTTTTGAAATTGAGTGAAAAACATCAAAATCAGTTTATAAGATCACGTCATTTATAAAACCCAAAGAAACTGTTGAGTCGAGGCAGCCACATTTATCGAAGTC
>RDPX01000001.1:14115410-14126314 GCA_003991215.1 Morbakka virulenta
GTCTGGTCTGGTCTGGTCTGGTCTGGTCTGAATGTGCTTGCTGTGCTGAAGGAAATCGAAGGTTTCTTTTATTTTGTTGTGGTTGTTGCTGTATTTGTTTGTTTGTCCGGACTCTTTTTGTTTTCCCCGGTATTTTCCTTTTTATTTTGCTTTGTGTGTGTGTTTGTGTTTATATATATATATATAAAGGAAAGAGAACAAAAAAAATTCCTGACATATTTTGTTACTGTTACTACATCAGTCAAATTGCAATGGAAGAAAAATAGAAGACAAAACGAATTATTTATCAAATGTGCTGAAAACGATATTGGAGCAAAAATGCCAGAAAAGTACAAATCCAAAATGGTTAAATGCCAACAACAACAACAGAAATGTTTTTGGAAAATAAGAATATAAAGTAACAAAATGGGAACAAAAAAACAAACAATAAGTATACTTAGATGACAATAAAAATGACAAGAATAATAGTAATAAGTATAAGTGAATATAATATAAGTGAAAAGCAATCAAGGGTACTTTTAAAGGTTTTTTATCGATAAGAAACTAAGTAGGTAGTAAAAATATTAATTTTTAGTCGGAATGGTTGTAATCATAACATCATAATTACTTTTCAAAATTTTGCTTATTTCCCTGAACTTATTGTGCTGGTTAAAACAAAGGGAACACGAGAGAAGTCCTCTCTGGGTCCATTTTTTGAACTCTAGAGTAAGCTTTAGCTATCTATGTTGCCGAATCCTTGGGTAGGTTTTGTAAGGCTGTGTAAACTGTTATCACTACCCACAAAGAGGACATAAATTTCCTGGCATAAAAATGGTACTGTGAAATCGATTTAAAACAAAATAAATAGGCAAAATTTAGCATTAACTTAAAATTTCATGTTTCTTCAACAATTGTCAAACTGCAAATCTATCAACAGTTTGACAGTTGTATCTCCTCCCGTACGTCTGCGAGCAGGTTAATAAATTATTTAACTGATCGATTCTTTCTTTCTTTCTTTCTTTATTTCTTTATTTATTTATTTATTTATTTATTTATTATTTATTTATTTATTTATTTATTTATTTATCGAGTGGATGTTCATACATGGCTTCACCGGTTGTTTGTAAGGTATTTTTAAATCTAACAATAACGTTTTTCATTCCTTATTGTAGAAAGGGAACAAACAACACAAACTCAGAGAGTACTCAATACTGCCCACAGAGGCCGCGGAGCGGTAAACAGGCCACGACTTCGCAGAACACAGTTGTCTGGTACGTCAACTATTCGTTATTAAGCTTAAGAATAGTTATGATATTTTTCTTGGGAAATATGTTTTCCTATAATCAGTTGACATAATATTAGTAGCTAGCAGATATTATGGAATCGTACCCAGGAAGACCCGTTGGTAACAGTGTGAACAGTGTGAACAATTTGACTCCAGATTTATGCGGGTGTTACTGCCACTGGCACGGTGGGGACATTTGAATACTCTTTCTGAGTACTTTTTCCTGAGCCTTAACGTCGCTGGCCCTGCCAAAGTATGCTTGCCCTTTTCCCACTGTGATCCCCACTTTGCTCACCCGTTTGATGCATTGTAAAGTAAAAATAGCGCGTTTTATGCTCACTTATTAACGGTAAATTTTGACTTTGAATTTTTTCTTTGACCATGTTCATTGAATTATTTTTCAGAACGTTGTATTGCTCTTCTCCATATGTTGATGGAATGTCAGTTTTACGTCTTTTTAATTAGGGTCATTTTTGATTCTCATTTTTTTTTTGTATTTCCTAGCGATCAACCAGAGGTACATTTTACAAAAATATAAACAAGATTTAGTGATTAATAGTTAATAATAATAGTTATTAGGATAAAGATTTGCAGTAATGAATTTTGTTTTCTTGATTCCTTCAGTAACAACTTTTATTTGTACTTCTTCATTCTGTACGAGAATGGTATTATAAACGAAGTGAGGATTAATATTCTACGAGCGTAAAATATGAATTCCAAGCATTTTTTTTTGCTGTTAATTTTAAATTACTTTTTTTTTTCGGTTTCTTCACAAAACCATTAGGTAGAGCTTCCAGGTTCAAATCAGCACCGCAACGCTATACAGGGCCAAAGCCAGGGTCAAGTCAAGATGACGACAGTTAACGAAATTTTAGAGAAATGCCTATCAGTTTCTTACATAGAGCGGGAACCGGAAAAGCCTGAAGAGAAGGAAAAACTTAACTCACTACAGACATGGACAATAACTCATATTGCGCTGCTGTTGATTTTTCATACAAAAGGATTATAAAACGATGCCCACTAACAACCCCCCGGTTTTTGTTATTGTTTAAGAACTTGAGACGAAGATTCCAATTCGGTTTTTACTTTGTTAAGCGGGAGTGACTTCTATCAAGTGTCTGCTGTATGTGTGTTTCTGTGTTAGAGGGATCGCGTTTTTTAGACATTTTGTTGAATATTGATCATAGACGATTTTTTATTTAAGGGGTTACATTGTTCTTCCAAGTTAGTGGCATCAAAAGATTAGTCCTTCGTTCACAGATTTAAAAGGACAGAACGCGTGCTTTCCTATGCTGCACTTGTATAAGATTTTTTATGACTATTAATTAATATCTGACTTAACTTTTTGATCTGAAATGCCTTGTTTTGTCTCGACCTTATTTCTCTTACGTTGGTTGTTTCCTCTCCTTTGTCATTTAACAGTTTAGATAATCAAAATGAACTCCATGCAACAATATTAATACTTGTTAATATTATGTTATCGAATACCGGTTTTCCCCTTCAATCGTTCGCCGTTTTACTCTTAAAGTTAGGCCTTTTTTATCCTGGCCCGTTTAATATGTCCTAATATCAAGGCATATTTTGACTTTGTTCACTTTAGATAATATGGGAGACGTTCCCCACACACACACCCCTCGTGCCTTTTTTTACCCTTCGGCTTGTGCTTTTTACCAGATGTCAATAAAAGACAATATTTGTATTTTGTTCTTCCCAAAGCTTGTGGAGCATCACAACTTTGAGTGACAAGAAGTACCCTAGAAATTCCCGAGACCCCATACAAAATGTTTTGCGGTCGATCTACGCTGATAGAGCTAAACTTCTTCCAGACAGGTCTCGTCCGTAGACACTACCTTTGATCCGCCTTTGCAATTGCTCAAGTCCTAAACCTCAGATATATTAAATTTTAGGCCCCCTCAATGCCTTAATGAAGCATGAAAAGGAAAAGCATATATTACGTATATCTATAGTTCTTCTTTTTATTTCTTTTAATCACACAAAGTGTTAAACGGATATTTTCTTTTTCTTAATAGTTGATTGGAACTCACAATCTTGAGTCTCAAATGTCGTTCTTACCATTCTTACTGTTCCAAGTAACGCAGGATTTTTTTTGTTTTATCCTTACGTTGATGCCTATTCTTTCAAGACAGTTGTCCAGTTTCGTTTATACAACTCACTGCACCAACTACAATGGTTATTTTTCCACCTTTTTCATTGACCTTTTTCATACGATATCGTCGTCGTCACCCTCCTCCTCCTCATTATTATTATTATTATTATTGAGTGATGGAACAATACGAGCCCATGGGGGACTCAGGGGTAGAAACCCCAGCAAACCAATCCGACTACCAGCCCGGTAAGGGTAAACTGGGTGCATGCATCACACCCAAGTGTGTGCGATATTGATGTAAATAAAAGCAGCACATGACCTTGCAGCTGGGGCCTGTTTAGGTTTCCCAGTTTAGGTGACCCATTCTCCTTAAAACGGTCTCCGCAGCGAAGCTTCACCCAAGACCTTAGGACTAAGTAACAAAGTAAGAACTCGGTACTCAGCCCTTCAGAACAATAGATCCACGCTCACGACACCTAGATATGATGCTCCCCCACTACTCCCGCTCGTTAAACAGAAATGCGTGATGTGTCAGCCCTTTCGGGACATGCACAACCGGTTAAGGTCAGGCAACTGACTGGCAAGTCTGCGGTTTGAGCGGGAATGTTTGATCTAGCCCATTCATAATTTCCAGGCAAACTAGTTCGTGTACCCCACCAATCAATTAAGATCAGAGGTCATACGTCTTACGACGCTACGCCACTTGCTGACAGCAATAGTCAGTGCCTGGTGTAATTATCAGGGCAATTTGACTACACAGGGCAGGGAGGCCAATGTCCCTTTCCAGCAGTACTAGGCAGTACCAAGTTAAGCCGGCCAATTAAGGCAAGTTCAACTTTTCCCACTGTTCCCGCCAGGTTTACCCAGCACGACTAGGGCGGGGGCGCTGCTCTGAGGAATTGCCAGACTACCTGCTGGTCTGGGCACTTTCCGTCTACCCTTATTATTATTATGTGTAACATATTTTTATCTCGGAATAAGATTATATTATTCTGGTCTTCATTATACTTATGGAAGCAGGTGACAGCAAGTCATCAAAGGTCCCAAAAGTCCTCTTTCCAGGTCTATAAAGACAACACTTTCCTCAAAATTCTTGCCGTTCCTAACAAAGCCGTTTTTTGCATTACCTCTATCCTGATTTTAAGTCCTAATTTCTGTATATAGTCGTCAAACTTCTTTCCTACTGCACCTAGAGCACCTATGACAACAGGTATGATTAGAACCTTCTTTAAGTCCCATAAACGGGCAACCTCATCTCTCAACAGCTGGTACTTTTCAATCTTTTCAAGTTCTTTTTCACAGACCCGAGAATCACTTGGTATTGCAACATCTATAATGATGGCCTCCTTCTTTCTTTTGTCCATAACAACTATGTCAGGCCTTCTTGCTTGCACCGCTTGATCACACTGGATGTTGAAATCCCAAAGGACTTTGTGTGATTCTGTTTCAACGACACCTTCTGGCTGTTGTTGGTACCAGTTCTCAGCTCTTTCGGCTCCGGCAGCCCCACATGCTGTCCAATGGATATACCTTGCTACATTGTCATGCCGTCGCTTATATTCACGCTGAGCGAGTTTGCTGCATTCACTCACAATGTGCGAAACGCTTTCTCCTTTTTCGCCACACATTCTACAAAGTGGTGACTCAGCAGACTTATCAATATTATATTTGATGTAGTTAGTCCGAAGCGATTGTTCTTGGGCACTACATATCAGAGCTTCTGTGGGTCCTTTAAGGTCACCCTTGACAAGCCACTTCCAGGTGTTAATCTCGTCCACTCCCTTCAAGTTTTTCACAAACTGGCCATGTAATGCTTTATCTTTCCAAGTATTCTCAAGTTCCTTACTTCTGTTGTGTTTGAATTGTTTGGGTTCGATAACAGTTTCTGTGGCAATTGTTTTATGATTTACTACCTCCTTCAACATTGGTTCAGCACTCTTCCGAATGTAATATCCTAAGCTATTTTCTTCCACCCTTACACATTGTTTACACCCTATTAAGCCACGTCCGCCTCTTTTTCTAGGCACATACAATCTCGCCACATCACTATTGGGGTTGAGTACTTTATGCATGGTCATCAGTTTCCTAGTTTTCCTGTCAAGTTGTTCCAGTTCTTCATTATTCCACCTCAGTATACCAGCCCCATATCTCATCAGAGACACTGCCCATGTATTGATAGCTTTGAGTTTATTCCTGCCATTTAGACGTGATCCAAGAACTAGCCTGGTTCGTCGTAGATATTCCTTTCCAAATTTATCCTTCATTTCTCTTTCCTTGATCTTATCATACTCTAGTATTCCCAGATACTTGTAACCTTCCGACGTGACCTCACTAACCTTTTCGTTACTGGGTAACTTGATTCCTTCGGTTTTGCAAACTTTCCCACGCTTAAGCACCAGAACCCCACATTTCTTAATCCCAAACTCCATCCCAATATCTTTACTTATCATTTCCACCGATGATAATAATCCATCGATTTCCTTTTCATTCTTTCCATAGACTTTAAGGTCATCCATAAAGAATAAGTGATTGATCTTCAAATCTCCCCCTTTCAATATATACCCAGCTTTTGTCTGTTTTAAAACATCTGTAATCGGCATCATACATATGACAAATAGTAAAGGAGAAAGGCTGTCTCCTTGGAAGATGCCTCTTCTGATGTTGACACTACCTAATTTTTCACCTGCAGATGTCAACTCCGTTTTCCAACTGCTCATTGTCTTCTTTACGAAAGAAATTACATTACCCGAAACTTGTGCCAGCTCTAAACTCTCAATAATCCACGAATGCGGGACCATGTCGTAAGCCTTTTTATAGTCAACCCACGCCATGGCGAGGTTGGTATGCCTTGATTTGCAGTCCTGAATTATCATTTTGTCTATTAATAGCTGGTCTTTTGTACCTCGACTCTTTTTTCGGCATCCTTTCTGTTCAGGCGGCAATTTCTCATTCTCATCAAGGAACTTGTATAGCTCATCAGCTATTATACCAGTCAACAACTTCCACATCAAGGGTAAGCAGGATATTGGACGATAATTATCAACTGCATTACCTTTGATGGGATCTTTCTGACAGAGTACCGTTTTCCCAATAGTTAGCCAAGCTGGTATTTCACTTCCTCCATTTATCATGTCATTTAACTGAAATGCAATGCGGGCATGTAAGTTGCTTAATTTTTTTATCCAGTACCCCTGGACCCCATCCGGCCCAGGAGCTTTCCAATTAGGGATCTTCCTACTCTTCTCGCGAACCATACCTTCGCTTATTAAGATGTTCCCCTGTTTATTTTGGTTCTTCCTATTTTTAAGTTCCTTTAGCCACTCACTATCCCTATTATGCACTTTTGGATTGTCCCATATACCACTCCAAAATTGCTTACTCTCATTAGCATCAGGTGCTACTGTGTCCTGATTCATTTTTCCATTCAGTTCATGATATATGCGTCTCTCATCTTGCTGGAAAACCATATTTGTCCTATATTGCTTTATTCGTTCCTCGTACCTATGGATCTTCTTTGCTTTAGCACTCATCCTCTGTTTCAGTTCTTCACAAACAACATTTATACCCTTTTTCTTAATATTATATTTACGATCTACCTCCCGGTACTTCTCAATTCTTCGGATTTCACCCTTTTTAAACCGTTCAATTATACTAATATGCTTTCTAAGTTGATTGATTGATGTTGTTATTCGCCTTTTCCACCAAGGTTCAGTCCCTTTCCTCTGTTTCTTTCTTCTTTGTAAGCCCAGTTCTCTGGCAACAAACACACTGACAGCTCTTATTAACTTATTAGTATCAGTAATATTGACCGTTATTAAGTCTGTTATAATATTATTTACCCTTTTTGTGATGTCATTCAATTTCCTTCTGTCTACTTTTTTAAAGCTAGTGAAACAGTCAACATCCTGTTCATTCATGATTTTAACAATATCATCAATAATTCTCCTTTCATTGTCATCCCTTTCGGAATTATCTTTAATCTCTGGTGCATCCATATTACGCATCTCACCAACAACCTCAGCCTCATCAAACATATCTGATTCTAATAGATCTTCGTCGCTGTCAATAATGTTTGTATTATTAATTCTCCTCTTAATTTGTTCTAATTCTATTTCTGTTAGCCATTCATTTTTCCGTATTGCCCTGGCTTGATCACATAATCTTTGTTCTGTACACTCAAACAATCCTCGCTCTTTCCATAAATTGAACATCCTTCTCCTATATCCTCTAATTGGTTTACCATTTGTATCTACCGGCTTGCTTGCAAAATAGCATTCCATTACGGCAACATTCATGCATTTTGACCACCCAGTCCTGGCAGTTGCTTGATGACGACCGGGCCTGCGCTGCCATACCGCAGGACACCTGCCGGGCGAGGCACCTTCAACATAACTGCCTCCAGCACCATTCACGCCGTTATTTCCATTTCTTCGATTTGACATAACACTCATAAACGAGGAAAGTGTTGATGAGGTGACACAACCACCGGTGTTTTTATCGAGACACCATCTCTAGGAAGGTTACCTGCCATGGCTGAAGAGGCCCTCCTCCCCATGAGACAGACTTAAACCCGCCGGACGCCAACCCGGTATTTCAAGGTCTCGGGGTAGGCTAACAGGTGCTACACCTTGCCTAAGGGTGACCTGGAGGTAGTTGTGGCAAAGGGTAACCTCATTCGCCCACGTCGAAACTCCACAACCGGATGCAGTTTAATGTCAATACCCAGGACATATTATTATTATTATTATTATTATTATTATTATCATTATTTACAAATTTTCTTTGAATTGTTTTATTGAAATCTAGCACCGGGTCACTACCAGTGACCTAGGGTGAAGGAAGTTTTGGTAATAAAATCAAATAGAGAGCTCGTCTAAGCAAATGAGCAGTTCCGTTCAAAACAATTTTCTGTACTTCTTGCAAAGAAGGTTCCCCTCTGATTTGTTTCAAAAAGTTATCTGTTCCTTTCTTGATGAGGCCTAGTGCACCCACAATAACAAGTATTGTTTTTGTTTTTAGATGCCACATCTTTTGCACCTCTATCTCTAAATCCTTATATTTAGCAAGCTTTTCAAAACTCTTAGCAGAGACATTCCTGACCGAAGGGACACTCATGTCTATCAAGAGGCAAGTGTTCTCTTTCCTGTTCTTGGTGACAATGTCTGGGCGGTTTGCTGGTATGGTACGATCCGTTTGTATGGAAAAATTCCACAAGATCATAATATCGTTACTTTCAGTTACAGGTGCTGGATGATGTTCATACCAGCTAGCTTGCGTTTCAATGGAAACGTGCTGAAAAATTTTCCAATGTAGGTAGTGGCCAACTCGATCATGACGGTTTTCATATTCCTTTGGTGTTAGTACCGAGCAGCCAGAGACAAGGTGGTCAATAGTTTCGGTTTTGCCCTCACAGAACCTACATTCTTGCTTGGCACCGTTATGTTAAACATTAGTTTGGTAGTTCCTGGTGAACAGACTCTGATCTTGGGCAGCAAGAATAAAGCCCTCTGTTTCCCCTTTCAGTCCGGAGCTCCTCAGTCACTGATGGGTTGCTTCTTTGTCTACATCAGCATTGTTCCTTCGGGCTGCGAACTGTCCGTGGAGAGGTTTTTCTTGCTACCTAGATTCGAGTCTGTCCAATCCAGTTTTCTTTGCTTTTTGCTTGGTGTTTTTAGCTACAACTCTTGGAGTTAGTGTATTATCAATCTCAAGATCAACACCTAATTGTTGGGAAAACTTCTCTGACTCTTTCAGGATTGAATGCGATCTTTTGGAATTTTCATGCCTATTAACGTGTTGAAACATCCAATCATTGGTTAAATCAAGATATTAATAGAGACCAATAATGGATGTTTCATAAGAGAGCTCAAACTGGATCATCCCCCTACCTCCTTTATTCCTAGGGAGGTACAAACGATCAACGTCTGATTTAGGGTGATGCATCAGATTACAAGTCAGTTGCTTCCTTATCTTTGTGTCTAGCCTTTTCAGATCACTCAGATTCCAATTTATAATACCAAAGCTATAAGTTACTACTGGCACTGCCAGACAATTTATTGCTGATATCCTATTTTTTGAGTTCAATTCAGTTTACAAGATAGACCTCACTCTCCTAATGCATTCTTTCCTTATCTTTTCCTTCATTTTCGAGCTGTATGCCGTCACCTTCACTTACACCTAGATATTTATAACTGCTTTCCTGTTCTAGATCTTGAATCTCCGTCACTTAATCCAGTTCAATATTTTTGAGTTCTTTCTAACTTCCCCCGCTTAAAACGTGCTTTGGCACATTATCAAGACCACACTCCATCCCTATATCGTCACTGAACGCTTTGCCAGTCTTTAAAATTCCTTCTAGATCACCATCATCCTTAGCGTACAGTTTTATGTCATCCATATAAAACAGATGCTTTATCTTCCTGTCTATGATCTTATATCCAAGTTCAGTGTCATTAAGGAGCTTCGAGAGTGGGATAAGGGCCATGCAGAATAAAAGAGGTGAAAGAGAGTCGCCTTGGGAGATTTCACATTTTATCTGCATACAGCTAGAAACAAGGGTGCTCATTAACCCAGATCTTATTCCTGAAAAATTCACGAACCTCGTCTTCCGACGGCACACCCTCTACACTTATTGTTTCTTTCTTGATTTCACAATAAAACTTTTTAGCATCCGTTCCAAAGATTTTGTTCTGTCTGTAGAACTTTTGACGTTTGTCAAATCTACGTAACCTCAATTCTTCCTTCAAACTTGACAATTCCTCTCTGTCTTTGATGTCATATTCTCGTAAGACTTTCCTACCTTTACCCGACTTAAAGGTTTCTTTTTTTGCAGTTCCTCTGCCAGTGATATCTCCCTCCTAAAGGTTTCGATTTCCTTTTCTATCTTTAATTGCCATTTCGGTTAACTGGCTTTTTTTGTACTTTTTCCCTTCTTAATTTTGATTCCACATTTGGTTTGAATAACCTTTCCTGTTGCATACATTAACTCATTAAGTTCAATCAAATTTGGATTAATTTCATTGCAGATTATTTCTAAGGCTTTGTTTTCTAAATTAAAGATATTTTTGAATTTGTGAGGGTGTCTGATTTTATATAGTAACTCTCTATCCTCGATATTAGTGTGGTGAACTACTGAAAACTCTTCTAAATGTCTATCTTCATGTTTGCCAGCTCTTCTTCATCTACTTCAGCAGCTGGTACAGGTCCTGCTGTTCCTCCTTTAACACATTTAATTTACCATACACATCAATATTTTCATCAATTGTCAAAATATCACCATCCTTTTGTTGTAACTCAGTTCCCAGATCTTCTACTAAATTCTCTCTTGTATCGTCTTTTACTCTTTCCTTAATCTTTGAGATTTCAACTTCTGTTAATTTCTTTTCGCGAATTATATATCTCCTTTGATTAGCTAGTCTATTCGCATCTATATCTTCCACTTTATCAGTATTACTATTTCTTTCACACCAGATTTTAAACGTGTCGTCAGAATTATTTGTTTCAAGTTTTTCAAGTGCGTAATAAAAATAGTAT
>RDPX01000001.1:14152534-14213473 GCA_003991215.1 Morbakka virulenta
TGAATGGTGAAATCCCATAGGAGCTTGAAATTCTCATTTTCAATTACTGCTTCGGGTTGCTGTTCATACCATTTCTCAGCTCTTTCCAAGCCTCCTTTGTTGCAAAGTTGCCAATGAATATATCGTGCCACATTGTCATGTCTTTTCTTGTACTCTCTTTGAGCTAATTTTCCGCATTCACTAACCAGATGACTAATAGTTTCTCCTTTTTCTCTGCACATTCTGCACAGTGGGGAATCAGCATTCTTATCAATATGGAACTTTGTGTAATTCGTTCTTAAAGCTTGTTCTTGAGCACTGGATATCAGTGCTTCGGTACATCCCTCCAATTCTCCCTTTGCAAGCCATTGCCATGATTTATCCCAATTCACTCCTTCCTTGCCCCTCACAAACTGTCCATGCATCACCTTCTGTTTCCATTCCTCTTCCATTTCGTGGCTCTCATACTTTTTGTAATCATTTGATTCGATTGTTTCCTCGATATTAACTATACTGACTTCCCCTACTTTTCTCAAGAGAATATCTCTGCTGTTCTTTATGTACCAACTCAAGTTATTTTCTTCTCCCTTTATACAGTTCTCACAACTTATCAAACCTCTTCCACCTCTCTTTCTTGAAACGTATATCCTTGCAAAGTTCCTTGTTCATTGTTATAACTTTTCTTGTTTTTCTGTCGATCTCTTGAGGCTCATTCTTAGTCCACCCAAGTATGCCTGCTCCATATCTCATAAGTGACACTGCCCAGGTGTTTGCTGCCAATATTTTGTTCCTATCCNCTCTGCTGTTCTTTATGTACCAACTCAAGTTATTTTCTTCTCCCTTTATACAGTTCTCACAACTTATCAAACCTCTTCCACCTCTCTTTCTTGAAACGTATATCCTTGCAAAGTTCCTTGTTCATTGTTATAACTTTTCTTGTTTTTCTGTCGATCTCTTGAGGCTCATTCTTAGTCCACCCAAGTATGCCTGCTCCATATCTCATAAGTGACACTGCCCAGGTGTTTGCTGCCAATATTTTGTTCCTATCGTTCAATTTTGATTTCATAATTAGATTAAATCGTCGCAAGTATCCCTTTCGGAATAATTCTTTCATCTCCTTCTCCTTTACCTTGTCAAGCTCTAAAATACTAAGGTATTTGTATCCTTCATCACCAACCTCCTCAATACTTTCTCCATTTGTTAGTCTTATATCTTCCCTGGTGCCTTTCGTTCATTATTAATTTCTTCCATTTTGTAAGAGAAGTTAGGTGTCAATGTCCTGATATTCCAGGTGTCAATATCCTGACAATTCAAGTGCCCAACTTAAGGGCAGGATGCTTGGTCCAGAGTTATCGGCCTTCTAGTCGGCTTTATCCCAAAGGCTACGCGCCCTGTAAGGTTTACAGACCGAGGCGAGGCAGCACCTTAATTGCTTGGGGCTGCCTAGCCTAGAACGGCAGTTATCTGCCCAATGAAATACGATGACCTCCTCTACCGTCAAAAACAGTCCCTGGCATCACACTCTGCCAGAATTTGGAGTATCCTCTCTTGTGCAAGAAGCCTGGGTAAAGTAGATTTGGAAAATAGAATGTTACCCATGCAGCAAATTCTCCGTCTCCACGTCGCTGAAATGGTCTAATGAAAAGGGAGATTTAATACGATTGGTTCCAACGGCTTCGCAAAAGTTGCCCCAAATCTGAATAGACCGATACAAATTGCCTTATGGGCTCCTATTCCGGATTTTTCCTTGAGGTTGACTCCTGAACCCTTTTTTATGTCTCAATGTGGCCAGAAGGCAGCATATATTTGAAATCAGAACTTTTCTTCCCCTTGTTTGAGCTGCCTTCTTGGGCTAATGAACCCATCTGCCCAAAGCATCTGGTTTAGGTTCCAGAGACCCGACTTTGCTCCTTCTCCCCTCAGTGAAAACAGTTCGGCGTAGTTTATAACTAAGTCACACGAGAAGGCCGGGAACTGGACTTTGTTGTCAGAGTCTGTGAGAGACGCATAACATTGGAAGCACTTTATAGGTATTAAGAGCTTATCCCCACCACAATTCCTGGCTGCAACAACGTTTGAACCAAGGACAGCACACAGGGTGCAAAAATATCATGTACAGAAAGGTCTTGTTGCCAAGGCTGTCAGAATGGTACGCTTCATCCGGGTCATAGAAAACATCAACATCAACATCAACAACATGAAAATTTGTTCAGCTATTCCAAGATGTACAACAACTTCTAATACTACATGATGACATTATCTTGGAATTTATGAAGACTAAAGGAATGTGTCAAATGGTTGAAAAATAAAAACAAAAAGGGGTAATTTAAGATTAAACTATTCAAGCAAGATGAGCCAGAGTGAGCAACTGAAATTTATTGTTGATAACCTGAATAAGCCACCGTTCAATAAAAACTTCAATCTCATAAGGTGAGTTATTAGTAAACTTGATTTAAGGACGCAAGTAATATAATTTCATTTTCATTTTAAAAGTGGAATTTATAATAGAATCGTCAACACTAGACTGTTCCTATTATTCCTATCACCAATATTACTAACATTACTGAATACTGACAATCTTTTCAGACTACGATTCATGTGATTTGGTATTGCCATGTATCACATTTTGGTGAAAGTTAAGGCCGGTTGCCCTTCCTATACATTTTTTATCTTCAGATATTGTAATTTGATTGTTAGTTCTTTTTAGATTACATTACACATTTATATTTAAATTTACTTTAGTCTTTTGTTGATGCTTCCATACCATGGGAATAATAAGTGGCTTGTTGATTTAGAAGTGAAACCTATATTTTATTTGGTATTCTCCCCATTTTGTTGTTTGCTTTGCTATAAGTAATAAGCAATACCAGTTATTGTTTTGAATTTGCAATGTCACTCTCGCTTTTTGTCATAACATGTAGACAGATGCATAGAAAGGGAGTGTTATTATTTCATAATTTTGAATGTATCAAGCGTGCAATAGAATTACATTTCCTATTTTTTATTAACAAATTTTATGCAACAGTGAGCTAGGAAGTGTTTGGGTTATCCGCCACTTTTACAAGGAAATTGAAGCCTGTTTTGCACTGCTAACAGTTCACTGTAAAATCAATGTGTTTTTTTTAAATTTTATCTACCTATCTATCTATCTATTTATCTATCTATCTATCTATCTATTTATNGTGAAACCTATATTTTATTTGGTATTCTCCCCATTTTGTTGTTTGCTCTGCTATAAGTAATAAGCAATACCAGTTATTGTTTTGAATTTGCAATGTCACTCTCGCTTTTTGTCATAACATGTAGACAGATGCATAGAAAGGGAGTGTTATTATTTCATAATTTTGAATGTATCAAGCGTGCAATAGAATTACATTTCCTATTTTTTATTAACAAATTTTATGCAACAGTGAGCTAGGAAGTGTTTGGGTTATCCGCCACTTTTACAAGGAAATTGAAGCCTGTTTTGCACTGCTAACAGTTCACTGTAAAATCAATGTGTTTTTTTTAAAATTTTATCTACCTATCTATCTATCTATCTATCTATCTATCTATCTATCTATCTATCTATCTATCTATCTATCTATTTATTTATCTATCTATCTATCCAACCATCTATCTATTTTTCTAACAACATTATCAATAACCAATAAGAAAGCAACACTGTTTAACATGAAAACAACTCTTGCCAAAGTATACACTAAACTAGTACATCTCCACTGTTCAAGAAGTCTTTTAACTATAGATGAAAAGTAGTCACTTCTTAGTGCAAAAATCACCACTTTCTTGGAATAATTCTGGTGATTCTTAGAATCATGATTGTAGACAAACAGTGAAGGTGTCAATACTGGATACATTCAGACAAATACTATTATGAGAATTATGCTAATTATTGAGAAAGGCTTGTTTTATAAAACAGTTTGGCAGTCTAACTAGCATTGTGTCAGTTTATTTACCATCATCCAGCTTAAACAATTTTCCAATGCTTGACCTTTGTGATACCCATAACTTAGTGATAAAGAAAGTGAGCATTATACTGTAAAATATACCTCTGGTACTTAAGAACAGAGTACTAGTAAGTTTTTTTGTGCATATTTGTGTTGTAATACAAAGAGACAGTTAATAATATAAAATATTTTCCCCAAGTCACAAATTAATCCTTATTAAATTATCTAAATATCTAAACTTTTCCTCCAAAGACCATATTTTGTACATGAAATACCAGCTTGAGGACTGGCAGGGTGCAGTCTTTCTCTAATGGGCAGGTGAAGTGCCTTGCTTGGCAATCACTTAGAGTTAGTGTCTCCATTTTGACACTGGTCCCCATTTCCTCAATAGGCTGGCATCAGGAAGGGCATCTGTTGCATAAAATTGCTACCTCATATACTATGAAATGACTTCTAAAGCTATGTTACACAACTGCATCAATGGGACTGGAACTTCTCAAAGTGAAGATGTTGCATAGAGTAGGACTTCTGTTTGAAGTAGGCAGAATCAGACAGTCATCAAGCTACTACATCAACCTCATGAAGAATTGACAAGTTTTAAACTCTGTAGTCTAAATGTTGAAAGTTTGAGAGGCAGATCTGGTGAAATTGCAGAGTTTTTGAAGTGTTACCAGATTGTATTTGCCTGTACCCAAGAGACCCAGTGGAGAGGGAAATCTGTGAGAATGATAGAAGGAAAGAAGGAAAGATTTAAGTTGTTTTGGATTGCCAATGAAAATGGAACTGGAGGTGTTGCCATGTTCCTGGCAGAGAAATGGGTAAACCAAGTCATTTATGTCAAATGAGTGAATGACTGAATCATATTATTTAAGTTAATGCTTGGTGAGACAGTACTGACTGCAGTAGCAGTGGAGATCTAAGTGCCAATTTGAGATTCCAAATGTCCATCTTGATGGTAAAGAAATTGAAGTAGTGGGGAAATAATGACACTATAAATGCTAGTTGAGGGGCAGATATAAGTGTGATTCTAAGGGTAAGGAGTTGATGGATTAAGTTCCATGAACTATTGCCACTGCTAACCAGTAGAGTTCTATCTTTTCCAACCAAAGTCAGGTCTACCAGGCATGTGTACAGAGTATTATGATGTATGGCAGCAAAACATGGCCACTGAGAGCTGAACATCTGAGGTGCATGGAAATAAATGACATGGGAATGATTAAGTGAATGTGTAAGGTAACCCTTAAGGACAGGCTAAGCTCCATTGACCTCAGGAAAAGATTAAAGTTGGATAGCATCAGTGAGTGTATGCAGAAAAGATGGCTTTGTTGGTTTGGTCATGTGGAGAGAAAAGATGGCAATGATTTGGTGAAGAAGTGAATATTAATGAAAGTGGAAGGTGCTGTTATGAAAGGGAGACCAAGGAAAACATGGGAGAAAATAATCAAATCAGATTTGAAGCAAAAAGGTGTCACCAAAGATCTAGTAAAGGAGAGACTGGCTTGGAAGTCCATTTTATTGAGCCATCCAACACATGTCAGCATGTAAAATAGACATAAAACTGGATATGGTGATATAATGAATGGAGTTGAGTACTTAAAATAAGTCCTAAGCCAGTAAAATGTATGCCTTTTCATTAAAAAATTACTACCTGATATAAATGTATACAACTTAATGATTTGAAATTTTACATAAAACTTTCTATAAAGCATCAATTTTGGAAAAAACTATGATTAAGTGAAAACTAGTTATTTACTGAAAGGATAAGTGAGGTACAGGAAACTGTAAAAAAGAAAAGAAATTGCTATGACAAATGGCTGAGGCTGAAAACTGATGATTTCATCAGTTTTCAGCCAGATTTCACTGATTTCACTGATGAGTACAAGAAGTCCAACAAAGTCACAAAGGAAGCGGTAGCAAAAGCAATGAAGGAAGTGGCTGAGGAAGAGGTAAACAGCATTAGATGGAACCCTGACCTGTTGTACCAGAAGATGAAAATGGCCAAGCAAAAATCACGTGATGTGATTGGAGGAGCATGTCTGAAAGATAAAAATGGAAGACTTATTTTTGATGAGAAAGAGAAGCAGAGGGTGTTCAAAGATTGCATGGAAGAAATCATGAATGTGGAATGTGAATGGTGTGAAAATTTAGTAGCTGATGAAGTTGTAGGTCCTGTAAAATAAGTAACAGAAGGCAAAGTGACAAATGCACTGAAGAGTATAAAGAATGGTAAAGCTGATGGGCCTTCAGGGATCATGAAGGAGCACTTGATGGCATCTAAACATGGTCAGGTAATTCTTACTGAGGTCACAAACAAAATTCTTATTGATGGAAAATCAATGTCATTAGTGTTCTAGTACCCATGTATAAAAAGAAGTGTGATTTGATGTATTTTAGATCATAGAGGGGTATTAAGTTGTTAGAACATGGTATGAAAGTGACAGAGATGGTGATAGAAAGGAGATTGAGGGAAATAGTGAGCATAGATTGTATGCAGTTTGGATACATGCCTGGAAGGGGAACCATTGATGTTGTTTTTATAGTTAGACAGCTGCAAGGTTATATATATATAAGGAAAAGAAATTGTACATGTGCTTTGTTGATTTAGAGAAAGCATTTGACAAAGTTCCAAGAAAAGTGATTGAATGTGTACTAAGGAAGAAAGGAGTACCAGAGATGTTGGTGAGTGCAGTTTTGAAAATGTATGAAGATGTGAAGACAAAGGAAAAAATTGGTGGTGGATACTCAGATGAGTTTCTTGTTAGACTTGGAGTACATCAAGGCTCAGTGCTATCACCATTTATATTTACAATTGTTCTGGATGCTCTGACTGAAAATTTGCAGAAAAGGACTGTTATATGAGTTGCTTTATGCTAATGACTTAGTTTTGATGGCCAAAAAGCATGAATGAGTTGGAAGAACAATTTAAAGCCTGGAAGGAGGCATTTAGAAGTGGAGGGTTGAAAGTGAATATGGAAAAGACGAAAGTGGTAGTGACTGAGGAGGAAAGAGGTATAGTTGTAGAGTCAACATTGTATCCTTGTGGTGTATGTGGGAAAACAGTAAGGGCAAATGCAGTGGTTTGTCAAGGGTTTATGAAGTGGATACATGCAAGATGTCATGGAGTGAAGAGATCTGGAAGGAAAATGACAGAAAGTTTAAAGTGTAAGAGATGTTTTACAGGTGAGCAACAGGCTGATGATGATGGTGATGAAGACGTGTTTTGTGGTTTGGAAAAAGTAGATTTGTTTTGCCATCTTGGAGACAATTTAAACACATGTGGAGGAAGTCAGCTAGCAGTGGTCTTTAGAGTTAGAATGGGATGGAAGAGGTTTAATGAGTTGAAGGACATCCTGTGTAGACAAGCAAGACCAACATTAAAAATGAATGGGAAGATCTATGCAATGCGTGTGAGGCCTGTAATGGTTTATAATGCAGAGACATGGGTTGTGAAAGCAGATGAAGAAAGATTACTGAATAGATGTGAAAAGGGAATGCTGAGATTGATCTGTGGAAAAAGACGTAGTGAAAGAAAAAGTAAAAAAGACCTGTGCTAACACTGGTCTGCCTTTTTCCAACTGCACAAAGTCCAGTTTGCCACTTCGTTTGATCTGTTGTGTTAATTATAGAACAAATTATAGAACAACAGTTTTTTACTGTTAGATTAATTTCTTTTACTTTCAAACATTGACTGATTAATTATTGGAATCTAATTTGATTTCCAGCTTTGATTCATTGCAACCTCCTCAACTGCTACAGATTTTAAATGATGTGTTTACTGACATTAATCCCCAGGTAAGTTATAAGAAAAATAATTTGAATTTTACCTCAATAAATAAATATATAAACAATGTACATGTTCATATCACCTTTGTATGTTCCTTCTTGTATCAAAAACACAATCTTGCTAAGGGTGTAAATTTTAGCTATTTGATTCCAAAATTTGCTAAAGGATGTTTTTAGCATTCTAAATTTCAATTTTAATTTCCACTGTTGCATAAAGAATAAATATATTGTGTATTCTTTCAAGTGGAGGATTATTGTAGATTCCACAACCTATTTATATTCCATGAAGCATTACAACTTGTATCTACCAGAAAAGTACTTTATCATCTGCAAGCCTGACTTAGTACACTTAGCAAAAGGAACAGATTGACAAGTGGATACCAGTAGTCTCATAAATTCATATTAAGTAACTAGGCTTATAATTATTCAATATGTAAACCAACAACAGTATGCATATAAGGCCCCTGGTATAAGGTATTTATCATGCTGTGAGTTGTTAGCTCTAGGATTACAAATCATAACATGATAAATACTCTACATCATTAGCTTCCACTGATTCCATGAAGGTAGGAATTTTTAGGATTATGTAAGACCCATTGCTCAATAAATCATTTGTACACTTGATGAGAGGGAGTTCTGTTCCTTTGAAACAGTGTTCTACTAAGATTTACTATACCTTGTCCCCTAGTTTCCCTAGTTTCTTTACTTTAAGGCCAATTATATATATAATTTATTTGCTTAGGATATTGTAGTCTTTGGAAATAAAAGGTTTTAAAATCCATGTTTACCAGACAATTTGATGTAAAATAAAACAAAACAAAAACTGAATAATAATATTTTCCTGACTTTAAGATTTAAAATTCAAGGAAAACTATCAAGATCTTATAGAGAATTTTTCAACATTTTTATCATGTCATCATCATCTATTAAACTATATCACAACACAGCAACCCTATATTAACAAAGTCTGTTACCATGGAAACCAAAAATTCAAAGAACTTGCATAGAAAAGTGCAATCATCTCAAGAAAATAATTGCAGCTCCCTAAAGGCCTTCAAACCCTTGTTTATCGATGGAGAAAAATACTTGATATAAAATGCTTCCAAAAATGACAATTGAGACCAGTTACTATTAGTGTCAACAATAGAGTAATTAAGAAGAACCACATTTTTAATGTGTTCTTTTACTTCTATCTTATGTGGCATGATTAATGATGGTAGACTGACTAGACTAATGTAATCTTGAAATACTTGACAGTGCGACAAGTGCATGAACACAGGCTGATCATTTCAAGTCCCATGTTCAATTAAGCATAACTGCAAACATTGATTTATTTTTCCAATGTATTCTTCACCACACCCTGGACATTTGAGCTTCTAAATAACATTTGCTTTCTGCAATTTCAGGATCTTTGTCCTTCATAGGGCAGAAAATAGAACATTTTGTTGTGGAATATTCCTCATTATACTCTGCTAAAAGATATTGGGTTTTACATTGAATGGTACCACTAAAGCATTCGCAAATCAAGTTTACATGAGAATGATATACAGTAGTGTAATGATGGTCAACCTGACAAGCATTCAGAAAAGAATTTAGCCAGTTCACTGTAGCTGTGACCCACAATCAGACAGTAAAATGTCTGGGATATAATATCTGGCAAAATATTCTTTCGTTCAATGGATTAATGTGCTTGCTGACTTGTTGCAAATTTGGATAATCTCTGGAAATCTGCTAAGAGCATTGATGAACACCAAAAGATACTTGTAACCTTTTTGTGTCTTGACCAAAACCAATGTAATTAACAGCCATGAATTCATGTTGATTGGGTATCAGGTGGTGCTCATATGCCATAATATGACAAAAGTTGCATAACCCCTACAATGGGCCCCTTGAGCATTGATTAGGACTTGACCAACCTTAGATATTGGTACATGCCCAAAAAGACAAGCACAAGTATCTGCTACAATCTTCTGGTTTCCTTTTCAAAACTGCATCACACTGAACACCCAGTATCAGCATACACCATCCTGAGAGCTTAGAGCTTGTCTTAGGATTAGACTGAATATAACTCAAGGTATAATTGGCAATTATCAGAGTATATTTGCATGACTGTAAAAATTGTTTATGGTGTTAAACAACACTTTTAGCTATAGTTTTAGCTTTCTTAGTTTCAATCATATACTTTTGTTCAGCAGGAGAAAGAGGCTGACTCCAAAGAACAACCAGACAGTTGTTTTGCAACAAAATACCAGCTAATGCAACATCAATGGCATTGATCTTCAGCTCAAATACAACACTATCTCATAGAACAACTAAAATTGAGTCTTAATAGCAGCAATAACATTCTCAAATGCATTCTGGTGAACCATGGATGAGTGGAACTTGACNGATACTTGTAACCTTTTTGTGTCTTGACCAAAACCAATGTAATTAACAGCCATGAATTCATGTTGATTGGGTATCAGGTGGTGCTCATATGCCATAATATGACAAAAGTTGCATAACCCCTACAATGGGCCCCTTGAGCATTGATTAGGACTTGACCAACCTTAGATATTGGTACATGCCCAAAAAGACAAGCACAAGTATCTGCTACAATCTTCTGGTTTCCTTTTCAAAACTGCATCACACTGAACACCCAGTATCAGCATACACCATCCTGAGAGCTTAGAGCTTGTCTTAGGATTAGACTGAATATAACTCAAGGTATAATTGGCAATTATCAGAGTATATTTGCATGACTGTAAAAATTGTTTATGGTGTTAAACAACACTTTTAGCTATAGTTTTAGCTTTCTTAGTTTCAATCATATACTTTTGTTCAGCAGGAGAAAGAGGCTGACTCCAAAGAACAACCAGACAGTTGTTTTGCAACAAAATACCAGCTAATGCAACATCAATGGCATTGATCTTCAGCTCAAATACAACACTATCTCATAGAACAACTAAAATTGAGTCTTAATAGCAGCAATAACATTCTCAAATGCATTCTGGTGAACCATGGATGAGTGGAACTTGACCACAACCCATTTCATGTCACAAAGACAACCAGTAATCAAAGACCGATCCATTTCACTGCAATTGGAAATTGGAAATATAAATGATGAATTAATCTTCCTACCAGTTAATGTCAGTGACATCATTCTTGCATCCAAGGAGTCTGAGGTTATTTAGAAGAAAAACAGTTATTTGCCAGTACATTTGGCATGAAAAGAATAGAGAAGCTTCATTATTTTTTAGATATGTGTATTGGTCACAGTGAAGGTAATGTCAATATTGGACAAAACAGATACTTAAAAAATTCAAAATGCAATATGAAAAATCAGTTGCAATGCCAATGGAACAAAATACAAAAACTCAGCAAGTCACAGAAGATTGAACTATTTGATCCAAAGCTGTACCAGTCAGCCGTTGGGAGTCTTATGTACCTGGCAAATGTTACATGACCTTATATCTCAACACTGTCCATAAATCAGCACAGTGTTATAATTGAACAGATACTATTTGTTGGTCAATGTTAAAGCTTATACTTCAACACTTTTGGGGGGCATAAGAATGCTTGGTTTATTATACTAGGGAACCCAAAGCACATCACTTTATGTGTTTTCTGACACAGACTTATTCACAGTACAGATTGCCAAAGAACAATGGCATTATTGGCTGGAGAAGTAGGAAGCAAATTATTGTTGCACACTCAACTGCTGAAGCAGAATATGTTGCAGTTCGCTTTGCAATTCAAGAATGCATACAAGAATGCATACAAATACAGTTCATCTTCTAAAAACAAATCACATTGCAAACAAATATCATTTCACGAGAGAACAATTTGGAAAATGGGCAAATAGCTTTGGAATTCTGTCCTACAGAGATGATTGCAGACATCATGATAAAAGTGATGGGACATTTTCAGCTCAAGAGTCTTCAAAGTTGATAGCAATTGACAGTTAAACCAAGTACTTAAAAAGGACTGTTGAAATACAACAAGCTTAAGTTTAACTACTTTGAGGACACAAAATGTAAGGTAATATTTGCTTCTGATGCATTTTTTAAGTTGCTGTTTGATTGGTTAAAGAAAAAAAACTATTTATAGACTTGAGTATCACACCTAGTTCTGTTGTGTTGTAATTTTCATTGGTTTGGGTGAGTAATTTTGAATTTCAAATTTATGGTCTGTCACTTTTGCTGTTACTTTTACACATATAGAATAATGTTATGGTTGAATTCTAAGTTAGTACACAAAGTGATGGTTAATCAATGACTTTACAAATTTTACCCAAGAAACTTTATAGTAACTGAACAGATTCCTAGGGTTAACCTTTTGCAGAAAAGGCAGTCTTCAGTATATCAGCTGGGTTGAGAGGAATTTGATGGTAAAAATGGAAAAAGTTCACAACACCAAACATGAATACCAGCTTTCTTTTGATTCAAGCCATTAACAGAACTGAAAATCCATTGATTTGAGTAAACTTATTCACCAGTTTGTAGTTTATGCAATTTCAGAAATCTCCTGATGATTTAAAAACCACAGCATGATGCCTCCAACCGGATGAGGATTCTCTTATAATGCCATTTTTATAAAGTTCACAAATTTTCTTGTAAACAAAAACTTCTTATGTTTTGAAACTGGAATTTTCCTGGCATGATGTGTCTCTGCCTCAAGCAATAAGTGAATGATTGGATGAAGTTACCATGTGGTACTGTAAAAGCAGGCTTTGACTAAGGCCTTGTCAAAATGTCATGGTAACCTGTTGCAGGTGAAGAAGCAGAAGTGGCAGGAGCCCCCTTGGTATTTGTAAACAGAACTAAGCTATCTTTGTTTGTTGCCAGCTGAGAATTATAATTTGAAAAGGCAGGAGCTATCCAAGAGGAAGTGTGAAGAAAATCTTGTCCAACAATGACTGGAACAGACAAATTTTCAAAAACTTAGAACTTAACATGAGATTTATAACTTTTTCAATGTAATCGTACATCAAAGAAGAGTTTAACTTTTATTTAGCATAATTTGCAAAATGCTTATTGCAGTAAGACAAGACATCAGCAAAACATTAGCACCTGTATTGACTAAAGTTAAACCGGGCACATTATATTTAGGTACAGTTAATGACACAAACTTGAAGGCATGTAAATCAATATCTGATTAAGCAGTAAAGAAAAAACTATGTTGAAACCCAGTTTCTTCTGCAGTGTAATTACTGAACTCAGGTGGGTGCCAGAACTTATTAAACGTTTATTAAGACCTTTTCTGCTTAGGAATGGAACAGCATTGGATCTTGAAGTGGTTTGGCTTCCCACATGCAATCTGTATCTGTATCTGTATCTGTATAAGTACGTCTTATATGTCCAGTTATGGCACTTAAAAAGACGGGTGAGAGAGAGCGCACTGTACAAATTTAGTCCAAGTGAAGGCTTGATCTAAAAGCCTCTGCGCTGGTGGATATTACTTGGGTTTCATCCAGTTGGTTCCATTCTATTACAGTTCTAGGAAAAAGAGAATTTCGGTAGATGGTGGTGTTTGACTGAATTATATTAAAGCATTTAGTATTGTTCCTAGCACTATTTGCCACTGTATTTGTAGAAACAAAGTCAACAAATCTGGTAGCACGTATCCTGCGTTTAGCGGAGCTTGGTACCAAAAACTGCGATGGGGGTATAGCCGGTACCAACCCCTCAACCACCTTATAAAGAAAGACGAGTCGTAATTCTTTCCTTCTAGCCTGTAGTGTATCTAGGTCACATTCTTTAAGCATTTGGCTGACGCAGCCCTGGTCTCTTGATTTGAAATCTTTTTTAATAAATCTGGCTGCTCTCCTTTGTATCTTTTCTAGTTTGTCAATATCTGATTTCAGGAAGGGGTCCCATACAATACATCCATAGTCTAATGTAGATCTTACCAATGATAAGTAGGCGTTCTTACGGCATGTACTGGAGCAGTGTTGTAGATTACGATGAAGGAAGCCCAGGGTGGAACTAGCTTTCTTGCAGATGTTATTAATATGGGTGCTCCATTTCAGGTCTTCAGATATCATAAGGCCTAGGTATGGGTTTGTTGGTACTTGTTCGAGTATATGGTTATTCAGTTGATAAAAGTGTGAGGATCTTTGTTTCACACTCAGGACATAACACTTTTTTGCATTAAAGCGCAATATATTGTTTTCCGAAGGCAGGACACTTCTTTGGGTTGTGAATATGGCTGCAATTTTCTCATGGTTTAAAAGCACAGGATTGTTGTTGAGTATGCAAGAACAGAGGTTGAGAAATGTCTGACCAATTTTATGAGGTTGTTTATTAGCTGACTTTTTCATCCTGCAGACTCAATTCCATGAGCAATGCTTAAAACTGTGCAGAAGATTAAGTCTGAATCAACTGCTAAAATATCACCATGAATTTTGGAATGATTGTAGTCTGGAATCACTTGTTATGTAATTCTGTTTCCTAATGAAGACATGGATACTTACACTGGCACAGTTGTGGGCATATTGCAAGAAAAAAATTTTCAATTAACTTGAACTCCTGTTTCTTGAGACATAGTTAATGGTGTTCATAGTATTTGTTGTGGGTGGTTTAAAGCATTTGTTAAACTTTTGTTTAGCTATCTCATATGGAGTCAATCCCAAAGAGTGGAGTTTTAGTCTTAAGCAAAGAACATTAAGGCCACCAAGTATGAATGTAGGAACTTGTCTAATTTCTGCTTTTTGGGAGCAAACATATGCCTAGCATCTACACATTTTTCTTGTTCAATACATGTCTCAATAATATTCTGATATCTGATGGAATCAGTAGTATATTTAACAGCAGTAGCATCCACGTAATTAACTACCAGGTTCAGTTTATTGATATGTAATATTATGTTATGCTTCACCTTAATTGATCATTGATTTGAATGATACTCAATGTGTAAATGTAGGATGCAGTAGCTGATCATGCCACTTCAGCTATGTGGCACTAATATTGAACAACTTTTGTAGCAGAACAAACTAGGTAGTTGAATATTACAAAAAAGGATAACTCTTTCATTACATAAATCACTGCAAGATCATTTTTGTATCTGTGTGTGTCACCACAGAATCCTTTCTAATTGGATGCTTTTTACTTGTATATTTATATTTTTAATTTTGATACAGCAAGAATCTGACTTGCGACAAGAAGACCCAGAGCAGAGAGTTATAAGAATGTTTGGATTTTTGAGGATACTAAAGTATAAGCCAAAGACAGATGCAGGAAATCTGTAAGTTAATATTTTGTACATTTTTTATTGAGTCTCATTGTTTTTTGGTACTAAGTGCTTTGTATCAATGTAATGTTCTAATGTATTTGAGTCAATTTTTCAGTGCCCAGCTTTTGAGGATTTGCTCATTTTTGAATTCAAAATTTATGGAATTGAACAAGAGTTTTCATCATTTGTTTCCAATCATGTTTGGTTTTCATTTGATACTGAGTTCATTATTCAAAAGTTCAAGAACAAAGTGTTCTTTAAATATAACAGTATTGGAATATTTGTTTATAACTATGCTCCTTTTGATTTCCAAACTTCTAAGCAGGAAACTTTTTTCAGATACATATATGAGAATGATTTATTGATGCAACTGAACCGGTCTTTTGTACAGAATCTTGATGTATCTTCTTAATTGTAATATGGTCATCGTTTTTTTAGAGTTTTGTCAAAATTTCTGATGCCTCGATCTTGTATGTTTTCCCCCTTCACATTTTAAGGCTTGTCTTTCTCTTTGGCATTGTTATACATTATAATACTTCAATATATCTTCCTTTGCTATACGTTTGCTCATTCATCCCCTGTCTTCTTTCCTCAGCTTTTATAGCCACTAAATAACATTGTGCTTTGGTTCTATTTTACATTTTTATTTCCTGCTCATTGTAATCACTCTAATATTATTATGAATTGTAAGTACTTGCTGGAGAAGCTCAGCTGTCAAGAAGAGTATCAAGTCATATCTTACTTAATTGTATTGTCCATTGCAATTATCATTGTTAATGCTATCATTGATGGTAAGAAAAACAGGCTGCCTTGTATTTGATACTCAATTTGATAATTGTAAAACCAAAATAATTTTGTTAAGGTCAGGGCATAGCTCTTTGTTTTTCTTATAAGTACTCATTCCATCTTGTCCTTGGCCACCACCATCTTTTTCTCCTTGTAAGTTGGAGCATTTCCTCAGCACATACTTCACATAAGTCCTGAAAATTTGCTCCACGTCTTTGTTTGCTTCTCTTTTTTAATTATTTTTTTTCAAGAATATGTTCAAACTGTACGGTCACAAATATGACTGCAAACACCATTATTTGATATTTTTTTAAAGGACATTGATTACTAACTATCTTTTGGAGCTTTCGTTTGCATCAACTGTTTTAAGGTTTCTCCATAAATACTCTTAAGTTTCTTTGAAGCTGCCATGAATGTTTGTCATATTTTGTGTGGCCCAATGATAACTGTAACCAGAAATCCTCAACATCCCTCCATGCTATCAGTAGATGTTTGGTCAGTGTTACATGAAATAATAATATAACATAATGGAATTTGATCTGTTGTATCTCTTGCTTTCATTTCACCAGCTGCACATTCAGTAAAAGGTTTTTCTAACATTTGGCTGGATTTTATATTACTTTGGCTAGTAAAAAAATACCCTGCAAAAATGTCACTGCGGATAAAAATATTTTGAAATTTAAGTTGGTTTTATCACATCAAAAGTGATAGGAAGTTCCCAGGCCAATTTATAAATAGGAATCCAAATACGTGGTTTGATTAAATTTCCATTTAATTTCTATTTAATTTGTTTCTCTACTTTTTCTGCTTTAGGAGTGCTTTCCGCCAAGGTTTGGTGCAAGGTGATAAACCTGTAATCTACCCTATTCTTTCTTGGGTTTTGGAAAGGCTGCCTGAATTAAAGAAAAGAGCATATCTTGCAAGGTATTTGGTAAAGGTTGAAGTACCACCAGACATCTTGGTTGATCCAGAGGTCTTGGAGACTAATAATGCTGTAAGTTTGGAGACATCTGGTGTATGTTGTTAGAAGATGACAGAACACATGAACACATATGCGACGACCTGTACAGATAAACAATAATCACTATCAGTATCAGCCAACCAAAGTTCTGTTCATCACTGTTAAGACTAATTTTTTTCCTGTTCCATTGATTTTTTAAAATGTTATTTTGTGTTAGAATGTCAGAATTTTTCCATTTATTTTTTTATTGAATTTTCTGACTTAAACAACACACCTACATACTACTTACACTATGGTTTTCGTTTGCTAAATACACTGGACCAGATTCTTGTCTAAGCCTCATTTTCACCAAAGTTGCAAGAGCTTTGCTTGTGGGGTAGTAGCTGATAGCAGAAAAATATTACAAGGAACTGTCTTACAGCATATCCTACAGTTTTTGCGACAGTTTGTGCTTCACAGTTGCAAAGGTCACAAAACAAGCAGTGACATGTTTTTACCCTACCGTTTCCAGTTAACAAAATTTAATTAATTCTATACAACATATCTTGTCAAATGCTTATCAGACTTTCACCAAAGAGGCTCAGGACTAAGACTGAGAAGTAGAATCAGGTATTTTGACACAATAGGTTGTGACTGTGACTATTATGTTAAGCTTGGAAAGATATTCACCATGACCCGGGAAACCATTTTAATAAGCAGTGTTCTCGCCAAATTGTTTATTGACCAATAAATATTCCAAACTTGGAATTAACCCAAAAGTAGTTTTTACACAGGTCTTTTGCATTGACATAGACAAATGACAGGGAAAACGTACAGCAATGACCGAGCTTTCTCAGAAGCAGCAAAGCAACCTTACAAAACTATTATAATGTTAATCCGAACTATTTCTTGCCTGTTATAATGGGAGCAATGGAGGAAGGAAAGAAAAAACTCAAAATGAATACACGGTGGCCCATTATACCAGCTTTCTTGGTACTTTCATTAATTTGCAAAAGTAGTTTCTGGTCTTCTGGTTTTTAGATCAACTTAATCGCCTAGAAGATTATCACGTATTCATATCTGAGTCTGGCAAATTTCTAACAAAAAGCAGCCATACAAATCATGTGAAAAATAAAGAGTGGTAGTTTATTTACTGTGTTATTAATACCATTCGGAATGGCTTAAAAAATAAATAGACTTGTTAGTTGGACTTTTCAAATTTGTTGTTATACAGTGTAATATCCATTATTTTTTATGTTGTTATTTTTTATTCATTTTGTGCTGTTGTATAATATTTCTAGTTTTTATAAGAGCCTGACGATGGGAGGCGTATCTCTCGAAATGTAGCTCAGAAAAAGCTTATGACTCACAGGCTTTGACAAATCGAATATTAGCCGTGGTACGTGTGCGTACTCGAATATATTATCTTCTGTACGTGAAATTTTGTCAAACGTTCTCTGTTGATAAGACAGTATGTACGTGCGCTTCCAGTTCACTTTCGTCCATCTTGCCTTGATCCAATGTTTAGCTGTCGGATAGCTTTCACTACGCGACGATCGCGAAAGTGACATAAGACGATAATTGTTAAAAATGGAAACAAGTGAATAGCTCATATTGGCATGATTTTCATGACGAGATCTCGTTTTCATGTAACAAACTTCCTTCGAACTGCCCGCGCACACCGGGCGTACACCAAGAATAGAAAAACCTTGTACGTGTGTGGACTTGGAGCAAAATATTTATATACGTGAAAAAATAATTTATTTGTTTTGAAGTACGTAACGTACGCACATACGCAATTTGTCAAAGCCTGACTCAAGGAATGATAAAGCTCGTACATCTGTGGCTTCCTATGAGTCCATAAAGTTCAGAATTTTCAAGATAATTCGAGAAACGTAGTTTTTATAAGTAATTCGATTCTGTAGACTACGTATGTCATCAAAATGTATCAAAGGAGCACACCTGGGATGAGGGAAAGAGGGGTAAAAATTGGAAAAGATAAAGGAAGGAGGAGTGGACTATGAGAAGTAAAAAATAGGATAAATTACAAGGACAAATTCATACAATAACAAGTGATTGGAAAAAGTTCCACATTTATTGCTTCCTTCTCTCACCATACCTAGTAGGAAGATGCAAGTTGAAGACTTAGGTTTCATGTTAAAAATAAGTTCACATCTGTTTTAATCGGATACCATTAATGTATTATACAACTAGCCCCATTTTTTTCTGTACGGCATTATTCTAGATTGTTCTTAGTTCTTCCAGGTTTTATATGCCTGCTTTAGACATGTCACTTGACAATGTATTTGATTTTCAATTTACTTTTACTTTTGTTTTCATAATATTACCTCGGTTAATCAGGAAACTGAAATGACTGTCTGTGTTTACCATAAAATTTACTTCAACTAAAAACATTTCTTTTGACACTTATAGAGAATTCGATAAAGCATGGCATAAAACTTAATGTTGGAATTTTTCTAATAATTTTTGAATATATTGCAGTTGATTTATTTAGAAGGTGTTGGTTATACACGAGAAATTATGATGATTTAATTTTTTATGCAGCATGAAGTAAGAATTTGGCTCTGTGTGTAGCCCTCCGTTCATTAATATAGAACCCTTATTGATTTACTTGTAAACATTGCCCTCTTTAATAGGTAGATGAAGAGAAAGAATATTAGCCTTTATCACTTCTTTGCCCAATATGCAAATTTATGTTTAATATTCACTAAACAGTTTATTTTGACACTGTTTTGGAAAAAGAAATTTGTTTAAAGAAGTTGTATAATTACTCGATGTAACATTCGTCGAATACACTAACACATTAGGTAATCGATAAATGCCCTTTCATCTCCCATCTTAAGCATTTCTGCAATCATGTATTTGTACAGTAAGTTTTAAGAACATATGTAGTTACGATTATGACTGGGCTTACGTGTTAATAGATTCTCTGGTAGTGCTGTATCACTTATAACGTAGGATGGAAATCGCACGGAAAATACGCAAAAATATATTTCTAATTTGCTTATCTTGTAGTACATTGAGCTTGTGGAACAGTTTAAAGAATGTCACAAAGCTTCAGAGCAACTGAAGAGTTCAGGATTTTCAAGCAGTGAAATAAAGAAGGCAAGGGTTGAATTCATGAATAAAGTAAAATGTTTGCCACATAATTCTATGTTAATAGTTGTAACAAAGATTGAGAGGCCCAAGTGATTGCTATTTAAAAGTTATAATTTCTCACGTAAATAAGTGGAGTTTTTTTCAATATTTGATTCAATTTTCTCCCCTGCTATTGTTTTATTTAATAAAATATTTAATCACAGGCTAAGTTCAGGCATTATGACCTTCCTAGCTTGATTATGTCACTATGTTGTGCTATCAAAGACGGATATTGAACTTAGCAAGTGGTTAAACAATATGACAAAGCTCGTAGATTTTTGCAGCCAGCAAGCATGCATTGTAACATTATAATACTACCTTTTGGACCATAAATTTATTTCACAATGTCTTGGCCTTTGGATTTTATATAGGGAATATGATTCTCTTACTTTGCTACTACCGACAAGAAAAGCTGGGCTTCCAAGGGTTTAAATTATTTAGTAAATGTTTGTTGTTGTTTTGTTTTGTATTGTTTTAGTTACTTAATTATTTTTCCGTTTTTGGCTCAAGCACATATGTACAGCTAATAGCTGATGGTATCCTTAGTTCTACCTCATGATTTTGGTTACCACCGTAGTCTTCTTCCATTAAACTCTATTCAATATTGAATCGATAATGAATACCTCGACTTGGGCAGACAAGAGATAAGAGGAACAAATGTAAACACATATAACATTTTGCCATTTTTGTAACGTTTTCACTGTTACACTAACGCACAGGTAGCTAAATTAGAAATGTATGTATGAAAGATTTGGTAAGAATATCAGCGCCGAATTCGAAATGATTAGGTTAGCCATTACATCCCAAAGTGATCATATTAATAATTGTACTCATTTCTAGTTGTGTGAATTTTGTCATAATGCCTTTTCACTCCAGGATATATTAGCAATGGAGGAAGAGAAGGAACAACTGAAGAAGAGAATTGAAAGGGTACAAAGAAGGGTGAGTTTCCTTGGAGTTTTAACTAGTTGCTTTTGTTCTTTCATGGACTATGTTTGGTTGGTTACCAGTAAAATATCATAAGATACTTTGACAAACAAAATAAATGCAGGAATCTGATAGTAGTCATTATTACATTGATTCTTCTCAGAATTTATCAAGGAGTGTTAATTTACCGCTGAAGTTTTTTAAGCACGAGCAAGTATTGCCGCGCTTTTAAACCTTTGTATTTTCCTTGTTCTTGTTCTTGGACGATTTTTGTTCAGTAATGCTCAGCACTTTATAGGCACTTCTTTGCTCAGTAATCCTCAGTTATTTTTGTAGTCACTCCATGCACTTTTGCATACACAAATATAATACTAGGCTCGCGCTTATAGACTGAAGGTTTTTCAGTCTTGTTTATTACTTACTGACAAAACCTTATGGGGATCAAAATTCGAGAAATTTCTTTTTTGAGCTTTTTCGTTGATATATGTTAATACTGTAAAAAAATAATACATGTTGTTGTTCTGTTATGCTGGTTACCTATTTTTTAAAGTACTGAAAAGTACAAAATTAAATGACGTTATCAAACTACAGCTTCATTCGGGTAAAACTCAGATTTCAACACAGGGTTAGAGTTGTTTTTGTATAGCACCAGAAACTGTTCTCAAAGAAGCGGTTTTTCCATTTGGAGGGCAAATCATTCCACAAATGTCGGTGTTGACCTTCGTCATTGGTTTAAATGTTGCCTGTCTTATTCCATTGGCTGGGAAGATTTGCGTTAATTTCCTTATGCTTATTGAGTACAAGAGTTTTTAGGTTTTTCTTCATGGTTTCTAATATCAGGTGTTGTGGCGTGAGTAGTAAAGGTATTTCATCTAAGTCCTTTTTGGTTCCTTACTAGAATTTCTTCTATCTGTGGCCGTTTACTGTTTGAATAAAAGGTTTTTTCGGTCTTTGTTGCTATCGCAGTTTATGTGGTGCAGTTGTATTTTTTGTGACACCTGCACCGCCTTTTTTAGTAAAGGGTAAATACAACTTTTGTTCCTCGTTAAATTGGCTCTTGATTGTATACATTTTTGCAAAATTTTAGCCACATTTCATGATGCAGACGTTTACTATGCTTGATCGTAATTGTTTGTCAGGCTTAGATTGATACATTTTTGTGTTAGAGAGAATTTGGTAAAAAAGTATACTAGGACACCTCATCTGCTTCCGTATCCAGTTGCTTTTACGTTCAGGTTAACCCTGAAGTAGTTTTTCTGAGAGAAAGTTGATCTGACGACCAACGTTCTCGCAAAGAGAAAAGCAGCTAATATCCTTTACATACTCAGTTTCACGATATATTTTAGTATTATACTTTTTATTCGCCCAAACAGTTTTCGTTTACTGGTGAGATGTGCCTGTTGAAATATTATTAAATAAATAAATAAATAATTAAATAAACAAATAAATAAATAAATAAATAGATATACAAATAAATAAATGAGCTATGCCTACACATGCGCTTGAAGATCCAGCCACAAACTAACTGCACCAACTAGTAGATGAATGGTCTTAATTACGAGTGATTAACACATTAACACATTCGGCATCACTGAACTTAGGATGGACAACATTCTGTATTATTTTTGAACTAAAATTCTCATCAAAGGATTATGGCATATCCATTAAGCGTCACCTGTCATTAGATCCACCTCTACACTAACTATGACGGTTGACGAAATTACTTGTTTAAGATTTTTTAAATTGTTCTCTTGGTACTTTCTCACTTACCATTAGGTTGAAGGAGTTTTCAACAAAGAAAAGCTTTTACTAACAGCTCGGCAGCTACGACAGGAAAGTGAAAAGGAGGCAGGTCTATCTGAACAGAAGATGAATCAACGAAACCAGGTGCGTCTCTGTTGTGCTTGATGTTTTATCATCACCAACTGCTTGTCTCTAGCGAACACAAAGACGAGAACGTATGCAGTCTGATTCAATAATTATAAATAATTTGATAAACAATTTGATGCTGGTTAGATATAGATTTTAGACTGCCAACTATTTTGTGGTATGACATAGAAAACTGCAAAGTATCTTTGTTAGTAGAAGAAGAAATAACTTGATTTATTCAAAGCTCAGGAGAAATGTCAAATTTTGAAATCCATAAATTAGTGGTTTTGCATTGTTTATCCGGGAAGAAAGAGAAATTTGAACGATTGATAATTACAGAAAACTTCCTCAGAAAGCTTAGAAGAATGTTTTTAAATGCTCCAAGAGGACACTTAATAAAATTGTAAGGTTAGGGATCTAGTTAGAAACAAAATTTTAGTGCCTCCAAAACATCAAACCCTTTTTAACCCCAAAGATTAAAGATGACCCACTGAAATAAAAAGCATCTGTAAAAGTATTTCAAAGCTGTTGTATTTTGTATTCAGCAAAGTTTTCTGGATTAATTTTCATTGCTTTTGCTACAGCTTTTCTAATAGCATTTATATCTTTATTGGGGCAATTTTGGAAAAAGATTTTTGGAAGTTTTACCATTCTTTAATTTTATCTGATACTGTAAAGTTCTGATAACTTATTTTATGCAGGACTTAATCCTATGGGCTGAAATTCATGAAAAGGGTAAATGCAGTATTTACAATTGTAGTTATTTTGTATGAGCAATTAAAAATATGATTCCACTGTTTTAATACGTACGTCAATACAAATGTTTAGTTCGCAATTTTTTATATTATTTTATCCAATGAAAAAATAGTAATATTTGTTTTGTTTTTGAACATAGTAGATTTTCGTAAAAATTACTCAAGCTTGCCGGCAAATAAGTGTTTTTCGACGAACCAAAGCATGTGGTTTTTAATTGTTCTTTTAATTTGAAGGTTATTTTAGGCAGAGGTTGTTGAAGATATCTTCGATGCGCGGCTCAGATAGAAAAACACACGAAACTCCAATGTAGAGGACTGTATACCAATCTTTTTACAAATAAAACGTTCAATAAAACACTAACGAGTCAAATTATACAGACTCATAACAATCAATAGTAGTGAAACACACAACCAGTGGAGCACTTCTATCAATCTGATACAATCTTAACAATCTGAGGGATCTTGAAGAATATAAACAGTCTTGAAGAATCTTGCAAGTTACCACATTACTTATACTCCCTAGTTTCCCACATGACACATCTAGAATCAGCATGTATTTACAATATTCACATAATTAAAATACCTAAAATTATACGCCCAAATCTCTATAATTTTCTAATCCCTTATTCATGATCAAAATATATTACAAGCAATAGTAATACTAAAATATCTACCACAATCGTGCTATTGCCGGTGACTCGCGTCAATTAGCCTATTTTTGATAGATGTCAATTCCCCTACTGACGCATACCGAGAATGACCCCAAAACAACGTAGAATAATATGGATAATTCCTTAACAGAGGTGTCGAAATGTGGAGTACTGTACTGAGATTTGCACTGCATTCAAATTCTCGAAACAAAATGAAGTCAAAGATAAATAACTTAAAGGTAATTTGAAAAGAGGAATTTCTAAAGCGGTTACGCGACAAATAACCAGAAATATAAAAGTTGTTTGGATTCTCCCAATTTACCAGGACATAAGAAGATCTTCATGCTGTTTTAGGGTCATCTCAACATAGCGATCTTCATCTGAACCACCAACTTTCCTACCTAAGTGATCGCCAAGACAGCAGCAGCAGAAGATGAAATCAAGATATAGAACAGGGAGAAGAAGAACAAAAAATACGAAAGGAGCTTACAATTGATTCAAGAGAGCTTCTGAAGAAAACACTGAATGAACATAAAGCAAGAAGTAAAGGGCAAAGCGAAAACGGTGACCTTCGATAAACGATATAGGTTCCTTCCACCTTGCCCACCTTGTTTGGTCATTTTGGTTTTGTATTCATTATTTTGAGAGTTTTACTACTTCGGTAGAAAGCTGCACTCAGAAAATTATAAAAATTAATGTTGGAATCTATGCCAGTCAGGAGCAACAAGGCAACCTCATTGAAATGTTAGGAGTTCGAACAACTATGAATAGTAGAAATTGTTACCCAGATAAGAGCTATCTGCATTAACAGGCTCCAAATTTTGCTATTTAATAATGGTATTTTTGTAAAACTTTCCATTGGTTGGAACCCGTAAGTTGTTGGGTAATTTTCTTGCCTTGTATTTAGGAAGAGCTGAAACATGGTGGATTTTGTTGGCACGACCCCAACTCTACACAAATTGCTTTAAACATAAAAATAAAACGCGAAATAATTGTGAATTGAATGGAACTATGGTTGATTTTTTTGCTTATGTATGATGAGGTTTACTTACTAGCAAAATGTTCGAGTGAGTAGCCTTTTGAAAAGTAATGTCAGTATTTGAGTTTTGAAATCATTTTAATTATTGGCAGGGTTAGATTTCGCAGACTACCAAATGTTGATGTACTCTTTTTGTGAAAATAAACTTGCCCTGTCCAAACTAGAAACATTTAATGACGCACTAGTGGATCGGACGATGTTTCTAGCTGCTCTTGGAAAGCAATGATGCAAAAGAGATAATTTTTTGTGTTTCATTGTTTGATTATCACCTGATATTATTACTATTTTCTCCTTTCAATGCCCAGTTAAATCACGCCGAACAAAAAGTTCAACGTCTTACTGCACAGTTAAAAGAATTAAGAGCAGCAAGCATTGGAATTTCAGCAGAAGGTAAGCCATAGTATTACTGGCTTTTTTCTTCAAACATTTTCTTTTCTGCACTTTTTTCACGCCCACATTTAAATGTTAAATGTTATAACGGTGAACTTTGAAGTTCTTTGACACATACAGTAGGTTTCTCAGGTAACGTTTGAAGAAAAACAGCCAGTAGCTCAATCAATTTTGAGAAACTAATACATAATTTATATTCGTCGGATTACCATTTTGTTTTTTATTATCAATTATTTCATTGTCACTTCTTTTTATGGCAAATTGGGATGAGAAAACTCAACAGGTGAACTTTGCGCTATCCCTGTAACACGTCAGTTTACTTCTTTCGACAAACCACATTATCACTTACACATTTTGTTCATGCTGTATTTGGCCATGAAAGATAATATTTTGTAATTGTTGTCGGACACCATTCTCCAAGTACATGTAATGAAAATACCATGGACGGAGCTGGTAGCGAATGAACACCTTAGAGAAAGATACGACCACATGGTATAGCGAAAAAGGAAAAAAAACTCCTCCGACAAAAGTCGAACTTTTGTTGGATGAGTTGTGAGCCAAAAAGAACTTGAAAATAGCGAGAACCTGCCAGCTTGAGATGTATAGTAAAATAGTTTCAGGGAAAATTAAAAATTAGAAGAGGTGTTGAGAACAGCAATAAACAGTTGTGGAAAACACTGATAAATTCTGCCTGGGTGCGATACTCCTTGCGATGAGTTGAATTTGAAGATCTTTTAGAACCTAAAACAAGCTCTTTAATGGCAGGTTAGCTAAGCCATTAACCGTTTGCATCAAGTCATTTCCTCTCGTTTTTATGGTAAATATTATACTGAAATTGTGACAACACAGCTTTCAAACATTTTCTAATTTAGACTTATAAGTGAGTAGGGATCATGGGTATAGAGGTCACGCTAAAAAGTAACGCTAAAGCGAATTAGAGGTGAACCGATCATTTATTCACACAACCCATCTTATTCTTGTAAGATTCGTGACAAAAACTGACAGTACGCACAACAGCTGCTCGCAGTCCAGGTAATTTAATCAGAATTTCAGTGATACCACTTGCTGAATGGTTGATTGCTAAGATTTTCCAATGAACACATTTTTTCTGGTATGTTGACACTTAGCTAGCCATTAAAAGGAACTTCCCTTAGCGCTTACTAGATTTACAATTATTCAAGGTAGTCCAAGGTAGAAAGTAAATTCTTGTTTATGTTTCCCTTTTTTATTAGTCATTGAAGCACGTGAAGAAATAGAACTTTCTCTTAGGCCCTGTAACAGTTTAACCCGATGATACTTATCAAAGTGATAGTTGATATTGTTTTAATGAACAGGTTTTGTGAAAAGGCTAGAGGAAGAAAACAAACTCAACTCCTATCTGAGCCAAGATAAACTACCTAAGGTAAAACGAGTTTTTTTCCTTACCACTTTTGGTTATCTTTTTGCGAATTCAAAGGTTTCAATCTACAATATTTTGTTTACATGTTGGCTTTTACGTTAGCACTCGTTCGTGGCTACTTTATTTGCTCTATTTGTCTTAAGACGTTACTTTCACCAGTCCCTATTCCCTACCTTCCGAAAATCACCTCATTTGATAAATTCCATGAAAACTGAAGTTGGTCTTAGACCTAGCCAATTTGATTGAGGGGGGATTGATGAAAAGAGGCCAGTCACCCCAAATCTAGATCGTACAGGTTATCAAAGAGAAATCTGACGTTTTGCTTTATAATTGAGCTCTGCTCTTTGCTGTGTTCCCATGGATGTTGAGAAATATAGAAAATTGATTTTTATCTTGGAACTGTTGTCCACTAGTGGACGATTTTTATTAGTATTTTAGTGGTTGATATTTTAGTAACTAAGTAAATCAATACCTTTTTGTATTTAAAGAATTTTCTATTTTATTTTAAAAGTGACCATACCTTTGTGATACAAATATTCTGTTGGTTTTCGTTTGAAAACAAAATTCAGCAAAACTTGCTCCTATTTGCTCCTACAGGTGGGAGTTAAGGAAAAGATGCCCACCTGTGCATTCAGGTACAGGTCTGTACTTTTCCTCTTTCAGGGTCAATGGTAGGTTTCAATCGCTTTACGAGGCAACGGGAAAGTTATGAGTGTTTTGATTAGACACATGAAAAGCTTTGGAGCTGGAACTTGTTAACACATACCAGATAACCTAGGTGGTTTTTGTAACTTTGACTTTTCTAAAGTATTTGATATCATGGGTAATTTTAAACTGTCCAGCAAGCTTTACAGATATGTTATTTACATCTGTGACTTAGTTTGGTCGCACTGGTTTTCTTCCTTGTAAAGGTATTGACTATTTTGATATGGCGCAGTCCGAGAATTTTTCATTATGCTTAGTTGTTCCCCAAGGATTTATCATCGGCCTGTTACTATTCCCAGTTACATTCAAGGACATTACGGACGGGAGTATTGAGTCCAAGGTTAACCATGTAGACGATATGGTACTTTATACAAGAGTGAACAATTTCACTGTGATATTAGCAAAACTAAGCCGAGACTAAAAAGCAATGATGGGTTGATTCGTGACAGCAAACTGACCATATTCCTACGTAAAGGGGAAATATATATATATATATATATATATATATATATATATCAGATATCAGAATAAAAATAAATACATATACCTTCTCAATTCTCCCAACTGATAGTTTATTCTATTTGGACACATTCTTACATGTGATACAGGACTTAGCTCCTTTCAGAGCTACAGCAAGAACGTGGTATTAAAGTAATGAACTTAATATACAAGCACTATTCTGCCATCATTTGCTTTGCTCAGTTGCTTTGCCTTCTAGGTATCCCAGCTCGCAAGTTTTAAAGAGTTTCATGAAAAGGCATTCAAACAGATGTAAACAGTGTAAACTGGAATTATGAATGAAAATCAACGCCACAATTAATTATATATCAATGGCGGTGACAGGTAGGCATGTACATTTGTGGAAAATGAAGCTGCTGAGGCCATCAAAAGATACTTCTAATGAACAGAACATACAAAAGCAAGAAGAACAGTGCAGAAATGAGCTGACTTACAAAGATCGTTATAGAATAGAGAGCAAAATGCTTTTGTTTCACTGTTTTAAAAAAATCCAACGTACTCTCGTTAGGATTCCACCAAACAAAATATAAAATTCTACCTGATTTTCAAATTGAATCTTAGTTGGTGCTTCATAACCTGATGCCATACGAAATTTTACAATCAGGGTTCAAGCATGAGTAGATCAGTAAGCATTAAAAATGGTATGCATTTGTTCAATGCGAGCGATCTGAATACCCATGACAAAAATTATAATTAACAGGGGGTACTGTGCAAGACAACCAAGACATTCATTGACAATTTCTGTATGCAATTAGGTCTTGAAAACTGTGCCGAAACTACACTAAAGAGATGCAAGCTCTTACGCAGATATCAGAGTAGACGTGAAAACCACAGTAAAGGAGCTAAAAGAGTAAGGTGTTTACGAATATCTATGGATCAATCTCACGATGCAAACAAATATACGTCACTGCCCTAACATGGCGACTGACCAATTGGACGGATTGTCCACAGTTGGTGTTTCTGAATCGGAAGTGAGTAAGGGAAATGGTTGAAGAAGTATGGGGCACCAACAAGGGAAAAAAGATAGGCTGAAAGAGATTACGAGAAAAAAGGAAAAGGACCTGGAAAATCGTGGGAACTAATAAACTTAAGTGTGGTTGAACACTTTGATTTGTTAAGACTCGAAAACCTGATTTGTTCCTTGACCAGTCTTCAAATATAAAAGGTTTCTTTTTTCTTCACCTCTACGCCAACACCTCTGCACCAATACAGACAAAATGGACTCATTGAGCGATTACCAAGAAATGAAATGTTAAAGAAAGTTTTGAGTATTAAGAACACTGACTTCTATACCGTTTCTTTTACTTAACTGTATATTCTGCATACTCTACAACTGTATATTGTGCATATTCTACAACTGTATATTGTGCATATTCTACGACGCTTAATGGATCAAACAAAGTAGAATCAATCGAAACACTGATGTACCCTTATTTATTTATATTGTATTTTCGTGCCAATTAAAGGCGAAGGACGACGCTTAATGGATCAGATAAGGTAAAAGCTATAAAAACACTTGATATACCCATATTTACTTATATTGTTAACATTATAGACTGGGAATTGAGTAACATAAACAATCTGGATAGATAGACTATAATGAGGATGACCCATCCAAAAACTAAGGTGAGAAGAATATATGTGTCAATTGAAGGCGAAGGACGGGGCCTCACTCAGCTTGAACTCGTATTCGAAACCACCACTGTGAGATTAAATTCGTAACGGAAAGAAACAGAAGATCTACCTCTTAAATCTGTGCATCGCCATGAAAATAGCAATAAGGTTTATTCTGTTGCAAAAAAAACCCCCACAAACGCCAGAAAACTCAGGGAAACCCCGAGATAGCTGACCTACCTAAAATGCAACAAGAACCTGTTACTTTTTTTTGCTAAGGGAGTAAAACAGGAGACAGAAAAAGACAAAACAAGATGAGACAAATGGAAAGAAAGACCGATGCGTGGTCAGTCTCCAACTAAAGTGACTATCCCAGATGTTGGTATAGATATACCCGCAAATGGCTTAAGATTCCTTGACTTTAGGGGTAGACTGAAGGACCAATAGTAGCTATACAAGCTCAAAGACAACGAGATTGTACCACAATAAGAATATTAAAGACTGCATTGACTCCTGGTGTAGGATGAACTATGAATTCGAAGATATATACAAAGACATTAGAAGGAAACAGGGTATTTACATTGAAGAATATGCAAACCTTATCATCCTCAAGCTGCAGATAAGTGATGTGGACCAAAAACCGGAGTAGATGACTGAAAACAAAAGTACATTATCTTATGGAATATGCCTGTGGACACAGATAAGGAGATAAGAGCAAACAGACATAATTGTCAAGAACGAGAAAGAAGAGAATTACTTGTATCACTATCAACTAAAGAAAAGCTGTCCAAGTACATAGTCTTGAGTTTGAAATTTAAAAAGTATGGGAAATGGAGAGGTTTATCCTTTGTCTTATGGCCAGGTGGAGGTCTTCAGTTCTGATTAGCAGTCTTCCGAGAGATGATGCAAAACAATACTGGCAGTAGTGGCACCTCATCAACACTAACCCTCTCATGTATGAAAATGTCAGAACACAATGTTCCAAATAACAACGTAAATGGCATTGGAAAAGCATGCGAAGATGGCTCGTCCGGGAGGTGCCCCACGGTTGGGCAGCGTGGGCCCGGTTGTCATTATACTACTGCTCCAACACATTGGCCAAAAGAATTGTACAGGATAGTAATGAAATGTTTCTATCGAAACAAAGCTTTTGATGTTAGTGGTAGACCTGTTAGAGGCTATAGACAGCGGATGTTCAGGGAATGGAAAGAGCTCGGTGTCTTCGAAATTGAAGTGACTGGACAACGATTATATGNAACACAATGTTCCAAATAACAACGTAAATGGCATTGGAAAAGCATGCGAAGATGGCTCGTCCGGGAGGTGCCCCACGGTTGGGCAGCGTGGGCCCGGTTGTCATTATACTACTGCTCCAACACATTGGCCAAAAGAATTGTACAGGATAGTAATGAAATGTTTCTATCGAAACAAAGCTTTTGATGTTAGTGGTAGACCTGTTAGAGGCTATAGACAGCGGATGTTCAGGGAATGGAAAGAGCTCGGTGTCTTCGAAATTGAAGTGACTGGACAACGATTATATGATCAAACGAGGGCCATAAGAAAGAATGTTGGATTGCTGAAGTTGAGCTTCAAAATACCCAAAGGAAAAGTAGAGGTAGTCAGCAGTGAGGAAGCTATTACGGATCCTTCAATAAAGGAAATTAATATTGGCTACTGTACATCACAAAACGATATGATGAACGACAGTAATTTTGAAACTAATAAAATTATAGACCACAACCACCTTAAGGTTGACAAGTTTGTACCCTATCAGGAAGCACAAACCACAATTTATCATAAATAATGGTTGAAGGCAGAAATACTGATGGAATCCTATTCAATAAAGTTGATAAGACTTCTCTTGATAGGTGGTAAAATATATCCACACAAATAATATTACACGAACTAATAGTCGTAGATAAAGTTTGGAGCGTTTGGATAGCAAACCAAATAGGGTTGAAGAAATCTGTAAAATACAAGAAACATGGTGGAAATAGCGAATAGAAAATGGTATTAGAAGACAGAGAGAGGAGTAAATGTCTTGAAAAGAGAACTTAAAGGCTAGTTGAGTGAAAAAAGCAAAGAAAACTTTAAGCTCTTATTAACGAAGTATATGTAGAGTTGAAAGGAAAGGATTAACAACGGTACTTGAAGAATTAAAGCAAAAAATGTTGGCTAAAAGTGCGAAAATCATCCGTTATGAACAAAGAATAAATCAGTACAGTTGTTTACAATTTTCGCCCTATTACGTCTTTATCTATCCATCTATGTATGTATGTATGTATGTATGTATGTATGTATGTATGTATGTATGTATCTATCTATCTATCTATCTATCTATCTATCCATTTATCTATCTATCTATCTATCTATCTATCTATCTATCTATCCATCTATCTATCTATCTATCTATCTATCTATCTATCTATCTATCTATCTATCTATCTATCTATCTATCTATCTGCCTTGACCACGGCTTTTTGTTTTTTTCCTTTGTGTAATAAGTGAATTGTATTGCCCCTGCTTCACCTACAACTAATCTTTACTCACAAGATGAGAAGCTCCAAGTCATCCTATCTGATAATATTCCCAAGAAAACCAAGTTGTCATATTCTTATTAACTGAATCATTTTTTCTTTGACTCCTGCCCTCCGCCGCTTCACTTGTGTTGTTTTTTTTCTATCTATGCTATTCTTAGCATTCTTTAGAGGAGCTGCAACTCAGGATCATGCATTCTATTTTCTGATAATAGACAGGTACTAGTGGCTCAAAACAGAATGGTAGGAGGAAATAAATGCCTTTTAGAAATCGAGCTGAAAGAAATACAGGAAGAATATTCCATTTTGGCTATGGCGAAAAGGCGGAAGAAGGAATCCACGGCTGAAAAACTGAAATTGAAGCTATGAGTAACACCTTATGAAAAGTCAAGTCTAGGGTTTTACCATTATTTTTTGTTGTTGTTATATATGAGTCTACTTGAATTTTTTGCTGCTTCTATACATGATAAGTTGTTCTGAAGTGGTTACCTGAAGTTTGTTGTTCAATGCCATCACAGGACATCAAGCACCTGCTTCTGTAGGGGTTTTTTTTCAAGAATTTTCTTAAAAAGTTACCTTTATGTTATTTCCTTGTCTAACAGGAGATAGAAAACAAAACAAAATATGCCAAGAATCTGCAAACTGTGGCTACCGAACCAGCGATGGGACACTCAGATCTTGAAGCTCTGAACAGAAAGGTAAAAAATCCCATTGAAATGCTGTAAAGCTAATTCAAATTAGTTTTTACTTTGAAAATTACAAACGGTTTTTAGCATCCGAAGGGCTAATTGCTTTCCTTTTCATAAAGTAAATTGCCTGCCAGCCCCATGATAATTTTTCCTTTTAGAAAACAACCGTTGCCTGGTCACACGTAAGTCTTGACATCCTTTACACAATGCTAATTGTCCATTTTTCAAGTCAGATCCTCTACGTCAGGGTCTTATGTTTTATTTTAAATCTAACATATTTTGTTAAGAGGACAAAATCAAAATTCTTAAAAAGTGCAATGCTTGATTGAACTGTATTTGACTTGCATCCTGTGTATTGGTTTATTTTTGGTTTTTGGTACTAATGAATAATTAGAGGAAATTACATTCGTGACTTATTTGGATCGAATAAAATAGTCATCCTATTTTTAATTATCTGGATCCTTCCTGTAAAGTGGTTGACGAAAAAAGTTACATTTACTTAAGTAGAGCTACAGCTTGAATTACTGACGGTCTGGTGTTGTCACCNCTGGTCACACGTAAGTCTTGACATCCTTTACACAATGCTAATTGTCCATTTTTCAAGTCAGATCCTCTACGTCAGGGTCTTATGTTTTATTTTAAATCTAACATATTTTGTTAAGAGGACAAAATCAAAATTCTTAAAAAGTGCAATGCTTGATTGAACTGTATTTGACTTGCATCCTGTGTATTGGTCTATTTTTGGTTTTTGGTACTAATGAATAATTAGAGGAAATTACATTCGTGACTTATTTGGATCGAATAAAATAGTCATCCTATTTTTAATTATCTGGATCCTTCCTGTAAAGTGGTTGACGAAAAAAGTTACATTTACTTAAGGATAAGACAGTGGCGATCCAACCATCTTCTCTGCTGTGGATGTTTGCCTTAAGAGAATTTCCAAAGGCATTCTTTTTTACTAAACCAGACCATTTCTGATAGTTTGTTTTAGTCGTTACCGCTGATAATTTCCAACACTTTAGCTACTGCTATAAACGAAGTTTGAGAACCAGGCTAGTTTTTACTATGCATAGATTTGAAGTTCTGGGATCTGCTTTGTTTTTTCAGATAGGCTTTATTCTTTTTGCTCCCTATCCCCCACACTCCCCAAAATAATTTTTCTTTCAAGTAATTCTAGCGGTTTGTTTTGACCAATGACTAGAACGTCGATTCGTTCCATGATTTGATGTCTTTTTTGTCTTCATAAAGAAAAGCTCATATTTTACTAGACAAAGTTGACCACTTGCACAGACAAAACTGATAAGAGTGTCATAATCCACACCTTCAACGAATACGAGTCTTATTTTTAAACCAATACTGAATTACCGGAGTTTGTGTGTACTACAGGTTATGTAACATCTTCTAATTTTGTGTTCTTCAGATTCAGGAACTCTCAGCAGAAATTAATAGTCTTGTTGAAAAGCGAATGGTCAAGAATGATCCAATTGACGACAAACTATCAGTGTTCAGGCAACAGGTATAATATGCTTTCTTACCCTTTTGCGAAATATTATCAGAGTGGCTTTCAATACCTGTGTATTGTTCACCTTGTAATTTGCTGTAGATTGCAAATTATCCTTCAGACATTCAACAGGATTAATTCCAGGTCTCCAGGATGTCTCATGGAAAAATTTAAGTTGAGATGTTTTCCACTTTCTTATTGTATTTCTAATGTATAGCGTTAAAGTAATACCTTGCTTTGTAGAAAGGAGTATGTGATAAATTATTAAGCAAAGTATGCTGTAGTTTCATAGATTTTTTCAAAATTATTTTTGTTACTTCATTCCTTTCTTCGGTACTCTCCTTTGTACTCTATTTTGTACAACAGTAAGAGCTGTAATGAAATACTTATAAATACGTATAAAATATGTAGAACTGCACTCATTTCCATTATCTGAAACATTTCCATCTGGTTCTGGCCCTGTAATCTTAATGAGGCCTTAATTTTAGTTATGTAAAAACCCGGTAATACATTACATCCCGAGATAGTTACTTTCAATGTTGATTTGTTATGTTGTTTTCCATTGATAGCAATAAATGTAACACTGACTAAAATAACAACGTTTACGTATACCTATATAATTAATATTGATGCTAGCTGCACGTACTTTACGTAGTGCTTGCCACAGTTTAAAGTGATTTTCCTTGTTTGAGTGAAACCTTTAAAATCATTGAAAACTTGATAACCAAGAATGTTGTTGCAATATTTCCTTTCTTAATTGGCCAAGTCACTCCACTGGTAGCACCTGCAACAGATGCCTACCAAGGAATACTTGCAGTTTCTTCCGTCTTGTATCTTTTTCACTTTTTATTACCTATTTTTCATTTCGTACCAAGGCTGCGGTTATCGCAAATAAAAAGAATGCGGCTGCGGAAAAGCTCCAGGAAGTTATGGACGAGGTTTGTTGTGTAGATTTAGAAATCATTATGAACATGTCGATTACCATCTTCAATTCTAATTGCTTTTCTTCGTGTACGCAATGTTTCGGGTTGCCGTAGAGAGTTATTCCAGTGCTTGATTTTATCTTTTTAACATTATTTTAGCAGCTTTTTAGAGTTTAATTTGAAATATATCAAATGAATTTTTTATGATATCGTTCCAAATTTGATTTAAAAGTAAACTTGCGAGGTGGTTTTAATTTGCTGGGTACTTTTCTGTGAGAAACCAAAGCCTTTTCCTGTGTTTTATTCCGCTATTTTAGTCTGTTGAAATTTGTTATGCCTACTCAGAAGGTATCTGTACATCACTTAACCGTATAACCATTGATCACTTTGTTTTGTTATTGGACAGAAAATTGTAAATTTCAGTATGTGAATTTTCTTGTCAATTTATGTCGGTAGTAGGTTCAGAATAGTGCTTAAGATGAAGAGCGTTTTTTGAGTAATAGTTTGAATAGGAATGGTTTCACACGATGTACGCAGCCGTCTGAAAGTTCTTTTATTGTTTAAATGTGGTTTATTCGAACCAGTGAGCCAAAAAATTACAATTCATCAACACTTGTCACCTGCTATGTCTTTAATTTTCTGGGGATCAGAAAGTTGTGCCAGCGCCTCATTTAATTTGGTTTTTTATTTTTAGAGTATTTTTTAAGGTTTTATGAAAAATTTGAAATGGATGTTGGCACGATATTTTTTCTGTATTGGCAGGAAAGTCAAATTAAATGTTTTATTTTGCTTAGTCACAAAAGTTTTTTATTCTAATTTACATTACGTATTATTACGTAAAGGGGAATGAAAACGGAAATTACAAAAACTCCGGTCAGCCGTCATTCACTCTTCGTATGACCTAGTTACAAAATTGGATCTCAATATCACTATAAATCCTCAATAGTATAAATATGTTTTTTCAGTGGTTCTTAAAGCCTTGCTCTNTTTAAGGTTTTATGAAAAATTTGAAATGGATGTTGGCACGATATTTTTTCTGTATTGGCAGGAAAGTCAAATTAAATGTTTTATTTTGCTTAGTCACAAAAGTTTTTTATTCTAATTTACATTACGTATTATTACGTAAAGGGGAATGAAAACGGAAATTACAAAAACTCCGGTCAGCCGTCATTCACTCTTCGTGTGACCTAGTTACAAAATTGGATCTCAATATCACTATAAATCCTCAATAGTATAAATATGTTTTTTCAGTGGTTCTCAAAGCCTTGCTCTCATTCTTGTGAAGCCTTGCTTTCATTGGTCCAGTGAAAAAGTCCTTACCTAAACCCATTACCTGTCCTCTACATTGACCGGTATCACTTACTTATATTTACTTACCCTTCACCTGCCGCGAGTACTGCCGTGAATTTTTTTTGTCCATTTTGGCAAAGGTTCACCATAAAGAGGCAAAACCCATAACAGAAACCTTAGCCCCTGATCGGAGTATCAATTTCTAGATTGTACTTGTTATCACATTAGCAAGTGATAAATCGTGGCTTGCCTTGTGTATTTTAAAGCGACGTGGGTATCTTTTGAACCGTTTGTTGACGGCCAATTTGACTCGTAGATCCAAAAATGTACTTTTCAAGTTTCCTGGTCTTCCGGAATTTTTGACAAAGTCAGGTAAGCGAAACTGTATTATGAGGTAACAGTTCCAAAAATAATTACCCCGTTCAGGAATTTACAGAATGGTTTACAGATTTCGTGACTCTACTATCGTTGAGATTTAATTTTATTTTGAAACTCTGTTCTTGGTAGCAGACTGTCAATCTTATTTTCAGCTTTTAAATGTCAAGAGACTTTGATTTCGTATTACCGGGTATTTTGTGGTAGCTTCACTAACTTATGCGGCAGTTCTGTGTTTAACCAAGGAGCATTTAATAGTTCCTTTATTGATCTTTTTCGTCCCTTCGACTTAGATTCAAAGCTTGGAGGAAGAGCTGAATGAAAAAAAGGGACAAATAAGTGATTCAGACGGTGTTGAGATTCTAAAAGGTGACGAGGTATGCCAATAAAGTTCTTACCGTTGTAACTTTTTTATTTCCGCTTGAAGAATAATGGGTTGTGATTATTATTGATGATTATTATTATTGTTATTATTATTATTATTTTTATTATTGTTATTATTATTGTTAATATTATGAACTGTCATCACTAAGATTTACATATACAGTAAGTTCAAATGGCTTTACGATTTCGGAGATGTCTTGTTGAAACATTCCTGTGACAGTCGTGTTCTATGATATATTTGGTGGTGGCTTAAAAGTCATCTGGAAGCCAACACGAGTCATCAGAGTCTTTGTTTGAAATGGATGGGGTGTAACCTAGCTCTTTCTTCTTTGCACTTATATCAGCAGTGCAGCATTAAGGTCCGGTGAATACTACGTTCATCAAAAGGCACAAACATGATCCTTTTACTTAGAAACCCGCAACAAATGCATCATCTTAGTCGAAACGACCAAAAACACGCAAGAAAACAACAATGTCTTGTCAGTAATGTAATCAGATTTAGTAAGACACTCTACATATTTCAAACTGAAACAAGGTTTTAGAACCAAAAAGGCGGAGCATCGTTGTAAAATTTGTCTCCTAAAACTGTCAACCTCCACATTTCAGCTCCTGGAATAAGGTAGTGAACTCATTCTCCCCAAACTGTTGTCTTTGCAAGGAGAAAATTAATATTATGTCTGTGTGCTAATAGGAGCTTGAAAACATGGGAGTTAATTGAAAAAAAATTCTTCGCTGTCTGTCATGTAGACACACATACACTCCTTCACATTTTACACCACTGTTCGGCTATTGCCAAGCAACAAAAGCTACATATGGTGACATAATTGGGTGCTGAACGTAATTGTTTTGCATATTTCATCAATTCTCTCTCCTTCCTTGAAACTGTTGGTGGACGTCTTAGGCCATGTGAATACGAACACACTTTTTCACATGCACACAGCGACCAGATTTACTATTGGTAATGCCTTTAAAAATGTAGTGTTGAACTTACAATGTGTTAGGAGACGGAACGTGACATGAGTGTAAATCCACCCGTTACGAATACGGCAATGACTATGTGAAAGGTAAGAGTAAAGTTTTCGAACTCATTTTTACTGAACTTTCATCACTTGGTTTTTATTCAATAGATATTGACAATTTCAAAAATCTTAATAAAGATTGTCTTCATTATAAGAGAATTCTTAACAAAAATTACAGAGACAGCTATCAATTGTTCGTATTGCATCCATAATCGACAACGCAAGGATTTGACTTCACTGGAACTACTTCTCTTTGTATATATGTAAACTCATTCAATTCTTCCGACCCTTACTTGGGAGAATACAGTGCGAAATTGTAGAGAAATTTTAGAATGAAAAGATATGACGCTTTAAAATAATTATTTAATATCAACTATAAATTTTATAACGCGTATCTCAACCTTAATAGCTTTTATGTGGATTATAGACACTCCACTCACCATTTGCTGTTTTGCACCTGCTGTCTGTGTGTTTTCCTCATTGAAGCCCCACGTCAATTCACCCTACATCCACGTCCATTTTCCTGCATCTTATCTATTAAAAACCCAATAAAAGTTTGTTGGAGGGTCTTAGTTCAGAACGTTGACAACAAAGGGACTGGTGGATTAGAGAGGACAACAATAGAATATTTACGTATTTTCAGACGATCAAACTTCCCTAATTCAAGATCTTTTAAAGATTCACCACCATCTCTTTTTAAGTATTTGATCAAGAATTTCGCGTAAGATATTTTTATTGAATTACAATAAGGCGAGGTTTATTTTACACAAAAGCCTATTTTCAAAAAGAGAAATGGGTAAGACCTTTTGTAATTTGTCAAAAATATACAGCAAAGTTGACAATACTGTATGCATAAAATATCTTGATTGTATTTTTCATTCTACTAGTTGCTTTTGAAAAACAGAACAGCCCCACGCCTTGATGTGGTAAATACCTTGTATAGAGAAAATCAAAGAATCGCAATTAAAAAGTGTAAACTGTACAATAGTTTACAGTTATATGGCGTAGTACTGATAGGTCACGTACTGAAAGTAATGGCCAATAAAGCCAGTGCGGAATATCTTTATTTTCAAGTTTGTTTTTCTGTATTGTACAGTAAAATACTTTAACAAATAAAATAGTAGCTTAAGCGACGTTAAATTATCCTTCCAACACTTGTAGTGAATCGTGTTCTTTTGTTAATATTTTTATTTTTATTTGTGCATCACCACACAGAAGAAGCGTTTCTCTGAAGTCGAGAGCACCATTGAAGAGGCTCTAACAGAAATGTCAATCTACTACGGAGAGAATCATCTGAAGCCCAACCCCACAAAGACCCAGCTATGCAGCTTTCACCTCAAGAATAGAGAAGCCCACCGCAATCTCAAAGTGACGCGGGAAGAAAATATTATCCAGAATAACCCCAATCCTGTTTACCTCGGAGTGACATTGGACTGAACTCTATCCTTCAAGGAGCATATTACCACGCTCAGAGGCAAAGTGGCAAGTAGAAACAATTTGCTCCGAAAGCTTGTCAATAGCAGATGGGGTGCGGACCCCAAGACCGTTCAAACCACTGCTCTCGGCCTATGTTTCTCAGCTGCGGAATATGCCAGCTACACATGGTGCAGATGTAGTCATGCCCGCAAAGTAGATCCCATGCTGAATGACATCTGCAGAACAGTGGCCGGCTGCTTGAAACCAACACCCATGGCATGCTTCTATGCTCTGGCTGGAATCGCACCGCCTAGTATCCGCCGAGAGGTCATGAGCCACAATGAACGATTGAAGCAAGACAACAACGAAAGACATCCTCTCTACCAGTACCAACCGACCAGAAAGCGTCTACCATCAAGAAACAGCTTCATGGATTCCACAGAACCCATAGGAGTCTCCATGGATGCTGCCATTGAAGAGAAATGGCTAGAGTCCTGGCACGAAAACAGCATGGCTTACCAGAGGCATTATACCAACAAAGGAGGTTGCGTCAGGCAACCGNCAGAACAGTGGCCGGCTGCTTGAAACCAACACCCATGGCATGCTTCTATGCTCTGGCTGGAATCGCACCGCCTAGTATCCGCCGAGAGGTCATGAGCTACAATGAACGATTGAAGCAAGACAACAACAAAAGACATCCTCTCTACCAGTACCAACCGACCAGAAAGCGTCTACCATCAAGAAACAGCTTCATGGATTCCACAGAACCCATAGGAGTCTCCATGGATGCTGCCATTGAAGAGAAATGGCTAGAGTCCTGGCACGAAAACAGCATGGCTTACCAGAGGCATTATACCAACACAGGAGGTTGCGTCAGGCAACCGTCTCGACTGGCCAACCTGGCAGACGCTGAACAGCCTGAGAGCGGGTCAAGGTAGATGCAAGGTCTCTCTGAAGGCCTGGGGCATGTGCAACTCAAGCACATGTGACTGCGGAGGCGAACAGTCAATGAGCCACCTGCTGACTTGCGCCCTGGCACCTGGCTGTACAGAGGACGACCTTGCTAAACCAACCGACGAGGCTATAGCGACCGCAAAGTTATGGAGCGGGACTATATGATTGATGCGAGATACGACGAAGAAAAAGACCTTTGAAAAAAACCCAATTTTTATATAATACTTGATTTCCCAGGGAAATTTCAGAAAAATGTAATGGTGTACAACACCATTACATAAAAATAGCAGAAATAGCAAAAACACTGTATTTGAAGACCTTCCAAAAGTGTATTTGGTATTCCTTAAATTTAATATGACAAACGGCTTTTTTTAAATGCACTTTTACTAAACTCCCTTAGATTCTATAACCGACCACCCCATTTTTACAGGCTTAACAAGTGATTGTGTTTTACTATTTTTTGTATTATTTCGATTTTTTTTATTTCTGCTGAATTTTTTTATTCCCATAATTTGACCAATTCTGTTATCCAAAGTTATTTTAGTATCATATTGTCTTCTTTTACCTTCATTTCTCTGCATATTTTCGATCCATTCAGTTTAAGCGATATGTAAACAAGCTCAGATCAAAAAGCACAGTTTATAAAAAGAAGCGCCAAGAGGTAAGTTTGTACTTGGTTAATCTGTCCGTTGTAAAGTGACCCTTGTTGTGTCCTTCACCACTGATCGCAGTGTTTTTTTTGTTTTTGTTGGATTTGTATTTGTATGTTTGAATATGTTTGAAGTTTTATTCTTCCATATCGTAAGTAACATGAAAAAGTAGAGTCACATATTTTTCTGATCGTGTTTCTATTTGAATTATTATTATGTCATGATACTGTGAACGCTTCCTGGCCCGTGTAATTTGGCACTTTAGCGAAAATGAACGGAAGTGGACAGATACTGGCAGACCCTACAAGAAAAAAGGGATAATCGTATAGGGCCGTTGGGCCTCGAAAGATCCTGGGGGAAATATGGAAATGGAGTGTGTGTATATGCTAGTAGGTACATAGTTGCTATTTTTTACTTTCTTTCACCTCTTGTTTGCTTAACGAAGAGAATAGAAGGGCAGGAGGGGAAGAACAAGAGGGCGAGAGGGAAAGATATAACTATTTCTTTTAAAAATGTGTGCAATGGGAATTTTCGGCTTTTTTTGAATTTTATATACTGGCTTTACTTAATTTCCATGTTTAGTAAGTTGTGCGCATATCACTTCCTAAAAAGTCATTATAAAGGTAATCAGTAATTCGTTTGGATTTTGAGCCCAAATTACGATTTTTAAAGAATAGTGACTAATACTACAGCTTAATTAATGGAATAAAATGGTTTATAAATGTTAGTTGTATCAGCAGTTATAATTTCTATTGCCTTATCAGTTAGCCGAGATACGAGCTGAGTATGGTGTACTGTCAAGGACATCCGAAATCTTGAGAGGAAAGGAACAACAGGCGCAGGTTTCCTTGGTATGTATGCAGATTGTTACGAAACTCTGGAATATTGCAATGTCGCAATATCTTGGGGTACTATATATTAAAAAATATAACATTTTTATTTGCACCATTTTTTATCAGGTTTCATTTATTAAAAAAATTATTTGTGTGTAGGATGTTTTTTCCTGGTAAATTTTTCTTTTTTTTTCATTTTCATTTTCTCTTCTTCATTTTCATTTTGTTTTCCTTTTCGCCGCTCTTTTCTTTCCCTTTTTCCTTTATCATCAAATCACACTAACTACTTATCCCTTGAATGGCAAATGGTCCTCATAATGTTGTTTTTCCATTTAGGCTCTGCAATTCCAACATATGTGGCAACGCAGATCTTCCCTATTTTTAAGAGTATCCTGCTCCGGCCTTATTCAGTTTACTCTGAATGCTCATTGGTCATCCTCCAGATATTAAATCAACCATTTCTTAGTATACAAACTCCATCAAATTTTCAACTTATCTTATACATACAAATTATCAATACCATCTGCTCTTCAAACACAAAGTCGATTGCGAACAAGAGCACCGGTCAGACAATATTAAACCCTATATAGTTCTTTATTTTGAACTACTCTGGTGATGTTTCTATTTTGCCGATTTTCCTTTTTCTATCACATATTCAAATCCGTGATATAAATCTGACGTGATCCTTCTTTATTATTTTATCAGTACATCTGTTCCATATGTTAATTAAATCCATTAACAGGCGCCCTAAAACCTTGTTTAACACTATGAAGAACGTTCCCTCCCAGTTTATTAGTTACGTCTCTCCTTTATATTCTTTTTTTTTTCATTTCTTCTATTTAGGTTCTTTTTGCCAAAACGTGTTGAGGGGTCTCTTAATCTTTTGCTTGTTTCTTCATTGTTTTACTTCACTTTGAGCTGTTCTTTTTTTTAGTCTCTATTAAAATAATGTTCATTTTGGTCGATAGCTATTTCGCTGGGACTCGACTGGACCAAGATGCTAGAATAAAAAAGCTGAAAGCAAGTGTGTTTTTTTAATTTTATACTGAAAACAAAGACATGATAGAGAAAGGCCGCAAATTGTTTGTAATAGGCTGAGGAAAACCCGTCACTTTTGGTGACTATCTGTCTAAAACAATTGTAAACTCTAAACAAGTTCCATTTCTTTGCAAAAAGGATGTTGTGAAAATTGGATATGAATTGTCTCTAATGTTCCTAAATGAAAGGTAGATCTAGTTCGGCCAATTGTTTTGAACTGATTTATCTCGAATTTTTCACTGCTTTCGCGTTTTAGCGGTGAATACTGTACTATAACAGATTCAAAATTCACAATTTTGCTTTTACCCATGCATTGTCTTTTTGGTTGAACTTGGCAAAAGCGGAATTTTTCTCTTAAAACACATGCTGCGTACTGATTTATTTTATCTTTGAGCCTTAAGGATGTGCAGCCTACGTACCTAAACTCATACACAACCGTACCTAAATTTTTGGCAGGAAAGACATCCTTTGTAGATAAAGGAAGAATTTTTTGCGAGGTAAAAATAACTTTAGGTCCAGTAGCATGATAACATTCACAAACTGCCTTGGTAATTTTGTTTTGAAATTTGGTAGAAACCAGTCCTACCCAGGGTAGATTGAGGTATATAGGGCACTTTGGGGGCCCTGTTTAATAGGATTTTCGAAACTTCGTAATTTGTACCGAATCACTTCCTCTAATACATCGTTAGGATCATCATTACAGAACAGAATTTGCATAATTTTACCTTTTTCTCCTGACAATTTTCAGAAGAGCAAATAATGACAGCACTATGGACTTCAGTATTTATTAGACCAATTTTAACTGCATGGAACTGAAAGAGCCCCACCGTACGTATTTCCTAGTAAAGGTCAGTTTTCGAAACACACTAGTTTTAAAAGAAGTCGGAGTTTTTTCCTACCAAAACATCTGGAAATGGTAAACAACCACCCTGTTCTTTTTCAGCAGTAAACACAAAGGACGGGTGAAGATTGTTTAGGTTAATCATGAACTTGTCACTGTCTTTTTTGAAACCATTGATAACATAGGCCCGACGATAGCACGTTTGCTATAGTTAAAAATCCATGGTCCAGTCGAGACCCAGGGAGAGTGCTATCAACCAAAATAAACGTTATTTAAATAGCGATATTTTTTATTTTGTACCGCAAATCGTTTAATTTCTTCCTTTTTTGTAATTGTCAGTGGTGTTTTTACTTTCTTGACTCTAAACTGTACACGGTCGATTTCATTTACATCATCATACCATTTACATACCTTTTCGTCTTTGTGTTAAACTGGCTTTGGTGTGTTTTCTTCCTTAACCACGCACCTTGTAGTGGTTTATCATTATCGCCAATCACTCAGGGTTTTTTAGCCGTAATCTGCCCCTTTCGATCATTCACATCACGCGGCTATTTCCTTTAGTCATCTATTAAACGGTTGTGATGTGCAAATCTTTGTCCTTCCATTCTTCTCTGCTTTGACAGTTTGTTCTACTCCGCAGTGCCATTTAGCATTGGTTCCACTTCTCCTTACATTACTGCCTTTTAATCAATGTTCTCTTCTTAGTCTTTCTTTCAGTCTCACGGATATTGCCCCCTGCAGTTTTTTCTCGTTTCTTTCCACTCTTCCACTCATCTCTACGCCTCTCCATTGACCCACCGTAGGCTTCTTTCTTGGTTTTTCCTCATATTTTCCGTGGTGCTTCTACTTAAACTCCCTCTACTCTATTGTTCATCTTTGCCTCTATTTTCCCCAATTCCTTGGATGTTTTCTTACTTCTGTTTTGTATCTGTGTCTTATGTCATAATTCTTTAGTTACTGTAGGTCAAATCTTTCTTCAGTTTTGTCTTTCGGTGTGACTTTTCTCAGTTTTGTTCTAGTCTTTTTTCTAAAAATTGACAGTTAAATGAATGCCCAGATGCGTAATTATAGAGAAGAGAAAAGCGAGGAAAAATGGGTCTTTTTGAAATAAAAGTATGTGATGGAGGAAATAGGTATTAAAAGTATACAATTTAGGGGAACGAGGTGTAGATTTATTGATGCACCTCGAGCCTTCCCCTAAGTAAGCTGCTAATTGACGCGGCCACTACTGCCTTAAATTGTTTCATGGTATTTTGTGTTATTATCTAGCCACCAGTTTCTTTTATTCGTTATATTTAGACAAATGTTACATAGTAATGTTGTCATTTGTTTTTGAGCAAGAATGATATCGATTAGCTTAAACTACACTACACCCAGGATGTGAAACAAGTTTCTGTAGATACATAAGNAAAGTATGTGATGGAGGAAATAGGTATTAAAAGTATACAATTTAGGGGAACGAGGTGTAGATTTATTGATGCACCTCGAGCCTTCCCCTAAGTAAGCTGCTAATTGACGCGGCCTTAAATTGTTTCATGGTATTTTGTGTTATTATCTAGCCACCAGTTTCTTTTATTCGTTATATTTAGACAAATGTTACATAGTAATGTTGTCATTTGTTTTTGAGCAAGAATGATATCGATTAGCTTAAACTACACTACACCCAGGATGTGAAACAAGTTTCTGTAGATACATAAGCTAAAAATATTAAATACTAAAAATATTAAATACTAAAAATACTAAAAATACTAAAAATACTAAATATACTAAAAATATCAAATTGATATTCGCGATGCATTACTCTTCCTTTGCTTACTCCCCATATTCATAAAGGCTAATCTTGAGGCTAAACATGGTGTATCCGGTTTTCATACTACACAAGAAGAGCTGGAAAAAGTTTCAACCATGAAAAGTGAAATCGATGACATGAAAGGAAAGACATTAGAAAATATGTCTGAAATGGTAAAACTCTATAATATTAGCTACTTGCATTAATTTTTTTTTGTTAGCTACAAGCTTATTGTGTTTGTTTTTTTTGGACCCATTTTTATTGTTAAAACATTTGCCATTTGTAACAAGGATGCAAGGCTGAAATAGTGTCAAATAGGTTAAAAATGTTTATATAACCTAAGCCCACTTGAAAAGGTATACCGAATATGTTTCGTATAAAATAATGGTACTACAATTATCAAGCAAATACTACTACTCTATTGAAATACAAAGTAATTCATGACATCAGTGTAGCTTTATAGCATGTATCTTAACCATCCAACATTTACATAAATACGAATTTCTCTTTCGGGTCGTACTAAACACATCCTGAAGCACAGCAAAAGAAAAAAGAGACAAGTATTACAACTATGTTTTGACCAAGCTGGAAACCAAGCCGGTCATTGTTATTGCAACCAAGAAAAGTTCAGTTTGATTTATTCACTTAGAATGCGAAAATGTTAAAAGTTAAAAAGTTGCGGCTTGCCATAGCTAAAATTTGAAAAAAAACATATGAAAGTGGTTACATGGGGGAAGTTTAGAAAGTCTCTGTTAGTCTAGCCTTCTTGAGTAAACAGGTTTTTTACAGCTAGTTTCAAGCCCACCTAGTTGATAAGCTGCCAAAGTTTTTCAAGTTTACGGTTCTTTCGAACACTTTCGGTGGTACTCAGCAGCAACATTGTGCTTTATTTGCTTCAAATTCTAAATATGTTTACTCATTACAGATAGTGGTAAGGTATAATGGTTAAGCCCTTGACATTTTTTATCCTTATGCAATGTTCCCCTGTGTTTCTTTATAGCTCTTGTTAGAGCTGAGTGGTTAGGAATGATGAGCATCTAGGTCAACGGGTATTAATGGATATTTGAAATCCATTTAATATCCATTAATATTACATTAAGAAGTTTTAAAGGTCACTTTACGTTAATGCTTGTAAAGGAGTCTTTAATTCAATAATTTTGAAAATCCATGAGTAATTTACTTTTAAAAGTTCTAATTCCTATTTTTGTGATTTTTTAAACAACGTTTTCAATACATTGTTTCCTCGACATTAAGAAAGACTAATGATAAGATATTTGTAAATACAAGCTTTCCAATTGAGAAAACGAGTTCAAAACCATTACGTTACTCATCTAATGTTTCAGACCAGTTCTTACCAACTGAGAATTGAATCTGGACCATACTAGAAGCTAAAAGAGGAGGGTATTATCCCGTTTGACTGTGCAAGTAGATGTTTAAGAACGTTTATAACAGAATATCCGCTTTTCTGATGACAAGAAAACATCTGTTTCTTTTGATGAACAACTGTAATAAAAACTTCAAACCACTCCCATCCCAAATGAAACCAGAATTTTTATTTTTAGTAAGAACAGAGATATTACTATAGTATAAGGTTTATCCTACTTTATTTACATCACTTGAAAAACCCAAACTTACGCGAAATATCTTGTGGTTTTTTATTAAAAGGGTCAAAATCTGTTTACTTGTCCACTGCATATCTTCGTTACTTATGCCCCTGCAGTCATTTTCTTTGCCATCTAATTTTGTTATAGCTGTTTTATAGGAAAAGGATTTCTGGAACAGGATAAGTACATTGACCCTAAATTCAAGTAGTATACAAGTAGTAGTGTACTCATGTACAAAATTGATCGATTCCTTTTAATAATTGATAAATAGATGTATTACATTTTAATCCTTAGGTACGTATTGTTTTCTCCTGGTTGTAACATTTACATATAACTTTACTGTTCAATATTGGTTTTGATACAACTGGTTTTGCTCTTGCTCTAACCTGCGTAATCGAGAGAAATCCTGTGCAAGGGCACCTGTCAACTGGACTTGTGTACGATTTGATAATGTATAACTAGGTCTTTGTGTAACCCTAAATAGCTTACCATTACACAAGGCCATTTTTATTACCAAAGCTGGGGAATAAACCAAAGAGAATTATCACTTTTTTCCCCGATTTTGATTAAACCATGCCTTATTCAGTTCTATTGAGTGTATTAGGAGCAATGATATGAATTCTTATCGAATTTCTGATCCTGTTACTGTGGGTATTGTATTTAGTCATTAACCTAGTTGGTGTCTCAAAAGCCACAACTTGAAAATTCCTTTCTATTGTCACAATTGATGTTTATTCACATCAGTATCAGGCCATGATAATTTATTTTGATTATGATTTGGTTCTGAGGCTAAATGTAAAAGTATTACCCAACGATACCAATGTACAAGAGAAAGCCGTTGTTGAGATCATTATGGACATAGATTTGGAAGAGGACTTGCAGCAAAAGGGGCGTAGAATAAAAACTTAAATGGTTAAATAGAAATTACTTATTACAATGGAAGAGTAAAAACGTAGAGCTCATTTGGTATAGTGAACAGCTATGTTAGAAATATGAGCCTGTTAGACTTTTGCTTAAAGAAATTTTAATTGTTTTTCTTTCTTTTTTCAGTAAAATCGTGATTTAATTTTTTATTTACTTTCCACAGTTATTCTTTCTTTGGGGCATATTTGACAACTACCGTTTTAATGATACATGTATGACTTTGAAGGGTACATTTTTAAACGTTGGTTTTTTTGTTCACTGTTCCTAATGCGACTTTCTTTTTTAGCGTTAACGGTTTTTTATCTGGGATCTTCCATAAAGTGTAGGTGAATACATAATGTAGTTTAATCTTAATTATTTAACTTTTTGTTACCAATTCATAGGTTGTGCAGCTCACCAATGCTATTGCGGAAAAGAAGAATGCGTTGGCCCCAGTTATCAAGGAGCTAAGACCGTTAAGACAACAGTGTCAGGTAATTATAGCTTACCCAATGCTATTCATTGTTTGTTTGTTCATGGGGTAAATAAAGTATTATTATTTGAAACGATTCTCATTCGCAGTTAAACATATCCGATGGTTTATAAGTGCATGAAAATTTAATTTTGGCAGGTTTTCTTTTTTATTACTTGTTTTCCATCCTCTTCTCCCTCCTATCGAGTATTTTGTATTCAAATCTTTTTTGAAGACTTGAAGAAGAAAGCTGCTATCCAGAGTATCATCAGTAGGAGATCCAGTATCTCGACTACTTTCTATCCTGTATTTTGTTCTCTTGTGTATATTATTTTATTATTAGCTGCCAATCAATACGACCCCGTTGTTAACTACATAACTATGGAAACCTTCTGGACAAAAACGAACATTTTGTTTTTGTATGTAAATGCAAATGCGAGTAACACAGACAACGTTGGTAACTTCATATTGTAAGAGACCTATAAAGAGGATTTTGGGGTTTCAATCAGTTCCAAATTCTTCAGAAAGAAGGCCAAAAAATTAAACAATTGGTGTTTTAGCATAAGTTACGCCAGAAAAGAGATCACCCTACAACAGTAATATTTTGTGATTTTCCTGTACATCAGTTCAGACACAGACCGTTATTATTTGTTTCATAATGTTTTTGTTATTGCAAATGAATGTTGTGTAGATTTTTATTTCATAGTTACTTACATTTTACTTATTATTATCTTAAGCTCGTCTTTGAAGAGTATCTTGTACATATTTTTTTTCTGAATATTTAATATTTAAATTACATAATCAAACAAAAGTTATGTCAAAGATAATTATCAATTTAATATTTTCCCGTTAACCGTAGGTTAAACCAGAATAGGTTGCACAAGAAAATTGACTTTATATGTAAATCAGGTATATTATTGGACTTAAGGTACAACATCGGACAGCCTCAATTATTCTTTCAGGGCATTATTCAGTCTGCTTCGCAGAATTTGAATTTAAGACCTTAGTTTAAGAGAAAAAACTGTTTCATTTCACTAGGAATTGGGTATTGTATACGAAGAGAAAAAATCTATCTATGATACTACTGCAGCTGGACTTGAAAGTAATATGTCAAAATTGGAGCAGGTAATCCCTTTTCGCATACCAGAATTTTTACTTATTTTCACATCACATTTTTTATTAGTACTGCAGACCCTTTTTTATATATGTTATTCAAAGATCTCATATTGAAGGCTAGGAAATTCAAGCCAGAAAATATATTTCAACTTTTTACAAATAATCACTTAAAAAAGTAAACGCGTAGATATTTGAGTGTATTGTCTACTGGATAGATGGATAGATAGATAGATAGATAGATAGATAGATAGATAGATAGATAGATAGATAGATGATTAGGTGATTGATAGATAGATAGATAGATAGATAGATAGATAGATAGATAGATGGATAAATAGATGATTAGGTGATTGATAGATAGATAGATAGATAGATAGATAGATAGATAGATAGATGGATAGATAGATAAATAGATGATTAGGTGATAGATAGATAGATAGATAGATAGATAGATAGATAGATAGATAGATAGATAGATAGATAAATAGATGATAGATGGATAGATGGATTGATAGATGGATGGATAGATTGATAGATTATTTGAAAATATGAAATGAAATGTTTAAGAAAATGTAAAAGAAGAGGCATTACATGAAACCCTATCTAACCCTATCCTCTCAAATATATATACGCTTTAACCCGAAACGGTTTTATCACAAGTGACTGTAGAAAAAGTAAATTTTTCATGCACATTGTAAGATGGTGATTATGAGATTGTGATATATTCGTTTTGCTTTGCTTTCTGCCTTACTACTTCTTTTCTATAGTTGGTCTCATCTTGTTCAGTAAGTCAGAGGCTCGACAAATCAGTTTGTATCGTACTACTTGTTTCTCAACGTTTAGAATAATTAGTATGCCATCTTAATTCATCGGGGACAGCATTTGGGTTTCCTTTGTTTGATAGACCAAGCCTTTGAAGCATAGCTTTCGAACGGTCGTCTTCATCAGCTAGATCAGTCCTAAGATTTGAATAATTGACCGTAGGTTTTGGGGACACTTAGAAATTTTATCCTTTCACACGATACCACAAAAAGAGAAAATAACTTTCTCAGCGTGAAGCATAGATATTGTGAGTTAGTGAAAAACACTAAGTCAACGTTGGCTATATTTGCGACAGAGAAGTAAACTGTGGAGTTATCAATCAACAGAACTAATTTTTTGTCTAGCTCACGAAAGTAACGGATCTAGCTTACGACTGTATTCTTAAAGTACTGTAGTTCAGTATCCTTCGAACATTTTTTGGAATTCGATACCCAGAAACCAAGAGCTTGTTTTTAAACAGCACGTTACTTCCGATTTTCCTGATACAGATATTTCACTTATGGGTGGCTCAGGAATTTGCTTTAGTTTTTACAAACTGCACTTTTTACCACCAGAATATTTCACAACTCAAAAACTGAGAAATTTTGTTTAGGAAAATCACATTAAATTGGTCGGATACTCTTTAAATAAATTTGTTTTCGAGATGGAAATTAGGAATATAAATATCCGAAATGCGAGGGTTACTGAGTATTGGAGATCGTCATCATATCTTGTTACCCCAGTGCTGCAGCCAAATTAGGACAGTTTCAGTTATTTGTCTCCTATCGTTTTGGTCCGAAGCGACACCACGCTCTGTAGATGTCAAGATTTGATTGAAAACACAAACATAATTTTTTAACACGGTTCAGCAAATGCAGCTGGGTTTTTTTGGATCGGATTGTGTATGGGACTAGTCATATAGTAGTCATTGACATTAGTTTGGGAAAGTGAATATCACGGCAATCTGAATTGACAAATTATGCTACAAAAACTGCCTTTTGCTCGAAGAAAAGTGATTGATTTTATGTGCAAGTATGTGGTAAGAGGCATTTATCCACCTGGTTCTAAGGGCTTTCAACTGAACAAATATGTGGTTGCATTGAAAATTCTTCTATTTAATCTGATTGTTTTATTAAATTTACAACCATTCAGACAACCATAGTCTGACCACCTAATCCATTGACAATTTATTTCAGTTTCTTTGATCGTGTTTTTTGTGTAGTCAAGCTGACAGTAGATTGGAAAGCCAACAATTAAGTAATACATTTTGAATAGATTGTGAGGATAATATAATATAATAGGATTTGGAATTTTGAAGAAAAGCAATTGGAGATTAGGTTACGACCTTGATTCGATCAGGTGCTTCAGGGTTTCCTGATCATTTACTTTAGCGGATGAGCTCTTCATGCTACACTTTTAACCAGAATAATTTTTATGTCCTTTTTTCCTTTAATTATTTGTTTCAAACATACCACCAGTTTGTGCTATTCTTTACCCAAGGGCCAACTGCTGATAGATATGGCTCAGCTTTTCATCCAAGAACATTTCACCTCAATGAACAAGATGTGGGGGTATTTAGAATTGTTAGTAAAAAAGAGGTGAAAAAAGAATTCATAAACTCGACTGTCTTTCTTTAAAACTATATCCTGTTGCAACATCGTACCTCCTAAAGATTTTTATTCATGTTGCAATCACTTAAAATAGATATGTTTTTTTAGGTTATGAAGGACTGCATCACACTTCAATCTAGTAAATTTTGTTATTGCTAACTAAGGTTAAAAGAAGTATTATTTCGCCTTTCCCATAAGTACTCTTTTGCTCATAGCAGCGGCTTTTATCTCGTTCCATAGGAAGTGAAGGCGTATCGAGAGGAAAGTGCCCAAGAAGAAAGCAGATATCATTACATCTCAGCAATGATGAAGGTATCAATCATTTTAGAATATTTAATGATTGTACAATTAACATATAAACTGAGAATACCTATACTATGTTGCACCTTTGAATTGGCCAAAGAAAAGTACCGTGATAATTACTATCACGTTGTTAGCACATGCCATCCCAATCTCGAAAATAATGCAACTGCTTTTCCTTACAGTCAGCAGTGGTAATTTTGAAGTCACTTAGAAATAGAAAGCAGAAAGGAATTCCTTTGCCCATGTTCTTTATATTGTGGACAAGTTTTCAATATTATCAGTTGGGCCAAAAAGGCTCTCAGACTGTACAAGTTGCCTTGCTTCAGTGAGCTAGTTCGAAGTATTCACAATATCTGTGACCAAAAGAAGATATAGGAAGGTAAGCACGGGAGGGTCTCCAGAAATTCCAAATCAATTTAGTTACTGGGGACTAAAATATACAAAAAAAATTAGCTAACAATACTAGATTCCAGCCTGACCATATATAGGTTCTTTTATATATTCATACAGCCAACCGTAATCGTTACTGGTAAATATAATGATGGGAATAATGATTTTAATGATGGAAATTATTCATATATTCTCAGAATAACTTTACACAATATAATAATGATTGGAGCTAAAAGCTTGTACTTCTAAAGCGTTTAAAATTAAATCAACTAGACCCCCGATGGACAGAATACCAACTTAGCTTACCAGGTCGTCTATTGTATTTATTAAGTTATAATCTTATGTAACAATCACAGAGCAGTTATTTCTTCTCTTCCTTCCCCCTCTTACCCCTTTTTTTTCTTTTCAGGACCGAAGTTGCCCCTGTATTCGTTGCATTCTTGATCTGTTATCTACCTTTTTTGTATTTAGTATTTATTACATTGATTACCCATTATATTGCTGCAGCCAAAGAATACTATGACAATGATGTAGCAGTCACTTTTACACCCGCTCTCTTCCTGCTTCTTTTTTAAAACTCAGAAGTTGGCCTTGTATAGGAATTTTAAGCATAATTTGTTTGAATACCAGTCTCGATGTCAACTTTTGCCTTGCTGTGAGACTTAAGAACCTTGAGTTTCTTGGGATTCGAATTCTGAACAGTTGTCATTGCTTTATCAATTTATTAAGAGAGCTATTTCCAAACGGTTGGGGTTTTTCTGCAATAATCGCTTGGTTGGTATTATGATGTTACCAAACAACAGAGAACACTAGGTTGTTTTAGCTCTGTAGGAACTAATTTAACTTTGAAATCGGAGTCATGTACTATTTTGAAAACCAATTCCTGTATGTTATAGATTAAAGAACCGCCTAGCCTTTATTGTATACAGATAACAGTGTCATTATTCCAATACTTATTTCGTTATCAGATTCTTGAAGTTCAACAAAAAAGGATTGCAGAAGAAATGAAAACTTATGTATCGACAGATCAAGCAGAAAGAAAAAAGTCTCTGAGGTACAACTAGGAATTTTTGTGGTAACCCTTAATATTACTTTGACGACAGTAGTGTATCTGTTATATTTTGCTTTATTATAAAGTCGCAACATGACCAGAAAATACAGAGCTTATCCAAGTTATTTTAGTTGTTATGACTTGCAGTGCTAAGGATGTATTTGCTATGTTTTTCATACTATTTTAAGAATACGATTTAGATGTATTTCAGTTGCACTGTAGTGTTCATTGAACAGAGTACAGTTTTTTAACAGCATGACATTTTTTGTATATGTTGCAATTTTGATTTTTCTTGATTAAATACCATTTGAGTTTGAAATAGGAAATGTTTTAGGTTGAATTTTTAGGATTTTTCTTCCTGTCAATAGCTTTTTTGATAGCCCACAATTTTTGCCCCAGGTACTTGGTCCAATCAACTCATGTCATCTATAACTAACTAACTTGTAGATTTTAATTTATTGTTTACCAGCAAAATCAAGTTAAGTAAATCATCAAATTCTTATCAGCCTATGGTCTGAGACATCCAGAACATGGTCTTGTCTAGCCGTGCAATGAAGTCTAAGATTTTCAGCCCAATATTTGAAAGTTCTGTCTAAACTGCTGTTCATAAACAACTGAACAGCATAAACAATTGATAGTAAACTACTGTTCATAAACCATATTTGTAAGTTTAGTTCCCAGGACTCATCTACACAGTATTACTGAAATAAGATTTAAGTTCGGAGACACTGAATTTTTTCATGTTAAGTAGCATTTAAGGCTATGAATTTGGAAACAAGAGAGAAAACATAGATTCCAATTAACAAATTACCTTTTTAGGTAAATTTTAAGTGGTTTTGATTTTGTTACAATAAGTCAGTAAGCAGATCTTGTTTCAAGGCTACCTTTATCACAAAAAGGAGCCAACTGATGTTTAAAATGTTAGTCAATTAAATTAATGTAAAAGACTTTGAATAACACCTCTACATTGCGGCTAACATTAAATTCAAAAGTTCCAAAAACTTAAATATTTATCGGATATTTAGTCAAAGGTTGCTATGTTTAACTCAGGCTTTCCCGTCTTTTAGCCAGGCAACAATTAAGGCGTGACCTTATTGTTTCCATGAGTGGAACTGAGACCTCAGAAGCAATGTGGTTCATTTCTGATCTTTGTAGATTAAAGCATATTAAGTCTCATACGCAAGGCTACCAAACGGTTATTTTTTTAAGGTTTTAGAAGTGAAAATAGCTCTGAATAAAACTCATCACTTAAAATTGCACAAGTTTGAAATTTTTATTAATTAATAGGTTAATCAGTGGCATAAATGTTGAATTGTAAATCTAGCTCAGTATAATGGAAAACATTTGAATATTTTGTTGTACCTGGAAAATAGTTAGGTAGCTCCATGAGGTCTTTCCTCTTGCTTGTTACCATCTTCTGAATACCAGCTCTGTAGAGAATTTTATCGTGCAGCTAACGTGTACGAAAACTTCCGTGGTTTGTTGGCAGATTTTTTGTGACTGAAAAAGAACTTCTACTCTAGCAGTCGTAGCTAAAAATATTGTCAAAAAGTAATTTCAAATCGAAATTGTATTCGCAGTAAGGACATGTTTGGGATTGAGGTAACTCTTTCAATTTGGTTGAAATTTTCATTAAATTGCTCCGGTGTTTCATTAAATATTACTCAAAGGACGTCAATACAACGTGAAATTGTGGCATACCTATTTCACCATCGTAATTTTTACCTTTACTGAATGGAAGGGGCTTCTGTGTCTATTCGTTGATAATATTCACACACACATACATACATACATACATACATACATACATACATACATACATACATACATACATACATACACACAGTTATATATATATATATATATATAAGGACGAGCCTAAAAGAAGTAGACTTCCTTGACATCACCTTCGATCTCACAACATCCACACACCGCCCATACGAGAAAGAAAATGACCAACTTCTCTACATTAACACTTCTTCAAACTACCCACCACCCATTATTAAAGAAATACCAAAATTCGTCAGCAAGATATTATCTGAAAACTCCTCCAATGAAGAAGTATTCAGAAATACGAAGCTGCCCTCAAAAATAGTGGACATTCAACATGCTTATCATTTACACCACGCCAATCACACAACCACACAAGAAAACGAAACATCATCTGGTGCCGACACGAAAACAAATTCCTCCTACCCAACTTCATACCTAATGACTAATTGCATGGGACCTCCATTCTTGAACAAACAGCCGAACACCTATTTACCCAATTTGAAAGTAAATCATTCTCTAGTAATTTTAATCCCTATCCACAAGGGCCTTTCTTTCTTTCTTCATTTCTTTCTTGCTTTCTCAGATTATTAACGCATTGTAATACGTTACCACCTGCAATTTTTAGTTTTTGACAAGCCGCCTACTTTATTTGTTTATAAAAAGCTTGTACGGTATTTGTAGCATTATTGCCTGATGGTCGAAATATCGTGAAACTATTAGTTGCAATCATAGTTCTTATTTTTCGCGTTTTACCTTATGTATATTGCTCTGCTTTTTGCATTGAGCACTTTTTGATACGAATTCACAAGATTACACACACACACACACACACACATATATATATATATATATATATATATATATATATATTCATTCTTGAACGTTCTAACTACCTATTAAGTAAATTTTTATAAGTTAGTCACGAAAGTCATTGTCGACTGTTTTGATGTCACCCCGTATCCGTAGTGGTCTCTAAGAGTCTTCGAGTAGATTACCTGGCACGGTCTTTATTTGAGCAGCAACAAATTTCAGCATGGAAAAATTTTTTGATCCCCTTTTCTGTGACATGACTGCTTCTTTGATTGATTTGCGATATTTTGTGGTTTTTTTGTACGATCACGTCATTTATCAACTACTCCAGTCAAATCTCAGGACACACAGGGTTAAAGCTTTTGTATTTCTACAGTAGCACCAGACGACTTGTCTTGTATTTTGCCAAAATTGGCATAGCACTGACCACCATGCATCTCTAAAGCTAACCCCTCTTTTGTTCAAGTGTATTTGACGAAATACTCTAAGGATAAACTACCTATGTTTTGCCGTTCACAAAACCCACGAAACTTTGATATTCTGCATTCGAAACGTAACCAATAACCATAAACTGTTTTAAAGTTTACTATAGTTTACTTTAAAGGGCATTGTTTTCCTCTAGAGTTCAGATTACCAGCTGCTCATCATCTGAAACATCTGTGTATTCGTCACACGTTATCGAAAAAATGTTCTCCCGAATACTTCCAAGCCGAATTCTTAAAGCGGAATCAAATGTAGTTTCAAATTTTTTTTGAACATTCTGTGTGACAAAGGCCCTACCCCCTTCCTTTTCTCTTGTCAACCATTAAGCCCAGTACCCGTATTTGACAATAATTTAAGAGATGCTTAAAGTTATATCTTTTGCCATCATTGTCACGCAAAATAGCATCCCCAGTACAACTATGATGCAACGACGATTCAATTCGCTTGCCTCCTCTTCATTGTCAATTGTCATTTTAAGCCACTTCTTTAAAGAATGCCAAACTTTTACACGAGAGGATTTTTTTCACCAAGTTGCCAAGCCACACCACACTATCTTGATATTTTGTTATTTTGAAAGCCTTTTTGGGTTAGCATATTTGTCTTGAATCTTGATTTTTATGGTATTTTATAGGCTTTTCTTGACTTCATGAATCTGACTTAATAATTACCTTCCTTTATCTTTAATACAATAAGATCTGATTGAGGATTTTTATTTTAACCAAAAGAGCCACTGAGATCACCTTAATCTTATGATCAAGTCAAGTAAACAGCTCGAACAAATAATGTTGAAGAGAAATTTTGATTTTGCTTTTCTCTTGCTGAAAATCGACCTGGACAAAATGGTTTATCACGTGTTCCCCTAGAACCTGGTCCAAGCCGTGTGACATTGGTAAAACTCATCGCTAGAGAAGAGTTTGCCACCGATCATTCAAATATTTAGTCAAAGTTAGTGCTAGTTCGTAAATCCGTATTACAAAAGTTTGAAACATGGCTGATTTTCAAGTTCAAGGTTTTATTATAACGAAGTATTGACAAATAAAGGAAAATAAAGAAAATCATTTGTAGCGAAACGCCGGAGCACTCACAATACGCAATGCCTTAGTGCCTTTAGAAAAACCCGGTTTCTATTAAGTAAGCAACGGTGTTGCTGGAAATAGATACCAGGTTTCACATAATGTGTACTAAGGCAAGAAAAAAATGACTACATAACTACCTACGCTCTTTTTGTCAACGAATGAACGGTTAATGAATATTTAAAATACACGGGTTTGGGTTTACGTCCAGAGGTCCAACTGTAAACTAAGTATTCGGGTAGTGCTTCTGCTCAACTCAGAACTTTGTTTCATTTGTTAGGGAAAGATACCAACAAAAGATACATGAACAAGAAAATTATGGCAAGGTGAGTAATAACGACTTTTATCCGTGCCTTCTTTATAATAGAAACTAAAATGAAATCAGAAGTTGAAGGTGCTTTTGTCTTCAACAACTTGTTAGGATTGATGTACTTGCCTTTTCACCAAGTTGACAAGCGGCATCCGACTATCCAATGGTATTGTTATTTTGAAAGCCATCGTTTTGGGTCAGCAAAACGAAATCAGTGTAAGGACAGATAATATAGCAAGAGAAGATGATAAGATAACACATAATAATAAAGGATGTGTTACCCACTGGTCTCGATCAGAGCAAAACGAAGAATGGAAAAAATCATTAGACATGAAACAACAAATATTGAATAAATGGGAGAAAGTAAAATTCGTAGAAAAAAGAAATAGAGTTATGCTACCAAACATCATCAAAGACCGCAACACTGAAGAATTGATAAAGGTATCAAATACTGCTCTGTTATTAATAAAGAAACAACGTCATGAGCCATTAGATGTAACAGAATCCGTTCAGCATTTTTGTAAGCATCTGATTGCTAAGTGATAGATTATTCACAAATTTTTTTCGTTTGATGAATTAACTAAGAATGAAGCCCCTTTTAGTTGACTGACTTGATATTTCCGTTCAAAATTTTGCACTTAGTTGTCATGTTTGTGATAAACACCGTGGGTACAACATACATGATCAAGTCCAGTGCTCAAGGATACATCTAGAATGGAGAAATATATAGGAGAACGATTTTAACCAAGACGTGCTTCAATTACGTTATGGCACAAATGATCCGAAGATAGATAAAAGGCATTTAACATCATTTTGACAGACAATGTGGTTTTTATCTTGCCCCTTTTGGTGCTGTTTTGAGGTAATTTTTTTCTAGTTTAATTTTTCTAGTTAGGTTTCTGTGAGGCATATATTTTTATGAAGCCAATATTATTTTTTCTTCGTTTTTAACTGTTATTTTTCAATCTTTTTAGCAGGCACTTTTAAAAAAGGCCGGCTTTTGTTTGCCTTAATGTGCAGTTTTGTGAAGCTTTTACCCAACGTTTTTTGTGAAGATAATACCCAATGTTTCACATGGTGGTGGCATTCTTTTTTGAGATAACCAATCATTCTGGGTTGGGTTTTTTTCAATTGTGAAGAGGTCTTTTTAAGCACTTTTGCGTGCCACTGCAACAATCTCGCCCGTTCATAGGGTACTGTCTTGATTGTCGTTCGTTTGAATTATGTCTCTGTGGCGCAATCGGTTAGCGCGTTCGGCTGTTAACCGAAAGGTTGGTGGTTCGAGCCCACCCAGGGACGTTGTTTTTACAACTTCTTTTTGTTATTTTATTACAAATGGTTCCTTTCACTTTCACATTCCCAAAGCAAATCTTTGGGAGATATTCTGCAAAGTTTTAATGTAGTCGTAGATCAAGGTAATGTTGATCCATTTGCAAGATCCTGTTCAAACATAGTAAACGTTACCTCGTTTGTGAAACAAATGTCACATGGTATTTAACAGTGCAGATTACTTTAATAGCGATGCTTTTCCACTCACATTCCTCCTCATTAAAAGTCAATAAACGAAAATAGTGGTCTTAAATTTTTAAGGTTTTTATTAGTTGCATTACCTTGTTGATGTAGGACTGGTTTGACCAAGATATTAGCTTTGTGTCACTATTGTGTCCCGAAACTAGTATGTTTGTGTATGTTACGTGTATTGTATGTACGTTATTGTGTAATATATTAATCCCAAACTTGATGCCACATTGCTATTTGTTGCTGTTATTATTATTATTATTATTATTATTATTATTATTATTATTATTATTATTATTATTATTGAGTGGTGGAGCAATACGAGTCCATGGGGGACTCGGGGGTAGAAACCCCTGCAAACCCATCCGACTCCCACCCCGATAAGGGTAAGCTGGGTACATGCATCACACATCACAAGTGTGTGTGATAAATAGATGGTAATAAAAATACAACACATTATTTTTTATTATTATTATTATTATTATTATTATGAATGAATAAAGCTTTGGTACAAGCCATAATACATAACTACCAAGTATTGCTAGTTAAAGATACAAAACATGTTCTGATACATGAAACAACCATTCTCAAACCTAAGAGACAGCCTTACTCAGCGCAAGGGAAATTTCGAATCTGATTATGTAATAATAATAATAAAAAAAAATAAATCTAAAACTAAATAAACAAAACTATATTCATAACGTTCTTATTTATATTAATCAATATCTTGTATTAGTCCTGAAAACACCTTTCGAATTATTGTTTCGCTATCTATTAATATTGTTTTTTGCATTTCCGCAACTGTCCTAA